>RYFJ01000523.1:0-583572 GCA_003991445.1 Oryza meyeriana var. granulata | reverse complement strand
AATATCAAACATCGACAGTTGTGGCGCGGTCAGGTAGGGGCTTTTGTGAGATCATCTTTGATAAGCCTGATGGATCCAACCACCGGAGTCGAGGGCGTTAAGTTCTTCCCCGGGCAAACAATCAGCTTTGGGAGCCTCGATTTCGTCACTGACAAGTTCGGCGATCTCCTGACCAACTTGATTCGACCCGATTGGCCGGAATCAAGCCAGCTTCGCGCGCAGTCGGCTTACTCAAGGCTGCAACAATCTTTGACGACATGCTGCGGCAATCCCCAAGATGTGCAAGTGTCGGGACAACTCTTTCTTTCAGTGTTCGACTCAGACTCGGCCTTGAGCGGCCGAGATTGGGTCTAGAGAGAGGAGAAGATCATCAATCTCCCGTTTGGGCTCAGCAATGCGGTGAGTAACTTCAATCCCACTCCGATGCGGCAGATCCAATCCCCCAAAGTTCAACTCGGATACAGCCCAGAGCCGCTCGAGATTGGATCAAGGGAGGTTGGAGTTGTAATTACCCCCCTAAACTACTCCGACTCCGATTCACAGTCAGACAGCAGCTCGGCAAGCTTTTCTCTACCACGCGAAGTTTTCATGGTGTCCAAGGGCTCAACTCCTACTCAAGATGCACGCTGACTGCGTGATTAGCAACAGGAGGAGGCTCGCCGACTGCGTGAACAACAGGAGGAAGAAGCACGACACCTGCAAGCCGAGTGCGACGCTCGTAACAACAACCTGCGTAAGACTGGGCGGACTGCTCAATAGAAGATCCTCCAAATCCGAGTTGGCGACCATGACGTCTTTGTGACCCCACAATAGAACATCGTGGCCGCTGCCACATTACTCGACACCTTGTAGTTCGGGCCCGACCACCAGGCCACCCCGACCATCGCAAGGATCAAAGCAATGATCACCGCTGCGGCTTGCTAGCAGCGACAACAATCTGGAGACACACTCATACCGTCGAACAAGACGACTAACGATCAAAGACGGCACCATCATGATGATCGCCGTGACAACCAAGATGCTCGAGGACGACTACGGCAGGATCTCCGCCATGACATCAACGCCCGGCACCGAGAACATGAGGAGGATGAGCGCTGCCAACTCGAAGATGAGCATGAGCGTTTCGGCCTCCACCGCAAGCGATTTCATCGCCGTAGTCGGAGTCGGAGCCCTTACCCAGATGAAGGAGTACCGATGTTTACCCACAAGCTATAGCAGGTCAACTGGCCATCTGGCGTCAAGCCGACTGAGATAGAGAAGTATGATAGGAAGACCAATCCGGAGTTCTGGCTCACAGTCTATACTTTAGTGATTCGTGTAGCCGGAGGTGATCACAAGGCCATGGCTAAATATCTCCTAGTTGCCTTGGCTGACTCGGCGAGGACATGGCTGATAGGACTTCCCAGGCGGTCAATTGGCTCCTGGGGGTAACTCCGTGAGCGTTTCATCGCAAACTTCCAAAGAACCTACAAGAGGCCGCCTTCCGAGTATGACTTATATCAATGCCACCAGAGGAAGAATGAGTCCCTTCGCGACTTTATCAAGAGGTTTTCCGAGAAGAGGAACTCAATACCAAAGATCAAATATGAGGTTATCATCGCTGCCTTCCGCAAAGGAGTCAAGGACACCCCGTTCATTGCTAAGTTTACTCAGAAGCCTCTAAGCTCTGTCAAAGCTCTATTCAACATGGCCAATAAATATGCTGAATCGGCTGACGCTGTTGCCAAGGCCCTGGATGACAAGAAGGACCTCCGACAGAAGGATAGGAAGGACACAGATGATGCAGCCTCGACTAAGTCCGGCAATCGGAAGCGCAAGTCGGACAACGTTGTGGCGGCTGTTGAACACAGTCGACCGCAACCCCTGAGGACGAACGAGTACCAGAAGGTTATGAACAGGACATGCCCTTTGCACCCTAAGGGAAAGTACGCGGCTAAAAACTGTTTTATGCTTAAGAAGTTCGCTTCAGGGCAAACATCGGCGTCTGGCGACAACAAAGACAAGGATAAGCTAGACTCGGGCGCAGCCAGCAACTACCAAGATCCCTAGGCTAAGCTCAACCATATCTTTGGAGGGCCATCTGCATACGAGTTCAAGAGAGAAATAGAAGCTAACAGCTCGAGAAGTCAGCTCGGTCTCGACAGATGCCCCCCCAAGACCTGCGTTGGTCAGAAACGGCAATCACCTTTGACCGCGCGGACCACCCCGACCGAGTCACACATCCAGGGCGTTATCGACTTGTCCTAGACCCGGTCATCAGGAGTGTCAAGTTGAATAAGGTTCTTATCGACAGAGGAAGTGCTCTCAATATTTTATTCGTCAAGACATTTGACGAGATGAAGATCTCTCGATCCGAGCTGCAGCCAAGTACAGCTCCTTTCCACGGGGTAATCCCCGATCTCTCTTCCACTTCACTCGGACAGATCACTCTGCCAGTTACTTTTGGCACGCGGGAGAACATCCGCACCGAGAACCTCTGCTTCGAGGTTGCTGACTTCGAGACCGCGTATCACGCCATACTCGGACGGCCTGCACTTGCCAAATTCATGGCGGTGCCCCATTCTACAAACATGGTGCTCAAGATGCCAGGACCAGCAGGAGTACATTCCTTGCGCAATGATGTCAAGCAAGCCTTCACCTGTGACAAGGAGAGCTGCGAGTTGGCCCAATCCCAAGAAGCAGCAGTCGGACGGAACAATATCCGGCTAGCTACAACACATGCAAACGAGGACAATCAAGTTCCGGCGAAGAAAGCAGCCAAGTCAGAAATTTTAGCGGATTCAGAGACCAAAAAAGATCCACTTGGACCCTTCTGACCCCACCAAGACTGTGCTTGTTGGGACCGGACTCGACCCCAAATTAGAAGATGCGCTCGTTACCTTCCTCTTGGTGAACAGGGATATATTTGCTTGGAAATCTTCTGACATGCCTGGTGAACCAAGAGAGGTGATCGAGCATTCCCTCAACGTCAAGCTGGACGCCAAACTAGTCAAACAATGACTACGGCACTTCGCACAGGACCGAAAAGATGCTATTCGGGAGGAAATAATCAAACTCCTTGCAGTCGGGTTTATCAAAGAGATCGACCACCCGGATTGGCTAGCAAACCCAGTCTTGATCCGGAAGAAGAACGATAAATGATGCATGTGCGTCGACTACACCGACTTAAACAAGGCGTGCTCCAAGGATTCATTTGGTCTACCCAGGATAGATCAGGTAGTTGATTTAACTGCGGGGTGCGAATTACTCAGTTTTCTTGACTGTTACTCAGGATACCATCAAATCAGCCTCAAAGAGGAGAACTGCTTAAAGACTTCTTTTATCACTCCATTTGGGGCATACTGCTATGTCGCTATTCCATTTGGAATGAAAAATGCTGGCGCAACATATCAACGTGCGATCCAGCGGTGTTTTCACACTCAACTCGGGTGCAACGTGGAGGCCTATGTCGATGACGTGGTGATCAAGACCAAAGTCAAGGAAGACCTCATCGCTGACTTGGAAGAAATTTTTCAAAGCCTTCGGAGATTCAAGATGAAGTTGAACCCGGAAAAGTGCATCTTCGGAGTACTTTCGGGAAAATTACTCGGCTTCATCATATCACAACGAGGCATCGAGCCTAATCTAGAGAAAATCAACGCTACCATGAACATGGCACCCCCGACTAGCTAGAAGGATGTACAGAAGCTGACCGACTGCATGGCGGCATTCAGCCGATTCGTTTCCCAACTTGACGAACGGGGTATGCCTTTTTTAAATTATTGAAGAAAGCCCAACAAGCTTTCGAAGACTTTAAGAAGTTCCTCACGTCACCACCAGTGCTGGCATCAAACCAATGCCCCAGGAGCCACTCATGTTATACCCTAGCGGTAATTACCTAGGGTAGTACAGCAGGGTGCTGATCGTCGAGCGGGCGGAGCCAGGCCATATCCAAAAAGTTCAAACGCAGGTTTACTTTGTCAGCGAAGTCCTAAGTGAATCCAAGATAAGATATATCCAAGTCTAGAAGCTGCTGTATGGCTTACTCATAACTGTCCGGAAGCTAGTGCACTATTTTTAGTCGCATCAAGTTGCAATCGTCACGTTGTATCCACTCGGGGATGTCCTACACAATCGCGAGGCCACTGGCAGAATCACTAAATAAGCGCTTGAGCTGATGGCATTTGACATTGCTTTTCAACCTCGGACAACAATCAAGTCACAAGCGCTCACTAACTTCGTGGCCGAGTGGACAGAAGTTCAGTCGGCTCCATCAATAGACAAGCTAGAATACTGAACGATATACTTCAATAGTTCTCTACGGATTGGTGGAGCAGGGGCTGGTGTCGTTCTGACATCACCCACCGGAGAAAAGTTCAAATATGTTCTTCAGATACACTTTCCAGCATCTCACAATGTCGCTAAGTACGAGGCACTCATCCACGGGCTCCGCATCGCCATATCACTAGGCATCCGTCGACTGGTAGTACGCGGGGATTCTCAACTCGTGGTGAACCAGGTCATGAAAGACTAGACGTGTCTAGACGACAACATGGCGGCATACTGTCAGGAGGTACGTAAGCTGGAAAACAAGTTCGATGGGCTGGAGATTACACACGTGTTATGCCAATACAATGAAGCGGCAACCGAGTTAGCTAATATGGCATCCAAACTAGAAGTGGTCCTGACTGGAATTTTTGTCGAGCACTTATTGGAGTTGTCAGTCAAAAAGAAGCTAGTACTTGAGCAGTCAGGGCTGAACCTACCCCAGCAACAAATGAAGTACTAATCATCTTTCAGGATTGGCGGACTCCGATCATCAGGTTTCTCCTGGAAGACGAGCTCCCAGAAGATCGCAGTGAAGCCGAGCGGATTAAACATCGAAGCAAATGTTTACTTGTAGTCGGAGAAGATCTCTATCGTCGAAGCGCATCCGGAGTCCTCATGCGTTGCGTCACACCCGAGGAGGGCAAGCAGATTCTGCAATCCATCCACTCGGGCATCTGTGACAACCATGTTGTATCAAGGACATTAGTCGAAAAGGCTTACAGATAAGGATTCTTCTGGCCGACTGCAGTTACAGACGCTAAAGACATAGTTCGGACATGCGAGGGATGCCAGTTCTTTGCTCGCAAATACAACTTCTAGCTCAAGAACTACAAACAATTCCAATCTCTTAGCCTTTCGCAGTTTAGGGGCCTGACATGGTCGGGCCATTCAAAAAAACGCCAGGAGGGTTCACACACTTGTTCGTCGCAGTGGACAAATTTTCAAAGTGGATTGAGGCAAAACCTGTTCCACCATAACAGCGGCAAGGGAAAAAGACTTCATCATGAGTGTTGTATATCGATTTGGAGTTCCTAACCGCATCATAACGGAGAACGGCACTCAGTTCACTGGCGGCGTTTTTTAAGATTTTGTGATGACTTCAGTATCAAGATCTGTTATGCTTCTGTAGTGCACCCACGAAGCAACGGGCAGGTCGAGTGCACCAATCGCATGGTCTTATAAGGTATTAAGACTAGGGTATTCGACCGACTACAACCATATGCAGGGCGGTGGGTGCAAGAGCTTCCATCAGTTCTCTGGTCTTTAAGAACCACGGTTAGTCGGACAACAGGGCAATCTCCTTTCTTCCTAGTCCATGGTGCTGAGGTTGTGTGTCGGCAAAATGGGACTGGGGTACCCACAGTCACCGGGGACGCGTGGGTCTTCGGCCACGTCAGTTCCCCGGGGCCACATCCTGCACGACTGACGACCGGCTGCGACCGTTGTCTCCCGCACGGTGTCCGGGCCTAGGGCGCGCTTACCCCGCGCCCGGATACGCCCCCCGGCCCGAGTCTGCCTCTCCGTGCCCGGGGGCACCGCCCCCAGACCCGGGTGACAGGCGGCGGGGCGCGCCGCGCCCCGCCGCCCGGTCGGACGCGCGTGGATTCTCAAGACGACCCCCCGTGGGCCTGCTCCCTGCACAGTCCGAGACACCGCGACGTGCACTGACACTTCTCAACAGGGTGCGCTGCTATAGCCGTACACAGCGGCCCGGCAAAGACCCGACCAGGCCAGCCGCCCGCAGGGTGCGACCGGGCGACCCGGCGTGCCTCCCGCACGGCTCAGCAAGCGGGCGTGGGCGACTAGACGTCCCTCCGGCGCGGCGCGGCAGGCGGCGGCGTGCGTACGAGCGGCAGGGCAGATGACAGAGCTTCCTCTCCCCCTTCATGTATTGGCACTGTGGACTCCCCTCACCTATAAAGGAGGATCCATGCCTCTCTCTCTCGGTAGACTCAGTTCGGGCCTGAGGTCACCCAGGCAGCTCTTGCTCCTGGCTCTCTCTCTCTCTCGAAGTCTCAAGTCCCCGGGCTAGCTTCCGAGCTCCCCGCAGGGTCCACTTTGTAACCGCAGTCCCACATTCATCCACCACAGATAGCAAACCACACACACAGGAGTAGGGTATTACGCTCCGGCGGCCCGAACCTGTATAAATCCTCGTGTCCCCCTTGCGCGCGCTGTTCATCGTCTTCCCCACGTGATCTCCACAGTTCGGACGGTCCGGACCGTGTTCGGACGGTCCGGACCCCTATCTTCCAGCTCGGGCCCCTCTGATTCTGCCTCGAGCGTTGATCTCTCTTCTTCCGCTTGACGCCGGCTTCACCTGAGAACCACTCCCCTGGCCGAATCTCAAAGGGAGGTCTCCTGACTTCCCGCCGTCGGAGTTTCATCCTCCGACAGCTGGCGCGCCAGGTAGGGGGAGTTTCCTTTTCAGGTGACACGCCGACATCCCCAAGACCAGCGCACTCCATGGCAGGAGGCCACCGTCCGCGGGACTCTGACCAGGAGTCCGACGGCTTTACCCCGCCGGGTGGCGTAAGCCCGGTGGTAAGCCCACTGCGCTCCCCGTCTTCCAGGAGATGCGCCGTGCAAACCAGGCGGGCTGAGCTCGCTCCTCGGCGGCCTGGCAGTGCGGCGTCGGCCCTTTCTCTCTCGGAAGGAACCGGCAAGTGCCCCGCCGGGTCTGCCACGGCCTCATCCTTGAGGCGCGAGCGGAGGCGCCGCTCCACGGCGCGCCGCAACCTCGACTTCCAGCCAGCATCGCCACAGGGAGCTCTCCTGGCGGCGGAAGCCCTCCTGCGCCACCCCCCGGCATTTAACGGGAGCGGGGGCCGGGAGAGGCGCTGGCTCAACGAAGTCACCGACCTCGTAGGCGCGGCCCATTGCCAGGTCGTTGCCCACAACAGCGCAGGGGCCAGGAGTGCCGACTGAGCGACGTCTAGCGCGGGCCGGCCCCCCGCCCCGAGTCAAAGCAGAGCCCGGAGCACGGCGCAACACGTCACGACTCCGGCAGACAGCAGCCACGGCGACCTCCGTGACCGGCTGAACCGGGGGCGGTTCGATGAGGACGCCCGGGTCACCATGGAGCGACAGCGCGAGCGGCGGGCGGACGCCGCCACGCGTTCCGAGGTCCAGGCCTCCAGCTCCAACCTACTGACGGGAAACCGTCATCTGTTACCCGAGCCCGCCCTGTACGGCTCGGGTTGCCTGGCGCTCTCCCCAGGCCTCCGGCAGGTTCGCTGGCCAGACAGGTTCCGGCCCAGCTTGCCGGAGAAGTATGACGGCTCCGTGGATCCCACGGAGTTCCTGCAAATATACACTACTGCCATCCGGGCGGCCGGTGGCGATGATCGAGTGATGGCGAACTACTTCCCCGTCGCTCTCAAGGCCCAGGCGCGCTCCTGGGTGATGAACCTCCCCGAGGGATCAGTCTACTCGTGGGAGGACCTCTGCCACCAGTTCGTGGCCAACTTCCAGGGCACCTTTCCGCGCCCTGGGACCGAGGCGGACCTCCATGCCCTACGCCAGGGCAGGGACGAGACGCTGAGGCACTTCCTACAGCGCTTCAGCCAGGTTCGCAATACCATCTCCCACATCGCTCCTCACGCGGTCATCCATGCCTTTCGCTCGGGTGTGCGCGACAGGCACATGCTCGAAAAGATGGGCACCCGCGACGTCCAGACTACGGCTGAGCTCTTCAAGCTCGCCGACCTCTGCGCCCGCAAGGAGGAGGCCCGGGCGTGGAACGAGCCACGCCCCGGGGCCCCTGACGAGGACCCCGAAGAATACGGCGAGTCCTCGCGCTCCGCGGCGCGTCGGGACATGAGGAAGTGACAGAAGGAGAAGGCGGCCGCCGACGGCTTCGCCTTGGCTGTTGCGGGCGCCCCACGGTCCGACGATGTCCGCGGGGACAACATCACCGGCGAGCGGCCAAGGGCCGCACGCGCGCCGCCTTCGACGGCAGCGGCCCAGAAGTGGTGCGCCGTCCACGAGACGGATTCGCACGATCTCACGGAGTGCCGCGCCATCCAGAGCTTGGCCAAGCAGGTCAAGTACTTCCGGCAGGAGCCTTAGCAAGCCAAGCCCAGTTCGGACGGTCCGAACGCGCGGTTTGGGATGTCCGATCCCTGGCCGGACGGTCTGGCCGAGGGCAACGGACAGGACGACCAACGTCCCAGCTCAGGGAAGCCCGAACCTAGGCCGCCTTGCCGAAACGAGTGCGAGCCGCGGACGTGGCACCCGGGACAGCCAAGCCGGAGAGATCATCCCGATTCGCCCCACCTTCCCGGGAAGCCTCGACTGTAACGCTTCTGGTCCTTTGGTTGGCTTTTGATTCAATGAAAATCTCTCCTCTCCTCCTTTAGAGGAAGTCTTCCCCTTTCCTTTGTCCGTCCCGAATCAGTCCGGGGCCTCCGGGCCCCAAACACACATAGGGTACGACTGCCCGGACACCATCGGACGCGATGGTGAGTCCGGGCGGTCCGTCCCGAATTAGTCCGGGGCCTCCGGGCCCCGAACGCACATAGGGTACGACTGCCCGGACACCATCGGACGCGATGGTGAGTCCGGGCGGTCCGTCCCGAATCAGTCCCGGGCCTCCGGGCCCCGAACGCACATAGGGTACGACTGCCCGGACTCCATCGGACGCGATGGTGAGTCCGGGCGGTCCGTCCCGAATCAGTCCGGGGCCCCCGGCTCCCGGTGTAATAATCCGGACCACGCCGCCCAGTCAAGCGCGAGTCCGGGCAGACCGTTCCCGGTCGAGGATCCCCTCCCGGTGTCAAGAGCTCGCACCCTCGCAAGGGAAGCTGAGCCCGAAAACGGCCCCTAACGGGCCAGAACCAGAGAGCATCCTCGCTGCAGCGAGGCTCGTGCCCGCTCCCCGCGCCGTGGCCTCAGGTCATGACACGCGGGTCGATGGTTGGGCACGCACCAATAATACTCCGCAGGCGGCAAGTGTGGCGCCCGTCGTAGAGCGCCCCTCGCCCGGCAAACATATGGTCTGGACTCACCTCCCGGGACAGACTCTGAGGAAGCCCGACCCGGGGCAGCATCACCTCGGCAAGGGCGGGTCCGGGGAAGCCGTCCCAATATGGTCCATGTTCATACCCGGGCCTCCGTGCCCGGGCACGTAACGACCATACGTATCAAGTCGCATTACCGCCTGGGGCCCTCGGTCCCGGGCACATATTTGAACCGAGGCTCGGATTCCCGAATCCGCGCCCCGGGCCTGACACCGAGGAGCCGAACCAGGGAGGCATCGCCAAGGCGAGCGCAAGCCTAGGAACGCGACACCCAGAATAGGGCGCGATAGCCCGGATAGCACCGCCCCGGCGAGGATGCTTCCGGAAGGTCGTTTCACATCCCATATTCAAGCCCAGGCCCCCGGAACCCGGCTTATATCAAAACCGCATTTCAGTCCGGGGCCCCGGGGTCCGGATACATATCCGCACGACAACCGGGGCCTCCGGGTCCCAAGCGCATGCCGGACTCAGGCCCGCGAGGGAAGCGTGCCCGAGCTCCATTCCCGGAACAACACAATGAACCAAGGTACGAAAAATATAAACATAATCATATACGTATACAAATGTCTCTCTTTGTACAAGACAGGCAAAACCGGAGCGCAAGCGCGAGCGAGGCCCGGAGACGCCGTCGCACGGGGAGAGGTCGCTGACCTCCTTCGGACCGGACCCCGCACGACGACAGAAGAAGGGCGCTCGGGGCATGAGGGCCCCGGGCCCCGAAGGCGCCCGCGCATGGCGTCAGAAGGAAACTGCGTCTTCCTCAACCTCTTCGTCAGGCATCAGCTCTACGAGATGGTCGCCGCGGTCGAAGAATCCTGCCTCCGAGGCAGCGGACTCGCCACGGCCTCCCGCGCTTCCTCGGAACCACCGCGACCACCTCGCGAAATACCGTGACTTCCTCGCCCACAGCGAACTCACACCCGGGACGCGAGCCCCGGCTCTTCGGCCCAAACGCGTTCTCCCGGGAGAGTGTTTCCTACTCCCACGCCTCCATCTCGGGCCGGGCACAGGAAAACTCGTCGGCGGCGCCCGTCAATCGGACGACGCACCCCTCTGCTGCCGCGGCCTCGCGCGGTCGCCACGAAGAACTCGTCGTCCCCGGCCTTCCTCAACACTTCGTTCCATATTTTCAGCTCGGGTCCCGGGTACGTATCGCATCTAAATCAACAAATCGTCAAGCTACGAACCAGGCGGACCCAGCGTCCCCTCGTTTCTTCAAGACATGGCCCTGTTCCTGCCCGGACTTGTTCCCGGTCGAGCAACAGGGCCAGGGGCCACTGTCGGCAAAACGGGACTGGGGTACCCACAGTCACCGGGGACGCGTGGGTCTTCGGCCACGTCAGTTCCCCGGGGCCACATCCTGCACGACTGGCGACCGGCTGCGACCGTGTCTCCCGCACGGTGTCCGGGCCTAGGCCGCGCTTCCTCGCGCCTGGATACGCCGCCCCCGGCCCCGAGTCTGCCTCTCCGTGCCCGGGGGCACCGCCCCCAGACCCGGGTGACAGGCGGCGGGGCGCGCCGCGCCCCGCCGCCCGGTCGGACGCGCGTGGATTCTCAAGACGGCCCCCCGTGGGCCTGCTCCCTGCACAGTCCGAGACACCGCGACGTGCACTGACACTTCTCAACAGGGTGCGCTGCTATAGCAGTACACAGCGGCCCGGCAAAGACCCGACCAGGCCAGCCGCCCGCAGGGTGCGACCGGGCGACCCGGCGTGCCTCCCGCACGGCTCAGCAAGCGGGCATGGGCGACTAGACGTCCCTCCGGCGCGGCGCGGCAGGCGGCGGCATGCGTACGAGCGGCAGGGCAGATGACAGAGCTTCCTCTCCCCCTTCATGTATTGGCACTGTGGACTCCCCTCACCTATAAAGGAGGATCCATGCCTCTCTCTCTCGGTAGACTCAGTTCGGGCCTGAGGTCACCCAGGCAGCTCTTGCTCCTGGCTCTCTCTCTCTCTCGAAGTCTCAAGTCCCCGGGCTAGCTTCCGAGCTCCCCGCAGGGTCCACTTTGTAACCGCAGTCCCACATTCATCCACCACAGATAGCAAACCACACACACAGGAGTAGGGTATTACGCTCCGGCGGCCCGAACCTGTATAAATCCTCGTGTCCCCCTTGCGCGCGCTGTTCATCGTCTTCCCCACGTGATCTCCACAGTTCGGACGGTCCGGACCGTGTTCGGACGGTCCGGACCCCTATCTTCCAGCTCGGGCCCCTCTGATTCTGCCTCGAGCGTTGATCTCTCTTCTTCCGCTTGACGCCGGCTTCACCTGAGAACCACTCCCCTGGCCGAATCTCAAAGGGGGGTCTCCTGACTTCCCGCCGTCGGAGTTTCATCCTCCGACATTGTGTTACCAATCGAGTTGGAGTTCGGCTCACCGCGAGTTTAGGCCCACTCAGAAGCAAAATCAACCGAATACTGACTGATCGAGTCAGTTGGAAGAAGTAAGGGACATGCAACTATCCAGTCGGCAAGATATCTTCAAGGCATGCGTCATTATCACAGTCGGAATGCTAGTGGCCGCGTCTTTTCGGTGGGAGATCTCGTTTTGAGAAAAATCTAAACCACCAGAGACAGGCATAAATTATCTCCCTTATGGGAGGGGCCGTTCATTATCGCTGAGGTGACACGTCCAGGTGCCTACCGACTAAAGACAGAAGACGGCGTCGTAGTCAACAACTCATGGAACATAGAACAGCTACGTCCTTTCTATACCAGGGTTTTATACTCTTTCTATATATGAGTAAAGTTTTTTATTCTGACTCACTACGCCGCTTGTTTCAACCGAGTAGTGAGTCGGGGGCTACATGATGATACATGTTCTCTATTGTTTATAAAGTTCGATCTTGTTTTATCTAAGTCATGAAGATTTATGACGATTATGCTAAGTTTTCCTGGATATAGTTTCATGAAATGAATGCTTTTTTAAAGTCGCTTATAACCCACTCGACATAAAATGGCTAGTCGGATAAACTAATGATGGCTAACATAAAGCAAGTACTCGGCAAAATACAACAAACACCAAAAGCATTTATAGAATTTACATATTGTTTCCGATGGACATCGACTACAGAAATGTCTTTGTTTACATTGGCAGATCCTCGGCGATAGCTTCAGCAGTGGCTCTGACCTGGCTGATTAGCTCCAATCCCTCCTCCGGGGTAGTGCCCCTCAGCAAAGCCCTCCTCGATGGCCTCAAGGTCTACCCGGGGGTAGAGTAGCTTCATCATGGCCAGGGCTTGCGCAATCCCCACAGCGATGCACTTGGATGAATATTTCTTCAAGAGTGCAGGGGCTTCTTCGAGGCATTGCGCCACTTGGGAGATGGAGCTGGAACTGGGCCCGGCCAGGGTTGGCTGCATAATATCTAATAAAGTTTTCGCGGAGTCAACTATGACGTTCCGTGACTCCTTTCTCACCTTGATTTCTTCAACAAAAGCGCCAAATTGAATCTGAGAGTTGGATTTGAAGGCTGCTCATACACAAGGCGGGCATAAGCAAACCTGGATATCTAGTTGGACTGAGTATCAGAACAGATATGAAGCTTACTTGCGTACTCGGTGTCCACTTTGGACTTTGCCTTTTCGAGCTCCTTTAGCTCCTTCTTCAGGCATTCGATCTCCATGGATTGATTGTTCAGATTTATCTCAAGAGCTACAGCCAAACAGGGTCAAAGATTAGCAATACGGAAAGATTTGTCTGGAGACGCTCAGGCAAGAGGGAAACATATTTCTAATGGTTCCTGTTTGTGCCCAATTCTCATCTCTGAGCTTGTTTACTGAGTCCTTCAGCCGCTCTTCTCCCTCCTTGCTGGACTTCTCCAGATCGTCCTTGGCTATTTGGAGCTATCGAAGCTGAGTGAGCTGAGGAGCAAGTTGGGATAGAACTTTGCCTATCTTTTCGGACCGGTCGACCACTTGCTGAGAAGCATTGAAATATGGACGACATAAGCAATAATGCCAGAAGATTCAGGAGAACTGCAAATCCATAAACACAATCAGATAAGTTATATACCTGGATGCTCCTTGATGCTGCGACGACGGCCTCCATTAAGCTGATTCACTCCCTCTGGGCGGCTTGCTCATTGTATTCAAAACTCTCTGCTTCCCCCTCTGGCGTGACCCAGTGAAATGTCTGGGGAAAATTAGGCGGAGGAGCTTCAAGCCTTGAGAGATCATCGTCATCGGAAGATTGAGAAAGTGGAGGAGTCCTAGGCCTTGGATCGATTGGTGGTGCGGGGTCCTGGATAAGCTCAGGGATTGCAGCTTCCGTCAAGGCGTCCCGACTAGGTGAGCCTGTGTCCAGCGAGTGGGTCGTCTCAGCCTCAGGGGCTAGGACAACACTTGGCTCGGCTTGTGGTGCGGCTGCTTCGGTTTTAGTTGAGACGAGAATTGCTGTGGGAGTTGGTGGCGCTGCCCCCTTGGGGTCTGCGTCACTTGGCTTCCTGCAGGATTATTCAGTAATCAAGATATTGCAAGACTACTCAAGATTTTCTGAAGCCTAAAGATTTTCATACCTTTTGGAAGTCTTAAACCTCTACCCCTGTGCGCTAGGAGTGGAGGTAGTTGGCGGTGGGCTTGAAGGCCTACTTGGCGGCAGAGTACTACCGGTTGTCGAGCTTGTGGGCGCAGCATTCGGCGATGGAGATCTTGGCCCAATCTACGCTGTACTCAGTGCGGCCGACTGGGGCATGGCGGTAGTCGGCGGTGTGTTCTAGGGCTAGCTGTCCCGGGCTGTGTTGGTATCCTTAATCATTGGACCGTCGGATGCCTTACTCAGCAAATCATTCTTTTCGGCACGGTCCATCGCTGGTCACTTCCCAGCCCTCTTGGGGCTAGGTTGGGCTGACGAGGGGCTGGCCGGTCGCTTTCTAGATTCACTAGCCAGCTGGCTAGGTGGGTCAGAATCAAACTTGCCAATTCCTGCAAACAATTACGTATCAAGGGAAGAACGAATGAACAACCTACATGCCACACATTGCAGATATACATCAAGACCAACATTACGCCAGATGTTAGCTTCGGCCGGGGCCTGTCCCTGCAATATGGCTTGGGGGCTCACTCGGCGTCCAGGGTCTCAATGGCTCCGTTGATAAAATATCCAAGCAATGTGTCAGTAACGACGTCCTTGTTGACAAAATCAGTACATTCCCGAGTCGGATCATTTTCTCTTGGTAATCATAGCCTAGGTGAATCCTGGCCTTCAGGGGATGGATTCGGCAGTTTTGGAATCTCCTGGCCACCCAAGGACCGATCAGCCCAGTGCCCTTCAGCGTGTTGATCTTCCCTAGCAGCTAGTACACCTAGACAATCTCAGCTTGCGATGGTATAGCCGTCTAGCTCTCCAGAACAAAAGGAGGATTTCTGGAGAAAGGGGGCAGGGAGGGCTCAAGATTGGAGCAATAAAACCACTCCCGATGCCACCCTTTTAGAGAAGTCTTCATAGGAACATGGAGATAGGCCCTTTTCATCTCATTGCGAAGTTGAAGGCTTGCTCTCCCTATCACCTGAATCTTTGACTTGGAGGGTTGAGGTTTGATGTGGAACAGAAAACGAAAAAGGTTGAACTGGGGATCGATCCCCAGGAAGGCCTCACAGAGGGTGACAAAGATTGAAATATGAAGAATGGAGTGTTGAGATGGTAAAGCTCGATCTAGTAATACCTGAGGAGCTTGCGGAGGAAATCAGAAGAAGGAAGGACGAGACCGCGGTCGAAGAAAGAGACAAAAACCACAGTCTCGTGAGAACCTGGGGAGGGGATTGACTCACCGGCGGCGGGGCACCAGTTGATGATCTCCTTTGGTTAAAAATTCTTCTTTCTCTCCAGGAGCGCCAGCTTTGTTGCGCAGCAATCCGATATTGGACAAACTCCGGACGGCATGGCTAGGATGTTGAATGGCGCCTTCGGCATTGCTGGGGGTGAAGAGCTGGGCGAGGAAGCTTCTTCGCGATGGGAATCAATGCTAGGAAGGAGTTTCTCGCAGATTTCCGGAGGGGAGCTCAACTTACAGGAAACCCTAGCAATGGTGGAGAGCACGAAATTTGGCGTGGGCGTGCGGGAGCTGAAACGATTTGGCGAATTGGTAGAGAAAGGGGAATCTTTTCTCTCTCCCGTTGTTGTATAGGCATGCGCAGAGTTAGCGGGCTTGGGCCGGCTTGCTCGGTAATGGGCCGTAAAATATAAGTTCCTAAATAGCATATCCTATTGGGCCGACCGTTGGCTGTGTTAAAATCACAGTGCAGGTGCTATTTTACTAGGACTGATTAAAATAATCAGATATGCTTCATGTTAAGCCTAACTGCTGGACACATGCGTTTAGATATCTGAATTATTTACCAGGTATTGGGGATATATCCTTATAAGAATCAATAGCTGGTCTCCATTAAAATTAGAGATACAGGTATCTCTCAAAAACACCTCACCACATATTGGGTTAAAATCCATGAAGTGATACTCGGCTTACATTCTTAGCCAAAATTGATTTGAGTAAAAATATTTCCAGCTAATATGATGCTGAAGAGTCTAATTTCTGAGAAATATACCACTCGGGAAATAGTTAAAGGTTAAAGATCTTTGACTTTATGTTTAATTGTTTTACAATTAAGAACAAGTCGGGAGCTACACCTAATAGATGTGCCTATTCGGTGCATACTATTCATATTTTTATGAAGCCCTTTATAGCCTCGTTGCCAACTAATATGAAGCAGGACTTGGGGAAGAGGTACTCGAACAGTGGGTACTCAGGAGTAAGGCACTCGAGAAACCTTCACCAAGGAGGATGCGCACTCGGTGTCAGCTGTGACTTAACTATGAAGGTCTCAGGGGCTACTATGGAGGCCATGGGCCCGGGAAAACTCATGGGAAGCTTTGTGGCCACTTAGATAGAGAAAGGGCATAATCCTGTAATTAGGGATACAACAGGACTCGGTGCATATTACCTAGTATGATAAGAAAAGGGATATAGTCCTAGTCGGGTACGTTGTATTCCTAGAAGAAGATCCCTTGGTCGGAGTCCGACTGTGATTTCTATTATGTAACCTCTCCTCTCCAGTATATAAGGAGGAGTAGGGGGCCCCTCAGGGCAAGACACAAGACATACAATCTCACCAGAGAAACCTCAAAGGCAATACATAACAGCTGGAAGTAGGGTATTACCTCACCTTGAGGGTCTAAATCAAGATAAATTATTTTGTGTTCCTTTGCAATCCATCAAGTTTAGGTCTCACGAGTAGCCCCATATAATCATTGCCAATACAAAACATCGACAACCCGCGATGCGGGGATCGTGCTAGCAGGACGAGTCCCCTGCATTGCACCTAAGGACCGATTCCTTTAGAATTTCATCCGATCATACAACAGTACAACCACATGGATGATATAGGATAGCCCTTGGCGGAGTAGCTCGTTGCCTAGGGACGCCTTACATGCCATTGAACTGTGGATCGTGCGGGAGGGCGACGGAGATGCCTCCTGGGTTCCTGGCACAGTATGGTCATGGACCCCTCCAGTTGGCATGAGGTAACGTGGTGTCGACTTTAGAAATGTCTTGTTACGAAAACCCCTAGTCACCAGTTTGTCTGTTCATCGCGAGCTAGGTGATAGGATAAGTCGTGTCGTGTGGGTAAAGTGTACCCCCTCTGCAGAGGTCTAAACTGTTTGAACAGCCATGCCCACAGTCATGGGTGGATGTGAGGTGATTCCTTAGCGTAGTTTTGTTTGACTATTGCTTGTGAAAGGATGTTGTGGATCGAATCCATTTTCGGAATAATGGTGGAGCTGTCGAAGACAGCAGGGCTGGGGGCCCAGTTATTAGTAGATCAGCTGGTGTAGCTGGATCCCAGAAGCCAACTCTTGAGAGTTGCGCTGAATCATAGACTAATATAATTCACTCCGACCAGGCGAGATTGCACCTCGCTAGGTTGTCGAGAAGCACACACTTAGAATATTCAAAAGAATTCCAAATAAAACTAAGTGACAAAACAACTAGCCTCTCTTTGAAGCTTGCATTAACTACTTAACTTTCCATGACTTGTTGAGTACTCTAGTACTCATCCCTGCTCTATATATATCTATTCCTCCCTCAGTGCTGGAAGATGAGATAAATCCAATAGATGAGGAGTTCTTCTAGGGGCAGATTGGCTTTGAGGAGTTTTAGGGTTTCGGCTTAGTTCTCAAGTCGCGCTTGTGGCTTTTGGCTAGTTTCCATTTTCGCTCTTTTGCTAATGTATCGTTGTGAACTTGGGGTATGTCCGCAGTTCCAACCTGCTTATAAGATTATGTCTATTAATAAAGACAGTTGTGCCATGATGGTTCCATCGCCTGTTGTACGAACACTCTATTCCTAGGATTGGTACGATTATGTAGGATAATTTTACGACTCAGACTAGTATTTCCCGGAAGGTCAGCTTAGGGCGTGACACCATGTCTTCTGCAGGACACTCCGATACCCAGCGAAGCCACTCTAGGACTCCACCGTGGCATCCCAACCTAGGTGGCAGCCGGGAGCACGACACCATTGATACGCATTGTGCATGCCCTTAGGGGCATTCAAAGTGTACCAATATGGCGGATGGCTTAGGCTCACCACGTCGGTGCAACGGTGCCAGCTCGGTTGAGCTCATGCTCTCATCGGGCTTCTCGTGCTCTCTACAAGGAACAGGTGTCCTGGTAGAGCTGAGACCACTGTTGCAAGCCACGTTGGGGAGGCTATCGCCCCGCATGTGGCCCAAGATGTAGGATAGATAGGGAGGAACGGTGGCCAAGAACGAGGACGATGCCGCCGCCGCCGAGCTCCATGTTCGCCGCCACGGCCTCGCGTCTGGCTAGATCCAGCGAGCTGGCGGGTAGATATAGCACCATTGGGGAGCTCACGGCCAGATCTACTGTCGATGCCTCGATCCGCGCCAGCCCGAAGCTCATTGGCTGTGCCACCCCCACGATCTTCACCGGTCTTGGAGCTCGCCGACACCTCCGCCTCTGATCCGCGCCACAGAGGTCATCGCCAGATAGGGGAGCGCCCCATGCACGCGTGGAAGGGGATAGGCTAGCCGCGTTGGAGGAAGCGGAGGAAAGGGGGAAGCCAAAGGCTGCAGGGGCTTGATTCCTCTGGCGACAGTGGAGGAGGGTCTAGGAAGACACCTGGAGCGGCGCCACTAAGCTTGTCGGTATCAAACCTGTCCGCATCGAGCAGTGAGAGCGAATCTGTTGGTGGTAGATGGATATATGGGTGTGTTCACTAACTTGTGGATCCGCTGGAGGTTTAGGGTAGATGTGTAGGGTTTTTTTGTTGGCACAAGATCTAAATATAAAAGTTCCAAGGGTTTTGATAATAATAAATTTTATAAGGGCTGACATGCGAAGAATTAGGGGCTAAAACATAAAAGTACATTTTATAGTGTCCTCCTTCCACGTGGCACATCTTTTTTATCGTAAGTTCACTCCTGTCCAAAAGCTCAAAACTCAATCTCTGCCTTCAGGTCTCCAAAAGCTTAGATTTCTGCAGCCACTGCTGACGTCATTTATAAAGATGAAAATTTTGAGAAATAACCGACAAGTATCTACTCCCTCTGTTCCATAATAATAGGGTTTTTTTTAATTTTTTTTAGAAAATTAAGATTAAGATGAGAAGTGTTTATGATTGGTTGACATGAGAAGGTAGGTAAAAAAATTAATGAAGGAATTGCTGTGATTGGTTAATAAATAGAGAAGTAGTAATATACTCATAACAGTAGGTTTTTCTATTTTTTTTAAAGAAAATTAAAGTTGGGGTGAGAAGTGGTTACGATTGGTTGAGATGAAAAGATCGGTAAAAAAATTAATAAAAAGATGATTATAATTGGTTGATATATAAAAAAAGTAGTAGTATTTTAGAATATATTTAAATGCCAAAGGTATTAGTAAAAAAGTTAACCACTGGCTACTACGGAGTCTGTGAATCTTAGCTACTACGGAGTTTGTGAATCTTACTACTCTAAACAGCACCTAGATTCCGATGACTTTTGTTTTTTGAAATCTTCATAGTGACGTCTCAAGACTGGATTTCTCAGCTTGTAATTAAGCAAACCAAAGGGTAGGAAGAAAGAAAAGCCATGAAAATAAAAGCCTAACTGCTAGTTCTAGCAACTACGGAACCAGCCTACGTGTTGATATACTTGTATTACTTTTGCTTTGCAAGCCTGCGTGAAACTCTGGCGATCTGAGGCTACTGTCCTGTTGCTTTGACAGTTTCACTTACCGAAGGAAACGCTGCAGGGGGAAGGGAAAGAACAAGAGGAACAGGGACTCAGGGAGAGATGTACACTATAGGACAATGGCCTTTTAATATAGCTACCATTCGAGTCTTTGGGCCCATACAGTGACCAAATCCCCTAAGGGATTATAATGTTAGAGTAACTTTAATGAAGCTCTTAAACTAATTCTTATCTTAAATTTAAGGGTTTATGGGCTAAAAATTATCTCGAACCGAAATCATAACCGAACTCTCATCTGGAGAGAGCCCTCATCTGGGGGGAGACAACTTCCCAGATATAGGAGGCCCTCATTTCCTCCAGCCATCCTCCCCGCCCTCTTCCGACCCCCTTCCCCCTCCTGCGTCGGCCCTGCCGCCTCCTTCCTCTTCCTCCCCGGCCGCCGACGTATCCCAGCTGCATCGGTCTCGCCACCCCCTTCCTCTTCCCCCTAATCGCCGGCGTCTCCCGGCTGCGTCGGTCCTGTCGCCCCCTTCCTCTTCCCCCCGGCCGCTGGCGGGACACCGGCGACCCCTGGTCGCCCAAGGCGTGGCTCGGCGTGACGTACAAAGTGTGAAATAGGAGGTCAGTTGGAGTGCGCAGTAAAATAGGAGTTTAGATATGGATGAGAGAGCTTCTATTCTAGCCAATAGGGAGTCAAATTTAAGAGTTTTATTGAAGTTGCTCTTAGCTCACATGCAAAAGGAATCCGGTTGTGGCTGCCATCTTGTTTCCAAATGAGACAACTGGGTGTTCTATTAAGCAAGCTTTAACACTGTGCAATCACACTGCAACCGTGAGGCGTGGCAGTACTGCAGGTAGAGCTAGGCATGCCGATCGGTGCATGGAGTCACCAACCTGATGAATAAACAAAGCTACCTGACTGCCATCAGGAGTGAGTGATCACATTCACAGGCAGCATTGCAAGACTTTTCAGTAGACAAAGTTGTGCTGTAATGCAGAATACTCTTAACAGCCTAGTTACAGAAAGTATTCAGACAGATCAGCGCAAGTAGGGTCTACAAGGGCCGTTACCTAGCAAAAGCGTGTGATTAAAATTAATCTGGTACCTTTGGCTATTTTGTCCTTATAAGTTTACTTTTTGCTGTATCTCTCGCGCCCCTGTAAAGTTGATTCTGAAGTGATTCACTGTTAATCTGCATGGTGACTACACCTCGTAACACATACTGATGTCTAACCAACCAAACACTCTTAGGTTAGAGAAATTTGACAATAATCAAGAGATTACCAAAATTTCTAGTGTAAAATTTATACATTTTGATATCTGAGATATCAAGAGATACTAAATTTATATTAAAAAATATGACACCTTCTCAGCAATCAGTAGAGTGGTTAAAGTTTTTCAATTTGGAACCCGTACCTAAAAATAAATTAGCTCCCAGGATGGTCTGGTGGAATAAGCGAATGACCCTATATGTGTGTTTTACCACATAATCTAGGTTAACTACTGGTGCTTACATGCAAAATATGGGTTAATCTATTCTAATTTGAGGTTTAGGTTAGCTCTTGTACTCTCTTTGTTAAAATATAAGGATTTCTAGGTTGTTTAGTAGAGATTAATGTTAAGAAAAAAAAATTTTGATGCCTCTTAATAAATATAGAATAAATAGAGATGAAAAAGTAGGTGGGGATAAGAAATAAATAAATTTAAATAGAAAATGATTGATAAAACAAGTAAACAATACTAGAAATCCTTATATTATATTGTAAAATAAGATTTAAATGATAAAAATCCTTATATTTTAGAATAGAAGTAGTGGTAAATTTTAGCTGAACCAAATGCAGCATTGTTTTGACTCCATAATCCTGTTCACACAATCATATCATCGTATAGATGGTCTGGTGGTGCCTGAGGGGACATGGATGATAGATGATACCTCACTACCCAAGCAGACTGCAGCCACGTACTACCTTTGATTTTTAATAAATAGCATCATTAATTTTTATTATACTATTTAATTATTTATCTTATTTATATAATTATTATAAAAATAAACAATATAAGTTATATTTAAAATTCTTTTAATGATAAGCCAGATCACCACAAAATAAATCCTATTTAAGATTTTTAAATAAGATGTACGATCAAACGTCGTGTCAAAGGTCAATAGAATTATTTATTAAAAATGAAAAAGAGTATATAGCATAAAAAGAACATCATGTTAAAAGTTAATAGAATTATTTATTAAAAATGGAAATGAGTACATAGCAGTGGAAATGAAAACATCATGCAAGCCAGGCCAACCCGCATTTATCTGAATAGGATCGATCAATACACGGCAGTACTCGCATCACAACTGAGCAGTCTTTCTGCTGTCGTTGAGCAGCTAGTGTGTTACTGCGCGGTACAACTCGCCTCAGGAACGAATTTTGCTGCAGAACCTGGAGATTTAGGGAGAGTTCGTAAGTGATGGAATAGAAAAGAGAAAAAAGATCATATAAAACGAGATAAGTCATTAGTGTATAATTAATTAAGTATTAATTATTTTAAACTTAAAAAATAGATTAATATGATTTTTTTAAAATAATTTTTATATAGAAATTTTTTAAAAAATACACCGTTTAACAGTTCAGAAAACCTACTTACGAAAAACGAGATATTTTTTGGGGCTCAACCAGATTCGGCCTCAGCCTTATACCGTTCAATCTGGAGCTGAGCATTAAGACCGGATCTTAGGGCACTCCCAATACAGAAACCATGGTAGTTTCTATAGATATTAATTACACTGTCACGTTGGCAATTTGCTGATATGGCAAGTGATTTAATAAGGAGAGAGAGGCAAAATCCAAAAAACCAAGTCTAACTAAGAAACTGGGTCTTCACGGTTATCGATGGACAAGAAACTACTGTAACCGCGTTGGAAGAGCAAATATGGTTTCTATCACTACTAAAGTTCCATGCAATAAAAAATCTTACACTGAGAAAAATAGTTTCTTGCTACAATATCCTATGCTATAGAAACTGCTAATAGTTTCTTGCATTATGAGTGCCGTTATGAACGCTGGATCCATTGTCCTTGCGAAAATGGAGCAGAGGACTAACCAATGGCAAAAATCCTTTTACAGGCGCGCATTCATTTGCCATGCAGTAGGGTAGTACAGCTCTGAGGGTAGAGCAAAGCAGAAGGACAATGTACTCAATATGCAACGTACGTGGGTGTGATTATGTGCTCGTTGGTACGAGAACTGTCCTGACATGTGTACAAACGAACGATGTTGTTGCACATCAAAGCTGAACCTATGAGGGCATGAACAATGCTCCATGTTGCCGTGTGGCTTCACGCCTTCACGTCGACGGCGAGCTGCTGTGACGGAGAGAGAGGGGAAAAAGGTCATGTCTTAAAACGTGTCAGAGTATCATGTAGAAGACACGAGTGGCATAAGAGAAAAAGCGGAAAAGCAAGGGAGAAGATGCACATGGCCGACGAGGATGCACATGATAGACGAGGCTCCACTCCGTACTGCGTCGGTCGGGATGACCAAATCCAGCCGCTCCGTCCCTCGATCCGCGCCGCCAGCGCCTCGTCCGCATCTAACTCGAGGGCCAGCTAGCTAGAGGACGACGCTGGAGGGTGTCAGAGAACCGACAATCATCGATAACCAAATATAAAAAAAATATCATATGAGATCCAAAACAGATAACAATGTCAAGATATGATATTTGTTAACGAGATTTAGCTAAAATGTATATCTCTGGAGCATTAATTACGGACGTTTCTTCCCAATCCAGCATATTACAGCGACTTGATCGGTATGCCGCTAGCCAGCCGCTCCCTCTTATCGTTTTTGGCTAAGTCACCATGCGGTTAACAATAGGTACATCTCTCTATTAAAGAGAATTTAGGACAGAGTTCGACTCTAACTCTATTCTAATACCTACTATAACTCTAAGTCCTAATCTGTAACCGACTACGTACACATATTCAACACAAACTCTAACAGAGGGACCTCCTGACACTAGATGCTACCGCCGCGTCTCCTTGGGGCTGACGGCTGGAGTTGCGTTACCGCTGAGGCATAGATTCAAGCGCCGTCACCTCAAGCCCCTCCGCTACTGAGGTTAGGGGCTGCCCTGTTGCCGCTCTGCTCGGTTTTACGCTCTGGCTTCCCACCGGCTTGAACTACTTGGAGGTGGAGGAGATGCCCGATCGAAGAGAGAGAAAGAAAAAGCGTCGATGGGAAAAACTTGCTATTGGGTTTATTTGTAGTATCTTTTTATCTCCAAAGGCTTTTATTGTATAATTTTGAATGTAGATATAAATTAAAATAAAACACGGGTTCATATGAAAATTTAAGGGGCTGAAATGCATAATACTAGTGGCTCCTATCTAAAGTAGCGTGCAGTGTGGAAGAAGTAGCTTTAAAGTGGTTCCATCCTACGCGATAACTGAAACCACTCATAGAAATGGCCTGTATTGTTCATGTCCTTGAAATGCTTCGGCACGATCAATGAAAACTGGTGTGACCGTAAGTCCGTAGCTTTGCCAAAACTTTGTCGTAAGAATAAACGGATGCCAAATCTGGCCATACCTGCCAGAGGTTATCACGCACGAGCGCCACCAGAACGAACAAATAACAGTGCAGCGGAGGAAGGGGATTACCTGCCGGCGCGAGAGAGACGGGAGGCCGCAGCGTGTGGACGGCTCCTGCGAGCGTGAGCGGCAGGCCACGGCTTTTTTTTTTTTTCTGATTGCCGGCGTCTATAGTACGGCATAGCCCCGTGCGCGTGCAGGATGCCGCACTGGCGCATTGCCGCCATCGCGAGAGATGCGTGGCCTCTCTGTTGGAGCTGCGCGTATGGGCCTCTGGTTGTGGGCTGCAATTTGGAGCGGGAAGGAAGCTGTGCCTTGCAGACATGTCTTGTGGAATTTTTTTTATTTTTATATTTATTTAATAAAATATTTACAAAACTATATTTTTATTTTAAAAATTTACAAAAATATACTCCCACTGTTCTCTGGGAGGGCGATTTTTATAAATCACCCTTCCAGAGGGCGATTTAATGACGTGGCTGACGACCGTTGGCCCTTCGGCCACCCAAAAACCACCCTCTGAGAGGGCGGCAAGGGGGCCCCTGTAAAAATCCGGCGTGGGCGAGGGCACAGGCGAGGGGTGTGGGCGAGGGCACGGGCACGGGCGCGGGCGAGGGCGAGGGCGAGGGCGCGGGCGAGGGCACTGGCGAGGGCGCGGGCGAGGGGAACCGGCCGGATTTTTACAGGCGGCCTCCTTGCCACCCTCTCAGAGGGCGGTTTTTGGGTGGCCGAGGGGCCGCCTGTAAAATGGCTGACGGCCGTGGGCCGTCCGGCCAACGGCCGTCAGCCACGTCATTAAATCGCCCTCTGGAAGGGCGATTTATAAAATCGCCCTCCCAGAGGGCGGTGGGAGTATATTTTTGTAAATTTTTGAAATAAAAATATAGTTTTGTAAATATTTTATTAAATAAATATAAAAATAAAAAACTCTGTCTTGTGCCGCAGTGGGGCTCGTGGCGAGCGAGGGCTGGGCCGACTGGCCATCTCCCACTAAGGGCATGAGCAACGCTAACTAGCGGCTTCATCGTCCACGTAGGCAAAAGCAAATGAGGCCACGTTCAAGACACCCTGCTCCTTAATGCTATAGTAGTTTCAAAGGACCCATATATTAATCCATGTCCCTTTTGTCCTTTTGTTAGCAAGACGTTAACTTCTTAGGTAGGAATGCTGCCTCTTTTCGATGTTTCCGAGCGAAGAAATTGACGCCGACCACCAGACACCGATGGGCGACGGTGAAGCTCCTACTCTCGTCCATCGGCTACCGCTTGCCACTCCACCCACCACCTTTCCTTCCCGTTCCGTCCACTAGCGCTCTTCCCCGCTCCGGCCACCACCATCACTTCACTTCCACCGGTTCCTACGCTTTTCAGATCTAGCCGGCAATACCTCCCTTCTCCGGCCAAATCTGGCCTTCCGATCACCACCGATGGCGTCCTCCGATGCATGCTGCCACCATCGCCCCCTTGCCTGCATCATCCCTACACCCTCTCGATCGGCGGCACCCTTCCTATTCCGGCCAGATCCGGTCTTCCTAGTCACCGGCGATGTTCTTTCTCAATCTCGCACATGGACTTAGCCAGCACAGATTCACTTCCTCTCCACCTTTCTCTACCTTTTGGACGAGGCTACATGTGACCTACAGAGGCCACTCTGACACGCATGGAGTCACTCTTGAACCTCCACCATGCCCTAAGTGCTGCTCCGTTGCTGAAAACATTTTGTGACGCTAACGGGTGTTCGTCTGATTCACGATCCATTTGCACGGAGCAAAATCGAGCGAACTCAAAATACTAGATATAATCTAAAAATAACAGGGTCAAGGTCATCGGCCAATGAGAGAATAGGGGATAAGCTTCATCCTCCAGAGAGAAACAGCAAGCGGCGGAAATGTAATCGACAATAATATAGCCTATTTTTGTTTTGGAAAGTAAATTAGTCAAAATCAAAAAATAATCCGACCTGCCGGATTCGAACCAGCGACCTAAGGATCTTCTGCACATACTACAGTCCTCCGCTCTACCAACTGAGCTAAGGTCGGTTAATGTTATTTTTATTGTTTTCCGAGTGTTTTTATTTATACTAGGATGATCACAGGAGTTGGATGCCTACTATACATACTCGTACGTCAGGAGGACGACACGTAGTCACAGACATACAAATAAAGCCCGATGATTGTGCAATAAAAGACGCCGTATAGAAATAGACGAAGAATGTGGGGATAAAAATAAACTAAGGTCAAAAAAATGTAGGAAAATATTTGATATATTATCTTTGTTTTGTTTTTAAATATATATAATGTTATTGACTTTTGGATGTGACGTTGACTATTTATCTTATTAAAAAACTATATAAGTACCAATTATTTATTTTATTGTGGTTTTTTTATTATTGAAGGTATTTTAAGCGTGACTTGTATTTTTTATATTTTTATCAGATTTTTTAAATAAGGCGAATGTAATTTACTTATTTCTCTGTTTCCCACTAGTGAGTTAAATGTAGTAGAACTCTTACTCTGAAAAACTTCACCAGGTGAGTGGATTTGGGGGCAAAATGGCTAGGTCTTGCTGTCCTCTTGGCTGGGATGGAGCGGTGGCGAAGGAATGGAGTTTTCTCTTGGTGTCGCCGATGAGGATGGAGGCTGGCATGATCGACACGTGTAGGACCCATGACGTGCATTCTAGGCCGTGGGGCGAGTTGGGAGGTGTTCTAGGGCTGGCACATGGGTCCCATGGCCTCTGGGGCCACTGGCAATGATAGAGAAGGAGAATACAGTGTGGAGACTAAGTCTGAAATTGTGGGCTGGAGCTGTTTTGGAACCTTATTTTCTTCTAATTGTTTTGGGTTTTAAATTAGAGGAAAATCATAGAGTGTAGACTAATATGTGGTCTTTCATTGTGCCAAGTTCTAAGGTGTGGAGGCTATGGGCATGTGTATTTCTAGAAAGGTAAATACGGCTACTCGAACAGAGGGTTGGTTGGCCATACAATTAGGATTAGAGTATGACTTGGCTCCATGTTACCTTGCATGACATGAAAAGGGATCGTGTCATACCCCGATCTGACACCGCCGTACAACGGCACCAAATAGAGCGTATCGCAGGAAAACAGCGCGAACTGTATTCCCGCGGAACCGCGATACCGATACCAGTCCCAGGACGCAGCGCTGGTATCCACGGAAAACAGACATGCATCATTGCAGAACCATAGATAAAAAAACAATTAAATAGACTTATACCTTTACTTACGTTGCAGCTTCGAAGCAAGCCGGAGATAGCAACGAACCGCACAGAGCCAGCGGCAGCAGCGGAACAACGGACTAAGTCCTCAGTGTTTTCCTAAACGGTTTTAGACGGCCGTCTAAACACGTTTAGACGGTAGACAGCAGGCTGGCGTGTAGTTTAGGGCATAAACGCTCCCCTAAACGGTTCGACCGTTTAAACGGTCAACATCCCGTGTAAACGGGCTAAACGAAGTAGACGGAACGGCCTGAAACGGTTTTAGGCGGGCAGTTTAAACGGTCCGTTTAGGAGATAGGAAAAAAAAGCGGGAACCTGAATAGAAGGGGCTCCAGGGCGGGAGTTTGGGTGGCTAGGGTTGGGAAATAAGGCTGTCAGCCTGTCACCAGAAACTTTCCTCTCTTTCCCGTTTCCTTTTTGTCTCCGACCCATTCTCAGCGGGAGGCGCGCGGGCGCGGGCGAGGGCGCAGGCGCGGGCGAGGGCACGAGCGAGGGGCGCGGGCACGGGCGCAGGCGAGGGCACAGACGAGGGGAATCGGTCTGCAGGCGCGCGGGGAGGGAGGCCGGCACAGAAGCGGGCTGCCGGCCCAACAGAAGAAGAAGAGAAAGGAAAATGGAAAAAGATTTCACCTTTGCTTGATGATTACAAATTGCGCTACAGTAGCAAACCGTTTAGGCCGTTTAGATGGCGTTTAAACGCTGTCTAAACTGCCTAAACGCTAAACAGGGTGTCGCCGCCCGTCTACCGTTTACCGTTTACGTTTTCATCCTAACACACAGGCAACGACTGGGAACCAGGACGAAACCCTAATCTTCATTTCACTGTAACTCTAGCATCCAACTCCTGGCGGAGAGCTATATATATAGAGCAAGGGTAAGTACTTACATACTCAGCAAGCCAGGTAGTGGTTGCAAGCTTTAAAGAGAGGTTGGTTAGTTTGCAATCTGCTTTATTTAAATCTTTTTAAATCTGCTAGTGTATGCTTCTCAACAATTAGGGCGAGATGAGTCTCGCCCGATCAGAGTGAGTTGTATCAATCTTTCAATCAGCGCAACTCTTAAAAGTTGGCCTCTGGGATCCAGCTCCACTAGTTGATCCAACCTTATCAGGCCCACAGCCTTGCTGTCCTTGACAACTTCCCATCATTTTCTGAAATTGGATTCCCAATCCACAAACATCCTTTGCAAATAGTTGTCAAACAAAACTACGCTAAGGAATCACCTCACATCCGCCCATGACCGTGGGCACGGCTGTTCTAACAGTTTAAACCTCTGCAGAGGGGTACACTTTACCCACAGGATGCGACTCTAGTCACCAGCTCACACGCATTGGGTACGATTTGATGACGTAGAGGTTTTTGCGACAAGGCATTTCCCAAACCCTCCCAGGTTACCCCATGCCAACTGGAGGGGTCCTCGAGACCAACAACAGGGTAGGTCTGAAACCATATTGTGCTAGGAACCCGGGAGGCATTCCTAACGCCCTCTTGCATGATCCATAGTCCAATGGCATGCAAGGTGTAATAGCTTGCCCTCCAGAACCACGCAGCCCAGCCCATCCGACAGGCGGGCCCACTTACACATAGCACCCCACTTACACTTTCGTTCTCGCTTCGTGTAAAAGGATTAACCCGAAAGTGCTATGGTTGGAGGGACAAGACCTTATAAATTAGATCAACTCTTGCTCAACTAGCAAGATGGTACTAATCAAGTGCACACAACACTCATGGGCCATATAGGCCAGATTCTAATTGGGCCAGGATGTCACACACACCCCCCCTCAAAGGACCTGGCGTCCCCACCAGTCCAACTTATCCGTATAGCCACACAGGCATATAGGCAAATGTCTAGGAACGCGCCCCCTCTTAGCGCACATCTGTACGTCCAGTGCCGGCGCCATATGCCATGCCATGTGTCTCATACAGAGCCCACATGCATCATGCGCCATATGCCCGCACACTGACCCGTACGCGCAACCGCGAGGGTCAGCTCTGATACCATTTGTAACAGCCTGCCCTCTAGAACCGCGCAGCCCAGCCCATCCGATGAGCGGGCCCACTTACACATAGCACCCCACTTACACTTTCGTTCTCGCTTCGTGTAAAAGGGTTAACCCGAAAGTGCTATGGTTGGAGGGACAAGACCTTATAAGTTAGATCAACTCTTGCTCAACTAGCAAGTGGTACTAATCAAGTGCATACAGTACTCATGAGCCATATAGGCCATATTCTAATTGGGCCAGGATGTCACACAAGGCGTCCCTGAGAGGCTAGTTATTCAGCTAGGAGTTATCCCATATCACCTATGTGGTTGTACTGTCATATGTTCGAATGAAATTTTGAAGAAATTGGTCCTTAGCGGTAGTGCGGGAGACTTGTCCTGCTAGCACGATCGCACCGTGGTTTTCAAAAACCATTTTATTTTCAAGGCACTGACTCAGGTGTCGGGTTTTCCAATGTTTTGCAAACCTATGTTTTATCCATTGTAGTCATTTTTAAATTTGATAGACGATCACCGGTACCATGCCCGTCAACAGGGGTACCGGGATCTAATAAGGACGGTGACAAGGAGGTGTAAGGGAATAACAATCAATCAAGGGATTCATGTAGCAAATGGGTTGCCGGCCCGTCGGTCGTCTTGCGACCGCGACCGAGAAATCATCTCTGTGTAGCCTAGTAATACGATTTTACAATCAAAGTACTTAATTCCGTAAATATGGGCTCAGGATGATCAAAGGTGACTTGCCTTACTCTAGGTTTTTACGCGTCTTCAAGAAATCGCTGCGAAATCCGTTCCGAAACGAATTTCCGACGACCGGTTACTATACGCAAACATAGAAAATCTACACAAAGACCAATAAAAAGATTCTATTTAGTGCTAATAGTAGTGCCATTGAATAGATCTCATTTTTAGAAAATTACTGGAATTGGAACGGAGTCAATCGGATCAACGGAATGAAAGTTATGAATTTCCGAATGTTTTAAGAATTTTTTAATCACTGAAAAGGATTATTTGGAAATTCTTGAGAGGAATATTCTCTGTAAATTCTCTCTAGTAGTCACTTACAAGTGGGGGCCGATGGCAGCATGGGGCCCGCAAGCCAGAGAAGGAAAGGGAGTGAAGGCCTGCAGCCACTGGAGATTGGGCCCGGCTGTACAGTGGAACGGAGGGAGTGGAGATCTGCGGTGAGCCAATGGGAGGGGGTGGGCCCACAGGTCGGTGAGACGGGGCGCGTGGACCGAGTCCAGCTGGTCCGAGGGGAGAGGAGAAGTGGGGGCAGTGCACGGGCACGGTGCATGGTGGATTAGGACGACGGGCCGGCATGCCAGTGACTCGTGATCGGTGGACCAGGAGAGGCAGGCCCATCGGTCAGCGCTACAGGTGGCTCTTAGAAAGACCGACAGGGCGGGTCCACGCGATAGCAAAAGTGGAAGAAAGGCGAGGCTCTCGGCTCAGGCGAGGCAGAGAGGAGAAACGCGGCGGCCGAGATCAGCAGTCGACGGCGGTGCGAAGCGAATCGGAGAACGACGGCAAACGGCGGCAAGTGGCGACGCCAGCGAGGAGCGGAGGTTGAGGCAAAGCGTTTGAGCGTCTCCGATGGCGTCGCCGGGGACGGAGGGCCGCTAGCGGCGAGGAATCATAGATGATGGAAAGAGAGAAGGGAGAGAAGAGTAAGCTCTCGGCGTCCATGGTGATGCGGCAATCTGGTCATTCACGGTGCGGTCTAGAGAGGAGAAGGGGCCCGTCGGCGTGGGGGAAGGAATAAAGGACCGTCGGCCTTAGGTTTCTCAGGATAGATCGACGGCAGCACTTAGATGCGCGCGGTGGTAGCGAACGGGAAAGGCCGAGAGTTGGGACGGAGAAGCTCACCAGTAGGGAGGGGGAATTGGCTCGGCGGCGGCGATCGGAAACGGGTGTAGAGAAGGAAGCCGCAAGGTGTTGTCGACGATGTGAGCGACGTGGTTGCGGTGTTTGCGGCGCACGGTCTCGGTGGAGCGCACCTGGTCGAGAGGATCTCCGAGGTGCGCCGGCGGAGTGGTTCGGCAAGAGAGGTTTGGCGGTGCCTCAAGAGTGCAGAAACGAAGGAGAGAACTGAGGGGTTCTCGGGGGTTTTATAGGGGGCGGAGGAGCCTGGCGTCAACGATTGAGGCTCAATCATGGGGCAAGGAGGAGAGAGGCAGGAGATGTCGAGGCAAAATTCTCCTCGCGGGCGGCCGAATTTAAAATGGCGGTAGGGATTGCGCAGAGCGGCGGAAGGCGGTTGATCCAACGGCATGGTTTGTCATGCGAGCGCAAGCGCTCAAGAGGACGACGGTGACGTCGGTGTTCTGGACTCTCTTTTGATCGGTTCGGTCCAAGACCAAGGAGGGGGAAGCGGGAAAGCAGGAGTGGCGAGGGCGGCGAGGCTATCCAAGGGTTGTCGCGGCGCAAGCGGGGTAGGGACGCCGTGACATCGACGGCCAGCTCTGTAGCAGGGTGCGTCGGCATTTGACCGAGGAGGTCTCATGCGAGGATGGGGAGGAACGGGATGGGATCGAGGAGGAGGAAGCTACTATGCGGCGATCGCACGGCTCACGGTGGTAGGTGACACACGGCGCGCATCCGGGCCGTGCGCGGCGGTCTCGCGTGGTGCGGCCGGCGAGCGGGGACCCGACGGTTGTCCGCTGCGCGCGTGGCCACGCGGTGGAAATCAGGAGGGTTATGGGCAAGCGTGCAAGGAGAGCAAGATTGGGCAGTGGGCACTCGCGGCTCAGCCACGCGGCATGCATCCGCAGCGTGCGTGGGCCATGGTGTGCAGAGGAGATCGACGGCACGGAGCGGTGAGGTTCGGACGCGTGGCAGTGATCCACGGGGCGTGGCAGCTCACACGTGAGAAAGGGGGAGAAGATCGGGCGGCTGTGATGGGCGCGGGCGCCACATGGCGCCAATCCAACGGCCGAGGTCGGCTGTCGCTCGGGGCTGCGGTTGTTGGGCCGGTTGGGGGGGTGGCGGCCCAAAGATACAGTACTCCCTCTCTATTTTCTCTAGAATATATTTAAAAGAGTTTTGGGAGACTTCAAAAGGGGAATTGAATTCAAAATTTGTTTTTGAATTCTTAAAAAGAATTGAGGATTCAAGGAGGGGGTCACAAGCACGGATTTAGGTATACTTCTCCTTTTGGACCGACTTTTGCATTTGGGTCCTTGCTATTTTTTTCTAGGGTTTATTTGGGTGGTTATTTGAGGGCAAGGTTTGAATTTCAAAATTCATATTTGGACCTTGAAAATTTTCTTTGGGAGATTAAGGGAGGATGTCTCAAGGGGAATAATTGATATTTTTGGAGGACTTTGTACTCGAACTTTCAGATGATTTCAAAGGAGGGATAGACTCAAATTCAAATTAAATTCTTAATTTGAATTTGCGATCGCCTATAGGGATTTTCGAGAGGGAAATTCCAATAGGCCGATGGTGGAGATCTGTTACATACATACATATATATATATATATATATATATATACACACACACACACACACACACACACACACACATGTGCAAATGGGTATATATCTCTATATAGGCTTAAAGGAGGAATTAATGGTGAGTCAGGGGTGGAAGGTTGATATATGTATTTATGCATGTATACATTTACACACACACACACATATATATATGTATACATATATTGGTGGAAAGATTTTTTGAATAGAGGTTGATGCCCAAGCTATATTATTTAACTCGGGATTTCATTTGGGGATTCAAGGGAGAGAGAAAACAAAGGAATTTTTAGGAGGAAAACCAAAGGGGTATGATTCGAACAACGGAACAGATATCGAGGCGGAGGCTTTTAAGAAAAGATCGAAAGACTTTGCCGTTAGGGTTTTAGGAGCGATGTCCGGATACGACGATCGACATCGAAGATTATTTTGGAAAAGGAGTTTTGAGAGGAGGGACTACGAGATCAAGGCAGAGAAACAAACTAAGATCCAGGCACGACATACAATACAACACACAAGAATCAAAATTTTCACAGGTAGATTTTAGCGAAATATCATTTAACGTCTCACTGAAAGCGAGGCGTTACAGATCGGACTCTCTATATACTGATAAGGAATACCCTTGGTCATATCCGACTAGTTTGCTACCCTATAATTCTCATCTCTTCAGTATATAAGGAGGAGTAGGGAGCCCCTGGGGCATAAGAGAATTCATATAGTGCAAGAAATACACCACAACTAGAGTAGGGTATTATCTTACATCGAGGGTCTGAACCAGTATAAACCTTTGCATTCTTTCGAATGAGTTTAGCTCCGACGCATAGCCCCAAATTATTATTAACGATATAAAACATCGACACAAGGTGAGAAGCCTTATGTTTTTTACTATGGTAAATTGGTAAATTGGGTTAAGTGACAATGTTGACTGTAGTAAAATATTACTTAGGGGTTTTGTGAGTACCATTTCATGTGGATAAAATGTGATTTAAATTTGTTCAAGACTACTGTTGATAGAGTGCAAGTTGGTTAACAATCCTAGCTAACATGCAGCTGAAGAGGAGCTATGGTTTCCCTTTGGTAAGGTTGTAAAGTTGGCATCAGGTTAAGGTTATCCTAAAGCTGATTTAGTTAGCTATTTTGAACCCTAGGCTTCACTGAGTTTTATGTAGATTTAAATTATGGCAAAATTGTCGCAAGCTGAGGGAGTTGTTGTGTATGTGCTGGCCAACATGCACAAGTTGCAGTGCCATAGTTAAGGTTTGATGAAAATGCAAAGAGGGCATAAAATGCTGTTAACTGCATTTGGTTATTACATAGGCCTTATTGTCCCTATTATTTTATATGTTTAACTTGTGAATTAAATTGATCCCAAATTTCTGTGGATAGAGGGATACATGCTTAACATTGTGGCAAAGAACCAAGGCTAGTAACCTAAAGGAATGCTTACGGTGAATTGTAAAAGATGGCTAATTTATGAAGTGCTTTGTAGATAATTAACACTTGGGACTTTATATGTGCTTCATTTCATATGAAATGTTTGTGGTATAGGCTTGGGCAAAATTACTGTAGGATCATCTCACTGTGGTTAACTCTCTGGATGAGATACACATCTAGAAAGTGTATGGATTAAATACAGTGAAATTATGAAATAGAAAATCTGTTTTAGCGAATTTCCAGATTTTTGCTATCTGGGGGATTTTGTTAAGCTACTAGACCAAGTGATAAAATTATACAAAAATTACAGTAGCATATAAGTGGTGTCTAGTACTTTTGAGAATTTTTTTCAAATTTTTATGTTGCACCATTTATTTTTTGGATTTACCTTTAGTCATTCCAATGCATATATTATGAAAATTCATTTAAGAGCAAAAATAATAGAAATAATTTATGCACCCCAAGAAATGATGCTTCATTCATTCTTATCTTTTATTAAATGAATTTTTCATTTCTATCACTTTAGGTAGGTTGCACTTTTGTTGTAGCAGATTAATTATCAAGATTTTCTTTTGCCAAAATTCCAACTATAAAGTAATTATCTTATACAAGAAAATCTAAAATACTCCAAAAGCAACCTATATCACTCAGGGTCAAACATACCCCAATCGTTACATAAGCCTAAGATTTAGAAAATTTTAATTTTCTCTATTGTGCTAAATTTAGTGTTTAAAATGGATTAACGCAGTTGGATAATTTATTGACGTATTAGTTCCACCAATAAATTAGAAATTTGCATCGTACAGTTGCATAGAAGTATTTTGTGTCCTATGTAGTCCTTCGCATTTTAACTCCGGTGGGTTAGGTTCAAAGGAGAAGTATGTTTACTAGTTTTAAGATTTGATTTTAAGACGTTGACTGAGTTGACTAAAATAGAAACGTTCCGTTGATCTTAAAGAAACATGTGATGGCTACTTTTAATATTATTTTTGAAATACAATAGAGAACAATAAAAAAAATTTGAATTTTTTTAAAAAAATTAAACTTTTGGGTGGTAGGGATTGCTGGCGAAATTACACCTAGCGAGCGGCAAATCAGTGCTGATTTGGGTTAGGTTCAAAGGAGAAGTATATTTACTAGTTTTAAGATTTGATTTTAAGACGTTGACTGAGTTGACTAAAATAGAAACGTTCCGTTGATCTTAAAGAAACATGTGATGGCTACTTTTAATATTATTTTTGAAACACAATAGAGAACAATAAAAAAAATTGAATTTTTTTTAAAAAATTAAACTTTTGGGTGGTGCGGATTGCTGGCGAAATTACACCTAGCGAGCGGCAAATCACTGCTGATTTTCTATTTTGAACAGTACTCTCTTGAACTAATTTTTTTTTCACTGAACAAATGAAAGAATTTTACCCCTACCCCCAAAGGTACAAACTTTAGCCCCGTGGAACACTCTCCACAGAGGTAACAACAATTCTAACAACAGTACATTCCTACGAATCTACCCGACGGTGGAGCAGGCCGACGTGTCGGGGTCTACGAGCGCGGGGACCAGGTATTTCCTCCCGTGGGCCCCATTCGCGTTGTAGCTGGCCCCACTGGTCGGGTCCACCAGCAGTGACCCAGCGTAGCCCGGGTACGCCCCCTTGCCGTACACTCCGGCGCACGCGGTGGCGGCCTCCAGCGGCGCGACGGCGTCGCCCTGGAAGAAGCCGTTGCCGAACGGGTTGGTGACGGTGCCGACGATCATCGACGCTAGGGAGATCACCATGCCGTCCACGCCGACGTCGCCGTTAGGCGGCGTGAGGGGCGCCGCCTGCGGGCCGTACACCGGCTGGTGGTACGGCCACGCGCAATGCCCGGGACACTGGGTCGCCGGGTTGCCGACCCACACGTAGGCGAACCGCCCGGCGCGGGACCGCGGTGACGCGCCGTGGGTGCCGCACCGGCTCATGCAGAAGCCGTCGACGGCGACGTCGTCGGCCGTGAGCACCAAGTTGATGGCGCGGCTCGGCGATCCGCGGGCAGCGAGCCTGACGATGTCCTTCTCCTTGAGCTGCTTGCCGAGGGAGTACGACTGGTCGACGACGTGGGAGCCGAGGGATAGTGCGGGAAACCGCGCCTTGGAGTTGGCGTAGTACTTCTGCGCCGTCTTGAACCAGCTGGTGACGGACGGCTCCGGCTGCGGCTGCGGCGCCGGAGCGGTGGACAGCGACGAGACGAAGTCGGTGATCACCGCGCGCTGCGGGGCGGAGAAGTTGCCGTACCAGATGAGGTTGACGGCGATGCGGCCGGAGAGGAGTGCACCCTTGTGGTACGTCATGGTGATGGGCTGCTCCTGCACGAGTGCCGTGAGCTTCCTCGACGCCACGCAGGTCTGGAACAGAAGCGCGCACGCGAGCAAGCACGCCGCCACAGCTGCCGAGGAAGCCGCCATTGGCAAATGGCGATCGAACGAGAGGATTTTGGTGGGCTTTTGGCCTGAGTACTTGGGGACGATGGGTGGGGAAGCAGATTGAGCTGGGAGCGGGTTTTATAGCGGCCGAGGAGAGTGAAGTGGAGTGTGAGAGTGGATGGGAATGGTTAATTTTCCGCGTGACGTATGATCGAGAGAGCCGCAGCTTTCTGAGCCAAAATAAAGGGACGTCCTTGGCCGTGCTGCCCGAACGGTCACTGGACAGCTGGCTTTGCGTGGCCTGCTTGCTCCCAGCTGTTGCTGAGAAGGCATCTGACCCTTTTGCCCCTCAAGCTGGCGCCTCGGATACTGTAGCGCAAAGGCTTGATCACGCGGGATAGAACTGTTGCGGGCGGAATGGGTAATGGTGGGCAGTATGGGTATTGCGGGCGGAATGGTAAAGTGGGCACTGCGGCAGTGGGTAAAAAGCAGGTTGGCTTCTCGAGGAGGCTTGAAGCAGCTTGCAGAGGAGCAGGGGAACACGAACGTTGGGATGGCATATAGCGTGTGGGCCAGGGCCATTCGAGTTTTGAACGTTGGGTGTATCACTACAGCTTTGATGTACCGTGTACCGCCCCGCAGTAGTTACGTACGAGTACTCGAGTAGGTTGGTTGTACTGTTAGTGCACAACTTACCTGTCACCACTTGCCCGTGCGGCGGTGCCACCAGGGTTTGGTTTATCGTTAATAAGCGTGTTTAGAACTTGGACCGCGTCCAAACGGACATGTTTTATAAGCAGTATGTAAAACAAAAACATAATTAATATATAATTAATTAAGTATTAACTATTATAAATATAAAAAAATAGATTTATTTAATATTTTTAAATACATTAATATAGAAAATTTTTTAAAAATATATAGTTTAATAGTTTGAAAAGTACGTTTATGAAAAACGAGACAATAAGCAATCTCAAGCCTGTTCAAGCAGTACTTTAAGTACATTCGAAGGTAGGATTCAGCTGAGCTACTTTCTCATCCTTCATGAGCAAGCTTGCTAAACTGCTAATTGTAAGTTTTTTATAAAAATTTTCTATCTAAAAGTTTTTTTAAAAAAATCATATTATTCTACTTTTTAAGTTTAAAATAATTAACACTTAATTAATCATGTGTTAATAATTTATCTGGTTTTTAAGATACTTTCATTAAAAAGTTTTAAAAAAATATATTATTTTATGTTTTAAGAAATATGCTAACAGAAAAGAGAGAAAGTAGCCGGAGAGCAAGGCTGGTCCTGGTTATGTAAAGCGCGCTCGCGCGGTGGCAAAGTGAGGACGAACACAGCGATAACAGTGAAAAATGCAGGGAGACGAGGGATGGTTGATTCGTTCACGTGAGTGTCGATGAAATCAAACGAGAAATTTTCAATGGGAGGTGGTGGGGAACAGTGGAGGCGGCCACGAGAAGCTGCGCAATGAGCCGCTTCTGACAAAGCGCTCGTATAGTCGTCGTATTCTCGTGGGGAACTCTGTGGCCGGCCCATCGTACGGTGCGGCAGCCATAGCCCAGCTAAAGTACAGGGCCCACGACTCACCCGCCATCATCCACACATCCGCACGTTGCCTTCGCCATAGCGATCGTAGACCACCCATCGTTTCCCGATGGGATCCGGCTCGCTCGCCTAGAGATGTGCATGCGTATGGGCGGCAATACCCCACGCCAGCTGGTGATGAAGCGGCTACTAGCTCTATCCTCCTCTACTATGCGCGTCATCGGGCTGCGCGGCAGCACGATCCGCTGGTCCTACGCACGCATGTAACGCATCTCACGCCGCACTCGTGAGCTCGTATCCCGCTGCTCGGCGCGTCGCGCCCACAGGACGTACCAGTCACTTGCCGCTAGCCGGACAGCCAGCCGCCAGCCAGCCCCGGGGTGGAACGCGCTCGTACGTGCAGGCAGATTAGGCAGCAGCGCAGCGGCGGTGAATTGCGAACGGATCGCGCATTCATTCATTCCTGCCTGCCCGATCGACACCGCGTTGCCCTTTCGTTCGTACTTCCTCTAAAATATAAAAATTTAGTACTACATATAACATCATCTCGTACAATGTAAATAAATAGATGTTATGTTTAGATTCGTAATACAAGATAATTTTAAATCTACTATTAATTTTTTATATTTTGATATAGAGAAAGTATTGTAGTATTATAGGCTAAGAGCGACTACAACAAAATAATATAAGTAGTTATAAAAATTAATACATCAAACTTAGACGAAGGAGAGAGAAGAAAAATAGCCTACAGATTTATAACCAGCTATAGCACTAGCTGTAATAAACTGTATAAGAGAGAATGATAGGTTAGATATTAATAATATAGTATATATTTATGTTAACTAGTATATGAGTAGACTACTAGATTGATTAGATTGATTATAGATAATATATTAATTTTTATAGCTTTGGTATTGACCTTGCTCCAAGGGCCTAGGCGCGTCACGGTGGACCACGGGAGCGGCGCTTTGGTCACTTCCTTGCAAGCCAGCAAGCTCAGCTCGCGGGAGCCGAGACGGAATGGCAAGGCAGCTGGCGTCTGGTGCGTGCTCTGGAAAGTGAAAACCCTGTTAGAAATCGAGAATAGTGAATGATCTCTCTACTGATTCCTTGGATGATTACACTGTAGCGATTACATATATATACTATATGAATAGATGTCTATTGGGAAGAAGTGTCTCTTCAGGAGAGGACATGTCCCTCCATATGGCAGTTAACAGGGAATTGATCACATGTTAAATGTGTTGTAACACTCCCCCTTGATCAATTGCCATTTGGTAATCATCCTTGAGTCATCACTTGGAAAAACTCCTCGAAAAACCCTGTGGGAAAAATTTGAGGAGAAACCATTCTATAGATATGCCATTAAAACTCCTTTAAAAACCTAAATGGGAAAATAAGGAGAAAATGATATGACATATATGTGAAATCTCCCTGAGAAACCTTGTAGAAGGAAAACTCATGGAGAATTTTTAAATGATTATAACCATTGGGTCATAATCTAGTATAACTTCTCTAAAACCATATAGGAAAAATATGAGAAGTTATTATATATATCATTGATATCTCCTAAAAAACCCCTGTGGGGAAAAACAGAGATATGATATATTTATTTCATTTACGTTGTTATATTGCCTCATTAAAAACCTTTGTTAAAGAGGGAAAAAAAAGTACAATATATGCTTTGGACAGGTTTAGTCTAGGAGATTTACTCCCCCTGACTCTTGCAAATCACGGAGTCGTCGCATACCAATTCCTTTAATACATTTCTGAAAAGAGAAAGTTGGTAAGGACTTAGTAAATAAGTCTGCGAGATTATCGCAAGATTTAGTTTGCAAGATACTAATTTCTCCATTTTCTTGTAATTGATGTGGAAAAAATAGTTTTGGAGCAATATGCTTGGTGATATTGCTCTTTATGTAACCTGTCTGCATTTGAACAACGCAAGCAGCATTATCTTCATAGATAATGGTAGGTGATTCAATAGAACCAATACCACATGATTGTTGGATGTGGTTAATCATTCTGCGAAGCCATACACATTCACGTGATGCTTCGTATAAGGCAATTATCTCAGAATGATTAGTGGATGTAGCCACTAGAGTCTGTTTAGAAGACTTCCATGAGATGGCTGTTCCACCATGTAAGAATACAAAGCCTGTTTGTGATCTGGCATTGTGGGATCAGATAGGTAGCCAGCATCAGTATATCCTATGAGATCCATGTTTTTGTTTTATTGAAAAACAAACCGAGATCAGTGGTGCCTTGGAGATATCGAAGGATATTCTTCACTCCCGCCCAATGGCATTTAGTTGGAGTTGCACTATGTCTAGCTAGAAGATTTACCGCAAATGCAATATCCGGCCGGGTGCAATTTGCAAGGTACATTAGCGCTCCAATGGCACTGAGATACGGAATCTCTGGTCCCAGTATTTCTTCACCTTCATCTCGAGGTCTAAAAGGATCTTTCTCCCTGTCAAGAGATCGAACAACCATTGGGGTTTTCGATGGATATGATTTGTCCATATTGAATTTCTCCAATATTTTCTAGACATAGGCGGCTTGATGTATAAGTATGCCTTTAGGAAGGTGCTCAAGTTGAATACCTAAGCAAAATTTGGTTTTACCCAAATCCTTCATTTCAAACTCCATCATTAGATGATTACGTGCTTCATCTATATCTTGTGCGTTGCCAATGATGTTTAGATCATCAACATACACTGAGATTATGCAGAATCCTGTTGAGGACTTCTTGATGAATACACATGGGCAATCATCATTGTTGGAGTACCCTTTTTGCAAAAGGAACTCACTTAGTCGGTTGTACCACATTCTTCCCGACTGCTTCAAGCCATATAATGACTTGTTAAGCTTTACACAATACATATTGCGATTTTCATTTGGATTCGGAATTGGGATTCCATCCGGAACCTTCATGTATATGTCCGAATCAAGTGACCCATAAAGATATGCGGTCACTACATCCATCAACTGCAAAGATAGATGATTTTGTACTGCCAGAGATATTAGATATCGGAAAAGTGATTCCACTCATTACTGGAGAATATGTTTCATTGAAATCAATGCCGGGTCTCTGCGTGAACCCTTTGTGCTACAAGCCTCGCTTTATATCTCACCACCTCATTGTTTTCGTTCGTTTGCGGACGAAAACCCATTTGAATCCGACAGGGAATACTTTGGGAGGTGTTGGTATCACTTTCGTGAATACCTCTCTTTTCTTAAGCGAGGCGATTTCCGCTTGGATTGCTACCTTCCATTGATTCCAGTCCGAGCGCTTTCTGCACTCTGCCCATGGTCTTGGGATCTGGATCGTTTTGGAGGTTTCTTGCAATCATTGCAGAAAAATAGTTGTCGACAATTGTAGTCTTTCTATCATAAGATTCTCCAGAATCAATGTAATTTGTGGAAATTTCAACAGACCCCTGTAGACTCATTGTTATTTCCCAAAAAATTTGAGTCAGGGTTTTCCGATGTCCCAGCATCAGTAATAGAGTGCACTGTTGATCTGGGTTCGTGGATCCTGAGGCTTTCATCAACTTGACGTTGATCTGCATTTACTGAGTTAGAAGATTTATTCTTCTGTTTCCTTTGTCGTTTGCGAGAAGCTGTATCTGCCTTGGGTGCCGTACTTCTCCCCCTCTTATTTTGAACTGGGAGTTGAGTAGTTTTTGATGGTACCCTCTACTCTTTCTGGCACGTTTCTGGCAGGATTATAGGATTTTGTGATGCCTCTATAATCAGTAAATGCATCTGGCAGGTTATTTGCAATGTTTTGCAAATGAATAATTTTCTGAACTTGAAGTTCAGTTTCTTGAGTACGTGGATCCCAATGCTGAAATGCCTTGAGCATTCCAATTAATTTTCAGGCATTCTTTTTGGTACTTGAAATCTCCCCCTAATGCCGGAAAATGTTCTTCGTTGAAGATACAGTCAGCGTACCGGGCTGTAAACAGGTCCCCTGTAAGGGGCTCAAGGTATTTTATTATGTGACGGAGATTTAATATCCCACATAGATACCGAGCTTCCTGTGTGGGCCCATGCAGTACGCTGGGGTGGTGAGATCGGTACGATATGTAGCGCAAACCGAACTTTCGCAGATGGAAATATCTGGTGGATTTCACGTACTAGTTGTAGGGGGGAGTTGCTATGGTAAGCAGTTGGACGCAATTGTATTAAGTCAGCAGCGTGTAAAACTGCATGACCCCAACAAGACGTTGGTAGATTGCAATTATGCAATAATGGTCTTGCTATGAGCTTTATTCTCTTAATAAGAGATTCAGCTAAACCATTTTGTGTGTGGACATATGGAACAGAGTGCTGAACGTGAATTCCTAGGGCCATACAATAATCATTGAAGGCACGCGATGAGAGAATTCAGCAGCGTTGTCCATTCGAATTGATTGAATTCGATGTTCAGGATGGTGTGCTCGTAATTTAATAATTTGAGCAATCAATTTGGCAAATGCATGGTTTCGTGTGGATAAAAGGCACACGTGTGACCATCGTGTAGATGCGTCAATTAAAACCATGAAGTACCTGAACGGTCCACTTAGTGGTTGTATAGGACCACATATATCACCTTGAATGCGTTCAAGGAATTTTAGTGGTTCAGCTCGGATCTTAAGGTAACGAGGGCCTTAAAATCAATTTCCCAGTGGCGCATGAGGTGCACACAAAATCCGAAGATTGTGGGAATTTGGTGCTCTTAAAAGCATGACCAATTGAATTGCTGATAATTTTCCGCATCATCCCTATTCCAGGATGGCAAGGCGATCATGCCAAGTTTGGAATGTGTCAACATTCTGGAAAATTACCTTATATGCAATGTGTTGTACGGGCTTGATGTACGTGTAGTACAATCCGGAGGATAAAGATGGAATTTTCTCAAGCACTGTTTGCCATATCCGTTATTTTTAGTCAAAAGAAGATATTCCTCTTTGTTGTCATCTTGGGTTTCGATATGGAAACCATTCTGACGGATATCTCTATAACTTAGTAGGGTACGTGTGGAGTCGGGATACAGTAATGCATCCTCAATTTTTAATTGAGTACCCATCGGGAGTGTGATAGAGGCACGACCAGAGCCAACTATCGTTGCATCGCGTCAGCGATTGTCAAAACACTTCCTTGTCTCTTTGTAAGAGTCAAGAAATATTTTGTGTCCCGAAGTATAGAGTTTGTGGTTCCACTATCCACAAGGCATAATTCCTCCTCCATTGGGTTGAATCCCGTAAATCTATATATAGAAAGAAGAATTTAATGAAATTCTTGTCAGATATATAGACTATGTACAAACATTTATTCAATACTGAATAGGTTTGGTACATTTTTGTAGCATACTAGCATACAATATAGATGACAACTTAGTATTATTACAACACATACTAGGACATAATTAACATAGAATCTATGTTATTGGAAGACTATATAAGGTCCAAATATATCTTGTGAAGCAAACTCCACAAGCATATCGTCATTGGTCGTGGGTTCACCCTGCTGAGGAGGGCCTCAGTGCTCTTGGGTTCCTCTAGAAACTTCTGAGAACAGCTTGCTCCACCGGTGTTGTCGGTTTGGAGGTTGAAGTGTGATTCAATCCTCTTGTCTTGAGCAGGCTTGCCTTTGGCCACAGACTGAAGGTACAAGTTGATGAGATGCCTGGGGGTCCGGCATTTCTTAGTTGTATGGCTGTGACAGCCACACTTCTGACAAATGTCAGATTTGTTTTTGTTCTTGAAATTACCTTTCCCCTTTTGGAATCCACGAGATCTTTGCTTTCTGTTGCGTTTGCGTTTACCCCTGAAGTTCTTTGGATGGTTTCTATTACCATCGAACTTTGGTTTATTCTGATCATGTATATTCGTATGTACTTCAGGCAAGGGTGCCGCCCAACAGGGCGTTGCTGAATTATTCTTAATAGGAGTTCATCATGCTTTTCTGCCTGAGTATTACGTGCATCAGATCAGAATAAGTCTGGTAATTTGCAGCACGCCATTGGTGCTGTAAGACCCGGTCTGCGGGGAGCATGGTAGAGAGTGTCTTCTCTATCTTCTCCGCATCAGTGGGTTTTTTTCACAAAACCGCAACTTCGAGCAAATGTTATGAAGAGCATGATTGTAATCTCCGACTGTCTTAAAATCTTGCAGCCGGAGATGTGCCCATTCATAGTTAGTTCTGGGAGTATCACAGCTTTCTGCTGTTCATACCTATTTTTGAGGGCTAACCATAGGTTTCGTGGATTCTCCTCGAAGAGATACTCCGCCTTTAAATCTGGATGTATGTGACTTCTTATAATATATAAGACAGTATACATCACATTAGGAGCAATATTAGGCGGATCCTCTCCTTCAGGAGGATCAAGTATCACCACCAACATGCTTCGAGTGGCTAGGCTGACCTTGACATCCATTGCCCATGTAGGGTAGTTGTGGCCATCAAGAGCGAGAATCTCAAACTCTTTGGCGGCCATCTATGTCCTATGTAAGAAATACCATGAATTGATTAATTTACATGTGGTAAATTAATTTTGTATGGTAATTGTTGTAATAATATGCAAATATCTGAATACAAGATGTGTCTTGTATCCATAATAGCGTAAACCTCAAGTATGGAATATAACCCTATGGACGAGATAACTCGTTGCTAATGGTATAGTCTACAAAACTTGTAGTAGATGCCTTTTAGTTTCCATAGTTTTGTGTTATATTCGTATTTATCGAAAATCATGTCTTGGTGGTAAACACCAATTTTGAACGAGTTGTCTCGTTAATTTAGGCATAATCTACAAAATTGTAGTAGATGCAAAAGGGCATAATCTACAAAATGTTGTAGTAGATGCCTGAAAAGCATAATCTACAAGTGTAGTAGATACCGTTGACATAATCTACAAATTATTGTAGTAGATGTCGGTGGTATAATCTACAGATATTTTGTAGTAGTTGCCATTGTCATGATTTTCAATAAGTCGAAGAATTTCTATTGATATTATGCATATGAATTTCAATGGAATTAAGTAAAATAACTTAATTAATGGGAATTCAAAATTTAAATTTGCAAAAATTAATAATTTGCAAAATTTAAACATGGTCGATAATTAAATTGCGAGTAAATAAACTGCAATTAGATGGTCCCAAATATGTAAAATGTTATTGGGAATGCACATGGACATCCACTTTGAACATTTACATAAAATCCAGTACACATAGGGTCTGAATTGTAATTATAACAAAACTGTTACAATTTGTAATAAGTACAGGGACTTATACTTAAAAACAGAGGGATATTTTGCAGTTTTTATTTAACTATAGGGCCTAAACTGCAAAATATACAGTGCACACAGTGGGGGGGGGTGCGTTAATGGGCTTGGGCGGCCGGCCCATTCGGCCGGTATAGATCGGATCGGGGGGTGGAGGAGCAAACCCTAACTGCTCCTCCCCCCCACTGTTCAACCGCCGTCGCCACCATGGGACACGGCCTCTCCAGCCGGCGCGGCCGGCCAACGCCGCGCCCGGCGAGAGGCGCCTCCCCCACTGCTTCCCCGTCTTCCTCTAGTCCGTTGAGGGTGACTCCCCGACGAGGAGTCTTCCTCCACAATGAAGCCATTGGAAGGTCTTGGGTACCGGCGACGGGCGGTAGAGGCCGGGACGGCGGTTCGCCGCGGCGCCGGCGTGGATCCGCCTGCGGTAGAGGGGACGCGCTCCCCGGCGAGCGGCCAGGGTCCTGCGCGCGTCGGCGGCTTGGGCCCCGTTCTTCCTCTCGGCGCGCTTCCTTCGGCCCGGGCGGCACGCGGCGCTGACGTCCGGTGACGGGCGGCGCGACGGAGTTGGCCGGGGCGGGGCTGTAGGGGCGACGCGCGGCGTCGCGGTCCTCCCCTGCGGCCTTGCCGGCGTCGGCTTGCTGACGCCGTGCTCCGCCCACGGTCGACGTCGCTTCGGCGTCGATCGGTGCCCCGGTGGCGATGAGGTTCCTCTTCGGTGGTGGAGTGTGGTGCCGCAACGGGGCCTCGGCGCGGGCGTGAAACAGCGTCCACGGCGTCCACGGCGGCTCTCACAGTGGCGGCTTCCACTTGCGGTTGCGCCATCACCCGTGCCATTCCGGAACGGCAACGCTCCACGGCGGCACGAACTCGGTGGCGAGCCCGCATCCGTCGGCTTCCGAACTTTCTCCGGACGGCGATGAAGAAGATGGCGAAGGATATCGCTGAGGGGATTGGATGGAGGACATGACTCGCGCATTGCTGCAACGGTGGTGTTCACAAAGGTGAAAATCGTTGTCTTCCATACCTTGATTTGCCTCTTCTTCCTTTCTTCTTCCTCTGTCTCGGCTTTTGCCTTCTTCTTCAGTGAAGAGCAAAGTGACTGATAACGTGTTAGAAATCGAGAATAGTGAATGATCTCTCTGCTGATTCCTTGGATGATTACACTGTAGCGATTACATATATATACTATGTGAATAGATGTCTATTGGGAAGAAGTGTCTCTTCAGGAGAGGACATGTCCCTCCATATGGCAGTTAACAGGGAATTGATCACATGTTAAATGTGTTGTAACAAACCCCAAGCCTAGCTCCTCGTACGCAGTTGATGGTTGTGTCGTCCGCGATCCACGCGAGCCCCCAGTTGCCTGCGGGCCGGCCTTGTATGGTGATTTTCTCACAGTATCCCGTTTCAAGCTTCCAAATCCTTCGGACCGGGGTAGGCTCATGCATGTCAGATGCCCTATTATTTTTAAAATATAAAAATCTAGTATTCATCTAATTTTATAAATTTAAATAAAAGATCTCTTCAAATTCGTAGCATTATATGATCCGTATCTATTCGGTGATCCATATCTATTCGGTGGCAGAGATTAAGTTAACAGTATTAACACTGTTACATTGAGCCAATACAGTAATCACATTGACAACGATGATGTAACCATTACTCTGTACAGCAGAGTGGCAGCAGAGGTTAGTTAACACTACTTAAGTACTGTTCCTTACAAGGAGTACCGATTTCTTAATTCGATTTATCTTTCTTTAGATAATGATTCAACCCCTAGATTTTGTTTACTTACCAAACACAATGATTACGAATAATCATTTTGCAGTTTGGGAACAGTCTAGCAACTGTTCTTATAGTACTACTAGTGGAGTACACTTGCTAGGTGCTACGGCTCCAGCTTGAATCGTGTGAGCTGGACGAGCACACCTGTGCAGTCAGGCGGCTCAGGCCACACCCGCTACCAATATCACTTGAACTACTCGCTTCTTGGTATTATCAGGATATCCTGTATTCATACTACTTCAAAAGCGTGCCGGCTATTTGGCGCGCGCATCATCGGCGCTCGTCGCAATAAAAGTCTTCCGATGCGGACTCCTGATGCGAGCGTGCGGTGGAGGCACGATGGTTCACGACAAAATGCTCCCGAAGCGAACGTGAGCTGGAGGCCAGGGGGCAAGGGTTGCTGCGTTTTCGGCCTCCGTGGGCCTTACAAGCCAAAACAAAATATTCAGCGTTTTATATTCAGCGTTTTTCAATAATAGGGTACATAATAATATGGGCGAGCTAGATTTTTTTATGTGTTTTGACCAATTCGATTGGAAAGAATTTGATTGATTTTTGAAAGTTGACTGATAGAAATTTTCAACTGAAAGTTTCATTTCAAATTTCAAAAACATGAGTAAACTTTCTACTAAAATTTTAAAACTTTTAAATCAAATTTTAAAATTTTCAATTTAAATTTTGAAACTTTCAATCCAAATTTTGAAAATTTCAACTCTGTTTTTTATTTACTATTTTTATTATGGAAAGTTATTAATATGATTCAATTAGGGGGGAAAGAATGCTTAAACCTTTAAACGCGGCGCAAGGGGGTTAACCACGACCGCGTCATCGCGCGCGCGACTTAGACCCCCGGCACACACACGTATACTAGCCACACTCCTTCAAAAAAGCTAGTGTTGATAATGAGTGGTGAATCTCCCACTCCAGCGCTATCAAACCTTAATTTTTATAGAAAGAAAAAATGATAGTGTAAAGTTAGAGGATCCACATATCAAAAACACTAGCACCAAATTCCTACTTTTATAGAAAGAAAAAAAATAGTGCAGAATCAGAAGGCTCACATGTCAGTAACAGATATATAAAAAATTAAAATATATATATTTATGTGGTTATAATAATAATAAATTAATTACAGTTTTTTAATTAAAATTTTATTGCAACACGTGGACAATAGTGGACGTAAATAAGCCACCAACACGATCGAATTAACAATACGCGTATTGATGCTTATTATAAAGATGTATGATACGAGCAGGACTTCCCGGGTACGCATACGGCAGCTGTTTAACTCTGCTACAGTGCCTAGGACAGGGATTGGGTGCTCGAGCTGTCATCTCGTAGGACGTCGGGCTCGTCATCAAACCGGCTGCGCCGTGTCGCGCGCGCCTCCCCTCCTCTACCCCTCGTTAATTCTCCTGATGATCTTATCGGATGGGGCACTCGAACCTCCACACATACGGTTGTTAGATTGTTCTGAAATGGTTTAGTTAATCGGCAGTATGGCTGATGGAGTATACAGAATGCTGATTAAGATTTGGTTTGCAGCTGATTGTGAGCACCAACATTAGGAGTACTAGCTAGTATTGTATGTTCAAATATATTGTAAGTTAAAATATAAAGTGAATTATTTGTCTTTTTTTTATAAGTTTAAACTTTTGGATTAAATTGATCAATGCACGTAACTTAATATGGTATCAGAGCCAGACGTCTCGACTTTAAATCCTAGCTAGCCCGTAATTAAATAAAATTGTAGCCTACTTCTATTTCATGCTTAGACTTAAGGGATCTCGTGTGAGAAAGAGTGTTGAAATAAAAAATAAATTACATGTCTGTAAGCTTAAGCTCTTTGGTTATATTGATTGGTATATATAACTTAATATTCTATATTGTATAGCTTGTTCTCTTGAAAAGGAACCGGATAGGCATGGAGATGCCGCATTCCACGGGCTTTGGATCATCTGTTACCGCTGCTGGATGGAATAAACTAACTTGTGCTGCAGATACTGGTAGCAACTGGTCAGTGTCATCAGTTCTTAGGAATAATCATTTACGTAATCGAGCACAAGAATGTGAATCCGATGGAATTCTCCAGGCCTCAACGCTCAACACACGCAGTTGTTCTCTGGCCAACTGTAAGTTGGACCTGATTAGTGCTAGAAAAGGAAATGTAGTTGTTTCTACTGCAGTTATATCACTGATGAGACTGTGACAAATTTGTTAGGGTGCATATACATCCTACATGCTGGTCTACTCTGGAAACAAGGAATATATTAAATAAAAGGATAAAAAAACTTCTCGTTTTTTTAAGTATGTTTCTCGAACTGTTAAAAAGTATGTTTTTTAAAAAAATTTCTATCTAAAAGTTACTTTAAAAATCATATTAATCTATTTTTTAAGTTTAAAATAATTAATACTTAATTAATCATATGCTAATGACTTATGTCGTTTTGCGTAATCTTCTTTCTTCTTTTTCCCTCACCTTTGTTGAAGAAAAAACTTCTCGTTTTCTAGGAGCACGTTTCTCGAACTACTAAACGGTGCGTTTTTTAAAAAAATTTCTATATAAAAGTTACTTTAAAAAAATCATATTAATCTATTTTTTAAGTTTAAAATAATTAATACTTAATTAATTATATAATAATGACTCACCTTATTTTATTATTTTATGTAATCTTCTGGCTCTTTGTTTTTTTCTTACCTTCTAACTATCCCTAAGCCTGCTTTAAGTTATTTTTTTCTCTTGTTCTTTGTTGCTGCCAAGTGATGTGAAAGAACTGGTGATACTTTTTCCGAGTGAATAACGTTTCTTCACTCCAGAAAGCATGCATGAATCCCGGGAACTCAAGTGATTTGCCGTCCATATCCGGTAAACAAGTCATGATGCTAGGCGGGCAAGTTACGAATAAAATCTCAGTAGAACAGACGGCGTGCTTTCGCCCATTCGGCGAGAAATCAGTAGAACACCTACACCACGCCAGTCAGCTAACCTGGTCACGTTGAGAGCAAAACTCGCCAAGTCCTGCGAGGCGTGCGGGCAATGCGTCGCCCATGCAGCATGGATGGTGGCCCCATGCCGCCGTGGATGCATGGCTGCTGCGCGTGGAAGCGACAACGCAATCCGCGTCGCCCTCGGTCCAAACAACATCCAGCTGCCTCCCACCGAGTCAACTCATGGCTGAAATAGGAGTACCACCCGAAACTGAAATATTGGCACAGCATCTCGAAAAGGGGGAAAAGAAAACAGACGAACAGCCGTCGCACAGCCCTAGGGCCAAATTGGCAAAGGAAGTGTGCACGAAACTGCAACCATAGCAAACTGGCATGCCGGAGTCGCACCTATAAATATCCAGTCCCGTAGCCATTCAGAAACCACACCAGAAAACGTATTTGTATACCTGCATACACAACTCTCGCGCTAGATCACCAAGCAAGCGTGGACAATTCCACTCCGAGATCATGGCCTCAGATCGTAGGCCTTGCACTGTCCCTCACATGAGCCACGCGGCAATCGTGCTGGTTTCAGTACTGCTGCTGTGCTCGGCACATCACTCCGTGGGAGCCAGGAGGCTCATGGAGCTGTACAAGCCACAGCCCAGTGAGCTCCTCACGTACCACAACGGCACCGTGTTGCAGGGCGACATCCCCGTGTCGGTCATCTGGTACGGCCGCTTCACGCCGGCGCAGAAGGCCGTCGTCTCCGACTTCCTCCTCTCGCTCACCGTCGCCTCGCCAGCGCCGACACCGTCCGTGTCGCAGTGGTGGAACACCATCAACCAGCTCTACCTGTCCAAGGCGGCGGTGCAGGGCAAGAACGTCGCCGGCGCCAAGATCACCACGCAGGTGAGGCTCGCCGGCCAACTCTCCGACGACCGGTGCTCGCTCGGGAAGAGCCTCAAGCTGTCCCAGCTGCCGGCGCTGGCGGCGAGGGCCAAGCCCAAGAAGGGCGGGATCGCGCTAGTGCTCACCGCGCAGGACGTGGCCGTGGAGGGATTCTGCATGAGCCGGTGCGGCAAGCACGCCTCGAACGCGAAAGCCCGCACGGCCTACGTATGGGTCGGCAACTCCGCCACGCAGTGCCCCGGCCAGTGCGCGTGGCCATTCCACCAGCCGGTGTACGGGCCTCAAACGCCGGAGCTGGTGCCGCCTAGCGGCGACGTCGGCATGGACGGTATGGTGATGAACATCGCCAGCATGGTCGCCGGCGTCGTGACCAACCCGTTCGGCGACGGGTTCTACCAGGGTCCCAAGGAGGCGCCGCTGGAAGCCGCGACGGCGTGCCCGGGGGTCTACGGCAGCGGCGCGTACCCCGGCTATGCTGGGAACCTGGCGGTGGACCCCGCGACGGGGGCGAGCTACAACGCCAATGGAGCCCACGGGAGGAAATACCTGCTTCCGGCTTTGTTCAATCCTGCCACGTCAACCTGTTCAACTTTGGTGTGAGGCCGGAGGAAATCTGGTGTAATGATAAACCGGTGTATATACGGGAAAAAAAGAGTAAATACTACTTGCATTGGAAAAAAAAGAGTATTATAATATTTAAGAAGATCAATAATAAAATGAAATGTTCTGTCACGAGGATGAGGTCATACTCTGTCACTTGTGTTCTCTTGCTAGATCACTGCAGTTAAGCGACGCTCATGATCATGCATGATGCATGTTTGTTGATTAGCAGTCGGGGAATCCTGTCTCCCGCCAAACCACAGGAAACTACGCTCTATGCTTTCAAATGGCAGATTATATAGCCCTAGCTAATTTATGCGCGTGCGTTAACAACGCTCACGGTGCCGATCGAGAGTCCAAGACGGACTTGTCGCACGGGGATGTCCACGTGGGCTGCATCTGTCGTGGGCTTTATAGACCAGAGCTAGCTAGCGTGAAGTAGGGATGGCAACGGGTCGGATAAGATGCGGAGCAAAAACCCGTCCTCGACGGCGCCCACGACACTTGGCCATGCCCGCCCTCAATGAGACCCGCGGGTGGAATGTCACACCCGCGGGTCACACGGGGATGCGTTCATTGCACAATAATTAACATATCAAAATAACCATAAGAATGAATACAACCAGAATTTGACATCCGAATTACTATCTCAGCAACAAAACTGATCAGAAGTACATGACATAACAGAATTGCAGGACACAATATAACAGAATTGCAGGACACAATCAATAACATAGTCTTACAATTATAACCGTCAGGGAGTTAGGGTTGTCGAGAGGAGGGGTGGCGGTCTGACAGGGTGGAGTGGAGAGGTGGAGTAGATAAGGTCACCTAGGATTTTGCTTGGGTTGGGCCGTTTGTACGTATGGGCCCTTATTTACGGGGCCCGATAGGTGCCCTCGGGCGAACTTCGTCACCCTCCCCTGACCCGTGTCTATCGCAGGCCCCGACCCAATGACGCCCGCGGGTACGATTCTACAACCGCTCCCGCGCCCGTCGGGTGTGGCGCCCGCACCCGCGGGTGTGATTGCCATCCCTAGCATGGAGAAGAACTAGCTAAGAGCATTTCCAATAGAGATCAAAAATCAATTTCTAAAAATCTTAAATTGAGACCATCTTAAAAAATTTTAGGCTCAAAAAGTTTTAACATCTCTAAGAGAGACCCAAAAATTAGTTTGTTGGCCACTTAAGATAGATGTGCCAGCATTTACGAGGATCCTCGCTCCTTGGCGCTAGAGAACACGTCGCTGGCCATAGTTGTCGGAGGAGGGAACTCCAACCGCGGAGAATCTGAGGACCCTCCTTTGAGGTTCAGTCAAGGGAGTGGTTCACAGGACGACTGCGGCGTCGGGACGATGACACGCAAGGGAGACAGAAGAAGTAGACAGGTTCGGGCCGCGTGGAGGCGTAATACCCTACTCCTGTGTGTATCTGCTGTGTAGGAAATGAATGCGGTTTGTTCTTACAAGATATTCTTGAGGGGTGCTCAGGAGTTAGCCCTAACTTGGGAACTCAGCCTCTTTGGAAGCTGAACCCCCTTCCTACTGGCATGGGTCCTCCTTTTATAGTCCAAGGGGAGCCCACCGTGCCTAGTACACATGCTAAGAGAAAGCTTTTCTAGTTACGATATATCTTGTCGCATACGTCCGTCTGCTGAGCCACGCCGGAGTTGGTTCGGCACGTCTGCTGCGGGTGATTAGGTTGAGAAGATGTGACAGCGCATGCCATCGCTGCCAGAGTGTGGAAAACTGAAGCCTTCTTAGTCAAATATTCTCTGACTGCACAGGGAGCGGGCCCACGGGGGGCCATCACGAGCCATCCACGCGCGGCCGAGCAGGCGACAGGGGCGGCACGCCCCGTCGCCTCGTCATTAATGCAGGTAGTTAGGGTGTCGATCCGCTCGAGTCAGGCTCGTGCCCGAGGCAGAGGGCTCATCGAGCCCTCCGCGCGCCCAAGGCGCCGAGTTCCTCGGGGACCGAGGCTGTGAGTCCCGGGCCCGGGAGGCGCGCCCCGGGCCCAGGAATGCCCCAGTAATGTGCCCCGGGAACACGCCCCGGGACCGAGCCTGTGGGTCCCGGGACCGGGGGGCGAGACCCGGGCCCGGGAATGCCCCCGGGACACGGGGCCCGAGGTGGACGCGGGCGGTCACGCAACGCGCTTGGGGAAGGTGCACCCGGGCCCGGACAGCGCTCGGGCCCCGGGCACCTAGCTGGAAAACGGCCGCGGCAAGCCGTTACTTGCGCAGAATGTGGGCCCCGGAGGAGCGGACGTGGCCAAAGATCCACGCGTCCCAGGGAAATGTGGGCCCCCAGTCCCGATTCGCCAACAATAGTGCCCTCAGCGGAAGACTTCGCCGTCAGCCTGTGGAGAAACGGAAGGCCAAGTCGATCCCCTAGCTGAATGTGTCATCAATCGCGATCAGTAGGAAGGCAGACCGACGACGACTTGCGGCGATATACAGATCAAGCGACAGTGGCAGGCAGCGTAAAACAATCGGTATGGGTGGAAGGCGTCGAGAGGAAGAAAATTCACAGCGGAGAATTCCTGACCCGTGAGTGGTGAAATTTTCCCGCGGAATCAGTGATTAGAGACGCCAATAAGTTCGTTAAATATGGCTCACTTTTGGACTAGGATTAGATATGGGGAATTTTTTGGGATAGGTTTGGGTATCTATTGGAGGCCTGTTTTTAACTTAAATCCCAAAATTTAACTTTTCGAAATCTCTTTGGGTCTCTGTTGGAGATGCTCTAATGAGACAAACTTCAGCCCATAACTAGCTTGCGAGACAAACTTTCAGCCCATGACTAAAGTGCACTTGAGAAAAAGTTTCAACTCAAATTTAAATTAGAGTAAACTTTCTACTAGAAGTTTAAAACTTTCAACTTAAATTTTAAAACTTTTATACTAAAATTAACAAACTTTAACCAAAATTTGAAACTTTCAATTCAAATTTAAAAACTTTCTACTGAAATTTTTTTAAAAATCTATCCAAATTTTGAAACTTTCAACACAAATTTTGAAACATTCAATTCAATTTTTAAAACTTTCAACTCAGCTATTTATTTATTATTTTATTATAGGAAATTATTAAAGTGATTAACTACGGTTAAGCTAAGCACACGTTAGCGCATGCGCACACAGGGACGTATACTATCCAAGCGATGTCTTCCGAATCTGACTCATGTGAGCTCAATTTACTCTCTCTATGTACACATCACCCAATTATATAGGGCTATACTTATAGTTTGCAGTGCATACATACATAATTTCCGTAAAATGACAAGCCTTCTGTTGTTTTTTTTTTACTTAACATTAACATGCCTTCAGCGGATATGTCGATAGCAGCCTACTTCAACTTCGACGGAAGAAGTTTGCAATGCATCAAGTTGCCTAGTAGCTTGGGAAAATGTATGCACAAGTAAACAACAAGGGGCACTCGGAATCTGACACCTACAAACTCAAAATTCAAGCCTACTACTAAAAATGATCCACCTTCTTTACACAAATCAGTCCCCGTTGGCAAATTGGATCTGGAGAGAACATGCAGATGAAACCTTTGGAAGCTATGATCTAGGAAATCATTGGAAATCAATGTTGTCGTTGTTGTCGGATTATAGAACAGTAACCAAGAAGAAGGTTGGAAATGGCAAACGAACCTCTTTCTGGCATGACTCCTGGATAACTGTTCAAGCTAAATACCAAGCCTTGTATACCCACAATACACAGCCAGACTGCTCAGTTTATTAAGTGATGAACAATGGCCCCATCTTGTACCTGGTCCCTCGTCTTTTAACGCAAGCGCAGTTGCAAAAAGCAGTGATGACACTCCACTCTTTTCAGTCAACTACTCTCCAGGATAGCTGCTCTAGTGGCCTGGCAGCCTGTGATGGCACAATTGCTAGCTCAACCTTTTATAAGCGCGCAATGTCTGGCCGGCAGAACTGGCTACCTTAGATAGCGGTTTGGAAAAACGCTGCTCTGCCAAGAGTGAGACTGTGTCCTCATACTACTAGCCAAGGGTCGACTCCCGACACGCCAACACCTGCATAAGAAGAACATTGTCAAGTCCCTTAAGTGTGAGCTTTGCCAACAAAATGATGAAGATGCCGATCACCTCCTACTACACTGCCCGATATCAGCTGCTTTCTGGAGTGCAACTCAAATACAACCATCAGTCTCAAGCATGGCAAACCTACAGGACAATCAACCCTCTGGCTTACTCCCGCCTCGCCTCCACCGCACCTTCTTTGCTACTGGAGAATATGAAATCATAGAAACGAAATTATATTAGGAGTTTGCCCCCCTCAATCCCCAGACTACTCCGTTGCTGCGTAGAAGATGCTGGATTATGGTCTCACCGACTAAACTTGTTAGATAGAGCAGTGATTTCGACTTGGAAATCCATTTCCTCCCTTCCTCTTCGTGAAATGTAATATCGCTACTATATTATATACAAGGTTGTAGTGTATTTTTTCTTTTGGATATTTAATTTCATGGAATCCAAAGATCACAAATTTAGGAACATACCATCCGAAGTCGCCAGTATACTTTGACGTCCAAAATTTCCAACTATTACTAAAACAGATGGGGGCCGGTGATCGACTTCAGCGTCTGTGGTTTCCTCCATCCACAGTATAAAATCATCCATGACCAATGTAGCCACTGAAATGCTTTAACTACTAGCTACACAAGGATTGCATCCCCTACATCCATGTCTGTGCGACTGTGCACAGTGCACCCGTGTGAATTGTGATGTACTGCCTATTGTGCAGGTTCACTTCCTTCCAACAGTTTCACAAAGAGATGGCAGAAGTTGTCTTCTACCTTGTCTCGCCTTCACGTCAATAGAAATCCTACATGATTCTATCTATAGGTCGATACTTAGTCTATATTTCTTTAAGAAAGTAGTGGTAAGTGATAAATCTGTCATCACCTTATCACCAACTCCTAAATATTCTGACATGTAAGACCGCTGTTCATCCGCTCTCCAAACCAAACGTACGGTAGAATAATAGAAGTCACGAATAGACTCTACAACTCTTAACCATGATTATCCTTGCATGTTAATAATAATTGAAGTCTTTTTTATAGGAGTAAAAACTTGGCAAACAAATACATCTAACTAATTGTTCGAAACTGTTGAACACTGCTGTCGATTGAAAGGGTCACCGCCTACTTCAAAAGCCGTACAATTCGGCATAATCTAGCGTGAACATTTTGAGTACCCTGTACTCATTTCTTACCAGAAAAAAAAGTACAAATCACTCTTTACTTACAAGGATTTCAGGTTTACAGCGCATATGAACTGCTGTTCCTTTTACAGCACATACTTGACTGCCAACATTCATGCAACCTGATCTGTCATGTGCAGTACATGCAAAACTGCTGCATATAGATGAACATCAACCGAAGTCCCGTGAGGACTTACCCTCGCCAGCCTTCCAAACCAAAACTCTCACCAATGGGCAGGAGGTAGTAACATCATATGAAGTTTCGTCAGTCTTCTGTGGAGGAGCTCAAATATAAAATACTCCTCGCTTCGTTCCAAAATATAAAAATTTATTATTAGATAGGATATATCCTCTATTCAGATTCGTAGTACTAGTATATATCCCATATAATACTAAGTTTTTATATTTTAGGGTGAAAGGAGTAGTAAAATACGATAAGATAGAAGCATTGACTTCCCCAAAACTTCCGTGGATCCAACACCTTCGCAAATGATACACATAGCAGCAGCAGCAGCATATGGTGAAGGTTGCATCACAGGAAGGATGCTACTCACTTCAATTCATCTCTGAAGATTCTCCCAGCTGTTGCAGTAGCTATCCGGCCCGGTCCTGATGCAGCTGAACATACGGGCGGCAACGCCGGGGCGCCGTTCTTTGAGTAGATTTTGACAAGATTATTCTCAGGCTGACGCCGCACGAACGACACAGGCTGTGCCTGTCAGGCAGCAATGCGATCCATGAGAGGACAGAACCTTCCACCCCGCGCGCTCGTGCAGCGGTTTTGTCTGCTGAATCAACAGCCGGGAAAACACAGCTCGTGCGCCGTCTCTGGCTGTCATTATCCGTTGACCTGAGCTTTGTTAATCTTCTAGTGTCACTCCAACAGCTTAGCAAAGCCTGAATTTTCAAGATTCCGCGACGTTGCTATGGTGCAGTGGCAAGCTGTCCCTTGAGATCTGAACACCATGCGTTGAGCTGATGCTTAGGGAAGCATCCAGGAACGAGCTAGCAGTCCAAACTCCAGTGATGGTATATCAAATAGCCCTATAAATAAGCGGTTCATCACTCACTTTGCTCACCACTCACCATCAGAACACAAGCAAATTCAACACCTCTTCCTTGAGCTCCTTCCAATCGTTAATTGACTAGATACACTTCAAAGCATAGCTCCAAAATGGCTGCAAAAGCAGTTGCACTTGCACTGCTTGTGCTTATGAGCACGGTGCAGCTTTCCATGTGTGCAAGGCGGCGCATGGAGCTGTACAAGCCAGACCCAGCTGACATGCTCTCCTACCACAACGGCGTTGTGCTCCAGGGCAACATCCCGGTGTCCATCATCTGGTACGGCAAGTTCACGCCGGCGCAGAAGTCGATACTCTTCGACTTCCTCCTGTCGCTCTCGGTGGCGCCTTACGCCGCCGCGCGGTCCGTTGCCCAGTGGTGGGGCAGCATCGACGAGCTCTACCTGTCCAAGGCGATGCAAACCAACTCCAATGGCCAGAGCAAGAAAACCCAGGTTCTGGTCGCAAACCAAGTGTCCGACATGCAGTGCTCCATGGGCAAGTCGCTCACCCTGGCGCAAGTCGCCGCCCTGGCGGCGCAGTCCAAGCCCAAGAAGGGCGGCATTGCTCTGGTTTTGACGGCGCAGGACGTGACCGTGGAGGGCTTCGGCATGAGCCGGTGCGCCCTGCACGGCTCCGACGCCAAGTCCGGCACCACCTACATCTGGGTCGGCAACCCGGCGACGCAGTGCCCCGGCGAGTGTGCCTGGCCGTTCCACCAGCCCATGTACGGCCCTCAGGGCGCGCCGCTCCTGGCGCCCAACGGCGACGTCGGGGTGGACGGCATGGTGATGAACCTCGCCAGCATGCTCGCCGGTACGGTGACCAACCCGTTCGGCGACGGGTACTACCAGGGCACCAGGGACGCGCCGTTGGAGGCCGCCACGGCGTGCCCGGGGATCTTCGGGAGCGGCGCGTACCCCGGATTCGCCGGTGAGCTGAAGATGGATCAGGCAACCGGGGCAAGCTACAACGCCAATGGCGCGAACGGGAGGAAATACCTGCTTCCTGCGCTCTACAACCCTTCCACTGCTGCATGCAACACGCTGGTGTAGAGGAGACCGAAACAGATGACGGTTTTTTGTTGATGTATATATGGATCATATGTAATTCTTTGTCAAGTTCTAGGCAATAATGCTGATCGGAGAAATGAAATTTAGTTTGGTTCAGAAACCATCATCAAATTCTTGAGTCACTAATTGTGCAAGGAACTTTTCTGCTTCGTTCAATTGAAGATTACGTTATATACATCTCTCCCCTATTCGTTAGATTTCGATCTGAGGAACAAGTTCGGATAAACCGTTATGCAAGTATGTACCAATTCATGCCATCACCAGATTCCCTGACTTGCCCCAAGATTGCAGATACACCGATCCATTAACAAATGCAGTACAATCCCTTCAGATAGCGTCTGTAGTGTACTTCGGAATCCTGATCTTCCGCAGAATATTGCATAGTATAACCATGACTGTGAGTAGCTCAGTGAACCATTGCCATGGAGAGCAGCACTTCACTCTAGCCACTCGATTTTTACCGTGCAAACAAAATTCACTGTAGCGCATTAAATACAGGGATCGATCTGAACCATCCATTGTGGTGCCTGATGCCAGGTATTAGTACTACTGTGTGGCTTGATTGCTGCCTCTAGCGGTGGCCGGACGTACCCGCTAGAGCTATTGAGAGACAAATTTATGAATTGAAGATGAATTGTATGAACAATATTTTTCTTGAAGATGAACATTAATGCATTTTACAGCTAGCTATAACAAAGGTTTGAATTACCGGTCTTTCTGAGACCGGTATCTTATGAAAACCGGTAATTCATTAACTTGGCTCCGGGTAGCACTGATAGCCGCGTGCAACTTTCGCCGAGACAATGGCACGTTATGAGACCAAGCTGTGCACTCGTCGTAGCCGGCACCTCGGCGCGGTTACGCCGCGAACGGGGGCAGACGGGTCAAACTCGCGGTTTCGTTGCCTCCCCCCGGCCTTGCAGCAGCCGCGACGCCGCGCGGGGGACCGAGAACGCACGAGTGCTGCGGTTGCGAGGCGCGCACGGGACGAGACGTCCACGCGTTGAGCGCTCAGCACGCGTTGCCAATCTCATCCACTACTCCACTAGCGTTGTGGCCGGTGCTCCGGCTGGCCGGCCGGCCGTCAAACAGCCCGGACGCGTCTTCTCGGCGAACGAGCGCGAGGCGCCTCGAAGCGCACGGTGGACAGCCTGTGCTCGTGGGTGCCCGGCCGGACGCAGGCATGCGGCCGTCGTAACTTGCAAAGGGGAAAAAGAATTCCACTCTGCATTAGGATATCGAACCTGAGATAGGAGTAGATTTTAAGTCAGGTTATTCACCTGAGAAGTTACATGCCCTTCCGATGCCCAAGCTTCTTCGTGGAAGCCGATCACCCTGACGCCAGATCTAATGGTTGACTCCATGTGACAAACTTTTCTTTCAGGATCATGTACGCATCAGCATGGATTTGTGAAAAATTACAATGCATTTTTCTTCATCAGGGGAAGTCCGACATTCATGAATCAGGATCAGCTTACATCAATACTAGTAGTACTGCGCACAGTTACTAGATAAAGATCGTATGTACTTGTAGCGCACTGTATGAAAATCACGGTACTCTGATTGAGAGATGAATTTGGGATTCTGAAAAACATAGTACTGCCCCTATAGGCCCTCGGGTCCAAATGAGAGTTCGACTCTTGACTTTGGTTTCCTTGCTTCCAGCATGGCTTGCCCTCATAGTCCCAGCAGTACATTCTTCCTGCAGCGGCAAAACCGTTGCGCAACTTATCACTACAATAATGCTCCCTCATCCCATAATACTATTATCTTTAACATTTAAATTTATTCTAAAATACTAATATCTCTTCACCTATCAATCAATCACAATCATTCATACATTAATTTTTTTCATCATTTTTTTATCTTAACCAATCATAATCATTACTTACATTAACCTTAATTTTAAAAAAAAAATAAAAAAATTCTACTATTATAAAACAGAGAGAATACAGGACAGGAGTAGAAGACTGCAAAAAAGAATCGCCCCATAACACCGTGAGTCGTCGGAGAAGTGGAGATAGATTCTCAGATCTTCAACTCCGTGAACCCGTGTCCTCGCGCATCCTCGACACGTGCAACTCTAGATCTCCTCGTGATCTCCATGTCGGACAGCCAGGCTTGGTCAATTAGGCTTTCTAGCCTCACACGCAAAACCGGCCGTAGGACGGTAGGAGTGTCAAGCTAGCATGGATGAGCACAATGGAGTCGCCTACAATCAATGCAGCACAAACACGGTTATCCCCCAATCTATTGGCGATCTGTAGTAACAAATCCACCTGCCAATCTTGTAAAACGAGCGCGTAAAGGCGTCGAATACAGATGCAGAGAACACAAATTACGTGCTCTCCTCTGGCAGTGGCGAGAGAAGCGTCGGGCTGCGTTTTGGCCGGTGTAATTCTTCGACCAACACAAGGTGGCCCGTTGATCTGCTTGAGCATATCCACATCTCGGACACGGATACTTCATCCATACAATGCACGAACGCGAGGTTCTGTGTAATTGTGTTCTGACCCTCTGCTCTGCTCCTCGCTTGGGAATCTTCCGGTGCCACTTGCGGCGCACAGCTGTGGCTCATCGATTGGTAGCATGAATCCGCGCGGTCAAATCATCATCCGACGCAGGGATTGCAGGGGGACGCCACGCGAGTATAGTACTCCGGCAATTTGACTCGCGCGCTTCGGCATCGTATCTGGAACCGTGCCCGGAAGCAACTGGACAGAGCGGGGAGCGACACACGGTGGTGCGCGTGTTCGGTACAGCACAGCTCATGCTGTCCCCCGCCCGCCGCGCCGTTCTGCCCCCGGTTGCAACCGCACGTAGGCGCAGGATAGGATCGCACGAACCATCGCCGAAGTCACGCAGGTCACCACGCCTCACGGCCTCTATAAATACAGAGCAGGGAGACGACCATTTCCATCACCGCACAAAGGGAACCAACAACAGAAGCTCGATCATCAAGTAGCGCTAGCTCGAGCCCATGAGAGCTCCATTTTCGCGATCAATGGCTTCGTTTTCGCTACTGATAGTGGCGGTGTTGCTGAGCCTGGTGCAGCTCTCCATGGGGAGCAGGAGGTTGATGGAGTTGTACATACCTCCGGTGAGTGACCAGCTCACGTACCACCACGGTAGCGTGCTCAGTGGCGACATCCCGGTGTCCATCCTCTGGTACGGCAACTTCTCGCCGACGCAGAGGTCCATCATCGCCGACTTCATCGGCTCGCTCACCGGCGCGCCGAACGCGGCCACGCCGTCGGTAGGGCAGTGGTGGGGCACCATCGAACAGCTCTACCTGTCCAACGCCGCCACGAACGGCCAGACCGCCACACGCGTGCTCCTCGATGAGCAGGTGTCGGACGAGCAGTGCTCCCTCGGCAAGTCTCTCACCCTGGCTCAGATCGACCAGCTCGCGGCGCGCGTCGGCAGCAAGAAGGGCGGCGTCGCACTCATCTTCACCGACGAGGACGTCATCGTGGAAGGCTTCTGCAGCAGCCGGTGCGGCAAGCACGGCTCGGACGCGGGCGCAGGGACGACACACATCTGGGTCGGCAACTCCGCGAAGCAGTGCCCGGGGCAGTGCGCGTGGCCGTTCGCGCAGCCGGTGTACGGGCCGCAGGGCGCGCCGCTGGTGGCGCCCAACGGCCACGTCGGCGTGGACGGGATGGTGATGGTCCTCGCCTCGATGGTGGCCGGCACGGTGACCAACCCGTACGGCGACGGGTTCTACCAGGGCCCCCAGGACGCGCCGCTGGAGGCGTGCTCGGCGTGCCCCGGAGTCTACGGCAGCGGCGCGTACCCGGGGAACGCAGGGAAACTGCTCGTCGACACCACCACCGGGGCCAGCTACAACGCCAACGGCGCGAACGGGAGGAGGTACCTGCTTCCGGCGTTGTACAATCCCGCGACGTCCTCCTGCGACACGCTTGTGTAGCCCATAGAGCCGGACACGTTACGTGTTCTGTACCTGTACGCTTGAGAAGTTGTACATACGAGTTGGAAGTAATGAAATCACTTTGTTCGCCCAAATTACTGCCCTGGGCCATGACATTAGAAATCAAACTGGGATGGCAAACGCAGTGAGGTACTGGGCCACTGGCCCATGAAAACTAAGGTCATCTTTATTGGACCAACATATTCTGCAAGCAACTCAACCGAAGCAGGCCCATGGCAAAAGGCCTAGTTCATTAAACGGTTTGAGTGCTTGAACTTAGCAACCCCTTGGTGTAAAACTACTACTACGAAAATCTCAAATAACACAAAGCCGATGGTTGCTTTTGTTCTGCAGCTATCAAGGGCTGCTACAACCGAAGATAAGAACGTGAAGCACGAGTACAGTCCAATTGAGCTGTATTTTGTAGCTGCTTACCTAACTAATCAGATGACTCCTTGGTGCATGTGTGGATTGAGACATGAGCTACTACCATAAGCCTCCAACCTCGTTTAGGCAGGTGCTAGGCCGCACCCAGATGGGTGGGTGTGGGACGTGAGTGTATCTAACTTATATTTTTTTAAAAAAGTAAGGTGGGTGTATTTTAGTGAAAAACTTTAAATTTGAGTATTCTAGTGCATCCTCTTGGCTAATTGGTGCATTTTCGGTCAAACTGAAAGTCATATGCGATTTTTTGCCATATCAATGGACAAGTTAGCGCCGATTACACACCATTACTCTCTAGTTTTCAACCATATGCCATAACACACAAATCGTGAGAACCATCAATCTTATTTTCCATCTCCTCCTTCCCCAAACTGACTAGCAATAAATTTATCGGCATGCCTCCAATGGGAAACTCGTGCTCAGCTTCAAGCAGACAACAAAGCCACGAAGCCTAGCGATCAAAACTTGACCAAAAAAAAAAAATGCCACGTGGCCTCCATGTGTTTGTTGATGTGGCAAAAACTCCCACATTAATTTCACTTTGGCTGAAAATACACCACCTAGCCAAGTTGATATACTAGAACACTCAAATTTTAAGTTTTTGCACCAAAACATACCTACCTAACAAGTTCTTGCACCACGAGTGCAATTTACTTAAAAAACAATAATTCTGTCCAAAGTCTAAACCTTCATTGTAGCAATTGTCCATGAATTTATAGTGTCCGACTAAGAATAGGAACGGTGACCCAAACCTTGATCTCTGGAGGGGAAAAACTCTATTAGGCATTGTAAATAGGGCCAATTTATCCCCCAGGGGAGCTTCTTATAGCTAAAATTAAACCCCATCGGATGGAGCGGGTATGAGGACATTCCCCAGTCCTTCATCCCCATTCTCCTATGGGGTGTTCCTATTCTCCTATGGGGCCCTGAGTACATATAGCCCATATGTTCTAGGTACATATAACCAAGTCCACATAGATTAAAATCCTAGCTATAGATCCAAAGTCTCATGTACATATACCAAAAACCCTAGCTCCAATCTCTATAGTCCATACCCCTTAGTTCCGCTCTCAATGTTTCCTCTTTGCACCAATGCACGAGCATGACCGTGCCTATGCCACACAACCGCGCCACCACCACCTCCTCCTCCTCCTTCACACTACGTGACTGCATCGTGCCACATCCTCTTGCTTCACGCTTCTACTGTGAGTCCGTGACCACACTGAGCCATCTCCTCCTCCTCCTCCTTCATATCATCGGTGCCACCTCTACCACGAGCGTGCCATGCTAGCTCCACCACTCTGCACCGCAGCCATCGAGTATGAAGAAACCGACCTTGGTGCCGCTGTCGCCACCAATACCACAACCGCACTACTGATGTTGCCTAGGCCTTCACGCCGTCGTCCCATAGGTGACCAGGTGCACCGAGTCATGCCCTACTCTATCGGCAAGTTGGAATGGGAGGAGATAGTGGACGGTTGGCGGCAAGAACGACACCGTGGGGGGAGCTTCAATTCGAGCTTTCAGATTACTAGTGGCCTACAACATGGGAAGTGTAGTCGTATACACTCTTGTTTCGTACCCGATGAGGGTAGGTCTAACGGACGACGTTCGCGTATGAAGCATCTAGACCCTGATGTTGTTTTTGGTAATTAATGACAAGCACTAATTTGGACTAACTATTTTATTTGAGATGCAATTTGAGCTATATCCCTCAAAAGATGGCTCGTTAAGCTCGTTAGGATTGTTAACGAGCCATATCTCATTTATTCTATATTTATAATTTAAAATCTATTATTTTATCATAAACTAACATAATAGTAGACACCAATTAATAAAGAACTTACCAAATATAAATAGTTTGAACATAATTAAAAGACTAAACGCTAGTTAAAAAAGCCCTAAGCATATGAAGATTTGGTGATCTTTTGTACTAATGAGCAACTCGCGAGCTGGCTCGTTACACTCACGAGCTAAAAGCCTAGCTTGGCTGGACTTGTTGTGACTATGAGTTCAAGTTGATCTGAGCTAAGCTCGATACGAGTCAATCTGAGTCACAAGCTTCGAGCTTTTTGTCCACCCCTACTCATGATTTATGAAAGCCTCGACATCACATTGCCACGTCCTCTGGAAGGAGGAAGTAGTGCCCTTGAAGTAGCGAGGAGGAGAAGACGGGCGACAGCGGTAGGGAGAAGAAGCAGAGTGTTTGGGCTGGTCTACGTCACAAGCCACTATTTCTTCAGGACTTATAGGAAAAACCACTTCATGGCTATGGACTGTTGTTGCAGTCTACTCCCTCTGTCTTCTTTTATAAGGGATTTTAAGGTTTCAACTTGTCCTCTAATATAAGTGATTTTATAGTGCTAGTTGTTTCATCAACCACTTTTTATTCAAATTCCTTCTCATCTTATCTCTCGTCTACCATCCCACCAAAATCATCACTTATTTAATGAGGGACATACTACTCTCTCCGTCTCATGGTACTATTACTTTTGGCATTTGAATTTATTTCAAAATACTATTTCTTCACCTACCAACCAATCACAACCATCACTCTATTAATTTTTTCATCTACCTCCTCATCTCAACCTCTCTTCTTTTCATTCTTAATTTTCTTAAAAATAAAAAAGTCCTACTATTTTGGAACAGAAGAAGTAATTTTTTCTTAACCTTAATCTTCCTAGAAAGAGAAAGATCCCTTATACGTGGAGACGAAGGGAGTATCTGACTGGTGGAGTTTAAGAAAGGAGCAGAATTTTGGCTATGGCATATTGCCATATTGGTACTAGCTGCAGTAGGATGTCAGTTTGGGAGTTGTGTCTCTGCTTTCTTCGTTCAAGCGTCCCATCCGTTTCACTGTCATCTTGCAATCAGCATTCTGATTTTTTTTTGCCTACTGTTACCGGTTCTAGTGGAAAAGTCAGATCTCTTCATCAAACAAGCAAGCGAGAGTACTTACTGATGCTATCCAGACACAGAGAACAGAGAGTTTAATGGCGAATTGAATCCATTGCCCCCATGATACAATACAAACCGAATCCATCGAACAATGAATAGTAAACACCATGTCAGAAACTGAAGTTAATACCCCTCCTTGTTCGCAGTCTGCGAGCAGCCCATCGTTGCCGGCTTGCGGCCAGCCGGCTGCCCACGCTGTGCGGCTCCGAGATGCAATTGGACTAGATCACGTACTGTTGCTGGCTTGCTGCAAGACTTTGGCCACTCTTGCGGCGTGGTTAACTGGCTACTCGATCGCTTTCTGCAATTGCTAATATGCCATGCTAGATTGCATGTTGCTGTGTGTGCACTGTGAAATCACGGTGGATGCTTGGTCGTCGCTCTTTCTGAGTTCTTGGAGACCGGTTCGGTACTTCACCTATGTAGCTATGTACGGCTGTTACTGGGGTCTTGGAGACCGGTTAACATCGATGGGAACGTTTGATGGATGCAGCTATGTACGGCGTGTACGTGAGCGCGTAGGCCATGGTTACTCTCCGTTTCAGCCGCATTGCGGCTCTCGCGCGGCCCCTGCTGCCGACCTACCAACCTCATCACAGCCGCCCTACACCTCCGGTGTTTGACCGCTTGGTATTCTTCTTCCGGCTGATTATAGCTCATCAGTTTGAGTTGAGTTCTGAACTCCTGTTTCCCTGACCAATACACCGGACGCGCCATTGAGCAGAGCAATTGGCAGCTGAAAACCGCATTTGATGCAAGCTTCCATATATCGCTGAGAACTGATCAGTGATCACATATGGTTGATTAAGGTGTATGCATATCTCACTTCTGTCTGTCTACTTCGGTTTTAATTTGCTGCCACGGAGAATTTGGACCATGCATGCATCAGATTCAGAGGAGAACAGACGTGTGCATCAGAATTCAGAGAAGAACAGATGTGAGCTGTTCTCCAACTCCGTATACTCGATTCCTATCTGTCCTAGCGGCCATAGTGAGCTTGGATCGATAGAGTAGCAACTAGCAAGTGCTAGCAGGCTAGCAGCTAGCATTAGCCCTGATGAAAATACAGTGAAATCTGGTCAGCTCGTTCGGTACCTATCAGTCCTGTTAACCCCACTAGCTCCTCGACCTTTCCTTATCGTGATGTGGCCTTGTGTTCATCCGGGATGCTAGCTCATTCATTGTGACAGGCTACTAGTTCACTCGGTCAAAGTGTCAAACCGGACCATTTTCCCAAAATGATAGCGATTGTTACGGCGCCATTCAATTCCCCTCCACCTCTCTTCTCCTCCACTCCGAGAAACCGGCTCGATTGAACATAGAAGGAGAGAATTGAAATGCGAGCTGGTAGATTTTTGTTAACTGTACTACCCCTCTATTCTAAAATACTCCTATAAAAACTTCAAGGATTTAAATTATGTACTAAAATATAAATATTTATGTACCAATTCGTATGATTCCTATCATTTTAATGATTCCATAGTAAACCAGATGTTTTAAAAAATCTAAGCAATTCAAAATTCAAAAATTGATAACTATAATACCTAAAAAGGAATTTTTTTACCTAACCTTAATATTTGGTACACAACCTAAAAATCCTTATACTCTCTCCGTTTAAAAATACAAAGCGTTCTTGTTTTCTATAAAATCAATATTTAATTTTTTTACTAATAATTAAACTAAAAATATATGTGTTTAGTGTCATGTACGTAGTATCACTAGATTTATATTTCAAAATATTTTCTTATAATGTTAATTTTGTAGTTGTTGATAATATATTATGAAATAAACTAATGGTCAAAATATAATATTGAAGACTGTGTAGAAACCTAATCCGTTTTATATTTTTAAATAGAGGAAGTATTTTAGAACGGAGGGAGTAGATTCTCGCTAATTACAAGCCGTGTATGAGTCTGTGTTTAGACGCAAAGGAGTAAGGCCATTTTCAATTTCATTAAATGAGATGCTACATAGAAAATTTATGAAGATAAAGAAAGAATGGGTTTTATCAAGTATGCACGCATACCTAGCTATGCCTTAAAAATAGAATAAAACCACAGTGACAAAATCATTTTATCATATAACTTACAAACGAAAATGAAAGCCCACTCTAATCAAATCATTTCATTAATAATTAAATGCTATAACTAAATTATAAAACCATAAAATAGAACTGTATAATAAAGGATTTGTTTTATCATCCCAAGTGTCTTAAAGGGGTGACACTCTTCGCTTCACTGGGAATGACACTAGATAAACGTGGAGTAGCAGCGAGGTGTGGTCACTGCCCTGTCCTTGCTGCGCCCTCCTCTCTGCAGCACAGCGCCCCCTCTATTTGTACATATGCCCACGTCGTTTTATTCCTCCTTCCCCTTTGCAAATTTTCTACTGACCACTCTTCTCTCTTTCGTTCCTCTGCCGCCATCTCTGCCCATTTCCAACCTTAGCTCCAAGAAGAACCACCTAACTAGCTTCTCCTAGCTGCGTGCCTGCGTCTCTACTAAGCTAGGATGACGCATGGAAGAAACTAGGCAAAAAGCAAACTAGCTAGCTTTTCCTCTCCAATCTCAGAAGGTTCTCTTTTCTTTTACTGTTCAGGAGGCTTCTCTCTTCTCTGCAACCTATCCACAATACATACTTGCTGGCTGTAAGCCTGTAACGAGATGGTCTCATGGCCGTGAGCTCACCTCACCGAGCATTCCTGGTGGCCATGATTCTGGTGAGCTTCCTCCTCGGAGCAGCAACCGGCATCCGCAGCACGACGCTGTCGTCTTCTCAGGTATATATTGCAGTTATTACCCGCGCTTATTTCAGGCGTACGTACGTAGAGTAGGTAGCTTCTGTTCGCGCCTGAAACGCATTGCGTTTGCTGTGAGCAGAACCTCGCGGAGGACAAATCGCGGCTGGGCTCGACGCCGCCGAGCTGCCACAACCGGTGCAACGCGTGCAACCCCTGCACGCCCGTCCAGGTGGCTGCGCTCCCGGGGGTTAGCCGCCCGGCACGCGCCGCCGACCGAGTTGAGGTCGCCGGCTTCGCACAGTACTCCAACTACAAGCCGTTGGGTTGGAAATGCCGCTGCGCCGGCCGTCTCTTCGACCCCTAGATGTCCACTTAGCTCAATTCTCGACGGCCCGCCGCCTCTGAAATCTGAATGTACTATGCTAGCTGGTTTGGTTGAGAGACCATCAGAGTATCAGGCCCTCATCCTCCATGGTCAGGTTTTGGTTAGTTAATCTGCTTCCTCTCCACTCTTCAAGGTTGCAACTACAATTTCATCGTCATCACCATATTTTTGCTGGGTTGAGTACCACCTTAATTAGCACATGTAAGAGTGATTGGGAGCAGTAAATTCGGTGTAGTAGAGTGTAGTACTCCTAGCTAATAGTAATGCTCTGTTCATGGCATGTTAAAAAGGCAAGGCAAGCCTGCATGGCTGCATGTGACTCACCCTCTGATGAATCTGAAAATCCTGAATCCATCGTCACAAGGGTTGCGCCCCACGTACAGCGGCGATCTGACTTAGCGCCCTTGACCGGGTCTCGAACACGCCCGAAAAAGCAGGCTGCCGCCGTGGAGCCCTCGCTCGCCGTGATGATTGATTGCCCCTGTGGTCTCGATGATTTTCTCGTTGTAATCTTGCGTGAGGTGTGAGGGGCGCAACGGTGGCAGATCCCGTTTTGAACCTGATCGATGACCGTATCTCGGTACGATTTCCGGTGGCTCGCCATGTGTTCATTAATTGAGGTGCCCCCCCACGGTGGTGCGGCCCCTCTCGGCGAGCAGCCAGCCGCTGCTCGTATGGGAGGATGATCCCGGTGTGGGGCTCGCCGCGCTTGGAAGCACCTGCACGGGCGTTGTTCTTGTCGGGCCTCCGCTGTAGCGGCGCACAGGCTTAGGTTAGGTGTCCCCCGGCGTGCAGTGGCCGCTAGTGACGACGACGCAGGGTTGCCCTAACAGTTTTCTTTAATTATTATCTTCAGACTTTTGACGCACGAGTAGTGTTCTGCATTCTCTGACGTCTCGCGAGAGACAGAGAAGTGTGTGAGGAGAGGAAGATGCAAACATTAGCAAGGTAGTGATGCGACGAGTGATTTCATATTTTTCGATTTCTGTACGAGTCAGTCAGTCAGAAATTCCTGTTTCAGAGAAATCAAATTCAGCAACTAGCTACTCCGGTGGTTTCAGTTTCTGGGCCCGTTAGTTTTGCGCCGACTATGGTGTTAGAAATTGCTTGGGCTGGATGATTTTCGTGCGCTAGAATAGTGGCCTGTGTGAGACTAAGGCCACTAAACGTTAGTTCAGAATCCAGCCCATCTTTGTGGAAAGGCCACTATATTGGGCCCATCCATACATGGGCCGATGATTGCAGGCTCCCAAAGGGCCACCCCCTCCTTTAACAGCATGTAAATGGTTGTGAAAAATTCTGAAATGATTTCAAAACATCGACGGGATGTGGATCTACCGTCCATAAAATTTCAAGTTTGATCCATTCATCTAGGAAAAAAAAATATGAGTTTGATGTAAAAAGTATATTCACTTCATTGCAGAATTTGACTCCTTTTCTCTGTAAAACACCAAATTAATTTAATTAAATCCACCTTTTTTATCAACTTGGTCTAACTTAATTTAGAAAAAAAAACTAAAACAGATGGACTACATTTTGAAGCGTGAATGTCCACCGTCCCAGCAATTTTTCCCCAGATTATACGAACAAATTATGGTCGACAAAAAATTAACCGCTTTTCTTATCCGATCCGAAGATTCTGGACCTTCTGGTCCCTCCAGCCGACCACTCCAATATAGGAGTACGTAGACTACTCATGTAGTTGGAACAAATTTATTATGCACCATTTTTTAGCCAGTAGGTTGTAGCCACAAAAAATAGACAAGACAACACTGATCACTCTTATGGCTCATCACTCTCCCAGTTGCAAAACTAATTAACAAATATGACAAACGATAGATGCACAAAAGGAAATTATACGAGCTATTCTTTGGCGAGGAGCACGTCGCGGACCAGCTCGTCGAAGTTGCGGCTAGACGAGCCGCCGGGCTTAGCCGCCCTGATCGCCTTCTCCCTCCACTCCTCCGCCTTCCTCCTCATCTCCTTCCCCTTCTCCCCGTCCATGAGCTCAGCGATGAGGCGCGCGACGGCGTCGCGCTTCACGTTGCTGTTGATCTCCATGCCGACGCCCCACTCGTTGCACTGGTACCGGCAGTTGGTCTGCTGGTCGGCGAAGAAGGGCCAGCTGATGACCGGCACGCCGCCGGCCAAGCTCTCCAGCGTCGAGTTCCAGCCGCTGTGCGTGAGGAACGCGCCCACGGCGGGGTGGTTCAGCACCTCCTGCTGCGGGCACCAGGACGCCATGAGCCCGCGCCCCGCCGTCTCTGCCAGGAACTCCGGCGGCAGCACGGCCGTGTCGCCCTTGACGAGGTCGCGCCGGATGATCCACAGGAACTGCCTGCCGCTGTTGGCCAGCCCCCACGCGAACTCCACCAGCTGCTCGTTGGTCATGACCGTGATGCTGCCGAAGTTGACGTACACGACGGAGCCGGCCTCCTTGCCGTCGAGCCACTGCAAGCACTCCTCCTGCTCCTTCCACAGGCTAAGCCTGATAGACGAGCGCGGCGTTGGCGGGTCCTCGCGCGCCACCAGCGGCAGCGGCCCGAGCGTGTACACCTTGGGCAAGCCGAGCGCCTCCATGGCCGCCACCGCCTCCCCCTCGAGGTCGTCGAAGGTGTTGACGATGATGGCCGAGGCACCCTTGCAGCGCTCCGTCTCCTCGATGACGTAGCCGATCATGTACTCCTCCGGGTTCGTCGTGAGTATGAAGCTCGGGAAGTCTCTGATCCTCATGTTCCTCAGCCCCGGCACGTCTTCCACCGGCGTGTCAAGGTATCCCTTCGTGAGCTGACTGACATCTGCGAATGCAAAGACAAAACAAGATTTGTAAGCTGTTTTGTTACTGTGCAACGCACTTACAGAGAAAGTAGATGCATACAGACGTAACTGACGTCGAGCAGAAATGGTTGACGCGTGCATTAACGCAGAGAAAATTGTAGTCACCTTTGAGTGGGGCAAGGCCACGTTCCATAAGGAGGCGGTAGTGGCGGTATCCGAGATAGCTGATGGAGCTGGCTGTCCAAAGCTGGACGTATGGGAGGCCGAGCTCCTTGGCGGCATCCATGGAGAACCCCATGACGACGTCGGAGACGATGCAGGTGACGGGCGGGTGGCCCGTGGCGGGGTCGTTGAGCTGGGCGAGGAGGCGGCGGAAGGGGCCCAGGCAGGTCTCCTTGGTGGAGCGGCACAGCGAGGGGATGTCCTGGGTGACGTCGTCGTCGTCCGACGGCGGCAGGCCGTCGGGGATGGTGGCGAAGCGGAACCCCGGGATGCTGGCCACCGCGGCCGCGCCGCGCGTCCGGACTAGGCGGGCGTGATTGTACTCCGTGTTCACGAACGTGACGTCGAAGCCGCGGGCGTGGAGCAGCTTCGCCACGTTGAGCATCGGGGTGATGTGCCCCTGCGCCGGGTACGGCATGCACACGGCGTGCGGTTTCTCGGCTGCGCCCAGAGAACCCATCTCGCCGCCTTTCTCCCGGCCTCTCCTGGCGTCTCGGGGATGAGTGGTGACCGCGTGATCGACTTGGTGAATTGTGTGTGACATTGGCGCTGGAGTAATCGTATTTATAGTGCAGCTGCACGCAGAGATAGGATGGGCAATGGCAAACAATATTTGTGGTATGAAAAAGTCAATGCCTTTTCTCTCGTTCAAAAAAGAAGTATTTGTGGTATGAACAGAAGAAGTGATTAACGTCTTGGATTTGGCTTGGATGGAGATATTGATTTTGTTTATTACTATTATTGTATATCGATACCGATGCGGTAGCAGCCTATGGTCCACCTACTGGAAGCCGCCATTCAGGATATTTTACGCGCCAGCGTGGTGTAGGTACGGTTGCGCAGCTGCACCGAGCGGCGCATCCGCGCTAGGCGGTGCAAGGGGATGGCGCGTCGACTGCGCCGGGCATGTCATGTGCTCTGCGTGCGCGCCGCGTTCGTGTAGAACGGCGAAATGCTAAATGGGCTCTGCAAAAGTTAGGTGCATTCCTGCTGCTAGCCTGCCAGCGCCTTATACTATCCTTTTGTGATCTGTCGGCTGGCACCTACATACGGATGTGGGGACGAAAGCCTTTGAGGCTACCACGACGAGACGTAATCCAATTCTGATGCAAAAGTTTGATGGTACACTACAGAGTTGACGGTGATGTTGTTTAGAATGCACGGTTCTCTGAATCTACACAATCTGGAAATCGCTAGTTGCGCACGTGTTTCTAAGGTACCGTTCGGTACGTTTGAGCAGAAAAACCTGCTCTCCTTTTTAAGCATATTTTTTAACTGCTAAACCATGTTTTTTTATAAAATTTTTATATAGAAATTACTTTAAAAAATTATATAAATATATTTTTCAAGTTTACAATAGCTAATACTTAATTAATCATGTGCTAATGGCTCATCTCATTTTTGTCATACCCTAATCTAGCGCCGCCATACAAAGGCACCAAATAGGGCGTGCCACAGAAAAACAGCACGAACTACCTTCCCGCGGAACCACAATACCGATACTAGTCCCAGGACACAGCGTTAGTATCCACGAAAATCAGAAATGCATAATTGCATTACCTTAAATAAATACATAATTAAATAGACATATACCTTAACTTACATTACAGTTTCGGAGCAAGCCGGATACAACAACGAACAACACAGAGACAGCGACAGTAACGGAACAGCGGACTAAGTCCCAATACATAGGCAACGGCTGGGAACCAGGAAGAAACTCTAATCTTCACTTCTCTGCAACTCCAGCTTCAGCTCCTGACGGAGAACTATATATACATAGAGTAAGGGTGAGCACTTATGTACTCAACAAGCCAAGGGAACTTAGGTGGTTATTGCAGGCTTCAAACAGAGGCTGGTTGTTTTATAAATCAGTTTTGTTGTAATCTTTTAAATCTGCTAATGTGTGATTCTCAACAATCAGGACGAGGTGAGCCTCGTCCGATCGGAGTGAAAAATGCATCAATCTTTATTTCTCCAGTTTTCGCAATCAAGAAATCACATCAAACGGCTTCCCGAACCAAAGCATTTTTTCGGACTTTTCGAGTCCTGCTGTCCACGATAGCCAAGCCATTTCATCGGACCTCCAGCGTCCTTAATGTCACCTCCTTCTCACAGTTTCCAAAAACCACACACGCATTTGCAAACAAGGTGAAATAAAACTACGCTAAGGAATCACCTCACATCCACCCATGACCGTGGGCACGGCTGTTCAAACAGTTTAGATCTCTGCAGAGGGGGTACACTTTACCCACACGACGCAACTCACTCTAACCACCAGCTTACACTGAGCAGGCACGATCGGTGGCCTAGAGGTTTTCATGACAAGGCATTTACTTAGCCCTCTCAGGTTACCCCATGCCAACTAGAGGGGTCCTCGAGACCAATCACAGGGTAGGTCCACGACCATGCTGTACCAGGAACCCAGGAGGCAACCCCGACGCTCTCCCGCACGATCCACAGTCCAATGGCACGCAAGGCATTCCTGAGAGTCTAGTTACTTGGTTAGGAGGTTTCTAATTCACCCATGTGGTTGTACTGTCATATGCTCGGATGGAATTCCGAAGGAATCGGTCCTTAAAAGCGACCACACAGGCATCTCCCACACCAGATCGTCCTTGTGTCGCGAGTCTCTATTTTTGAAACTCATTTTTTTTCATAAGTCACCGACCCAGGTGTTGGGTTTTCCAAACGTTTCGTGAAACCATATTTTTCCCAAGAAGCTGCTCAAATTTTAAGATAAAGAGATGGCCGTCAGTACTCGTACAATAGGGCATGAATACCGAGGCAGGGCAGCGGTGGTTACATGTAACACCCGAAATTTCTCTACAGAAATTCTGAATATTCATGTGTATTAAATCCCTGTCAAGAAAAGTCAGGGTACACAAAACCAAGTTAACATATAGAGTGCGTCTTACAAATAGAATAAAATAGTCTTACAAAAATGCAGTGGCAAAGATAAATAAAGCCTATATACAGCTTGCCAAGCAGAGGCTTTCATTCCACAGGCATCTTGACGACGGAGCCAACCTAGTCCTCATGTTGATCCTCGTCGGACGCGTACTCCACCACTGGGGAGGGGAAAGGAGCAAGGTGAGTACCACCCACAATACTCAATAAACCACACCCACAAATATGCACAATGCACGGAAATCAAAGATAGGCTAGAGGTTTATTTACGTAAAAACAGTTGCAAACAGTAGTAGTTCGCAAATGGTAAAAAGATTGATTAATTAAACAATATTAATCCTGCACTCATCAACGTTACACCACATTAACTAGGCCCAACCATCCACCTGAACTACATTAGTTCCATTAAATCAAGTTGATTAAATGAGGGAGAGACCAATCACAGTGAGTCTTGACCAACATGCCCATAACCGCGGGCACGGCTATTCGAATAGATTTACTCTGATCAGAGGTGTACAACTGTACCCATAAGACATAGCCCTATACACGTTCCCGTGTGCCGACGTGTCACCACGACACCCGTAAGAGGCTGTGACAGGACTGTTCACACAACATCTCCCTAACCATCCACACCACGCTGAGGTTGCACCTACCGACAGGGCACACCATATCGGCCAGGCTACCCCCCTTGCGCCACAATGGATCCAAAAGCCGATCAACCCGACCCCGAGCTGACCCAACTCCATCATGCCCATTCTCACCAACGATGCCTAGGAGAGGGAGAAGAGATGCTACAAGCCCAGCCGTTGCCTATGCTGGCTTGTGGAAAGTACAAATAATTGCCTAAGCGATTCTTGCGAACCGGTCCTTAATTGCCATAGGTGCGACCAGCAAAACCATGCACCCACAGGCCATAGCCCACCATTTGAGTCAAATTTTATTAATTTAATAATAACATATCCAAAGTTCTATTTTTTGACATTGAGTCGAAGTAAGAATGTAAATGATAATATTTAATTCCCAGGTGAACTAATAGTTTTTGAGCATAGCTAAGCATCCTAAGAATATAATTCTAATCATGTTGTTACCCATGTGACAAGAGACCAGGTTTATACTAAGGCATGGTCCTATCTATATAAAGGTTATACTCCATACCACATGAAGTAATAAAAACGTGCAGGTTTATTTAAATATACAATGCATTTTAGCAAAAGTAGGTGCAAAATGATCAAGATTACAGTGTGACTTGCCTTGCTCCGGCTCAACGTACTCGGCTACGACCTTGTAGTAAACGGGAGGGTCGACTACGTCGGATTCTATAACAGACAATATACAAACAATTAAAAACAGTACATGAGGGCAACCAAACATGAGCTGAAAATATTTTTAATGAATTCTTGGCATTTTTCTGGATTTAATGAAATTTGAATAGACTTAATCGGAGTTCGTATGAATTAGTTATGAATTTTTGAAGTTTTATTGTGTTTTTCCTATACAAAACAATTACTACCCGATTTATCGCGCAAATTAAAGGAATTAAAGGCGTCACCGGATCCAGGGGAGCGGCGCCGACGAGCGGGACCCATGGGTCAGTGGCGCTAGAGCAGGCGGCGCACGATGGACGCAGTCCACGCGCGTGCGGCGACCACAAACATAGGTACACAAGCGACCCCGCTATGCCGAGGCAGATCGAACGGCTTAGACCTAGTCGGGAATAAGCTCCGCCGGCGCGCATAGCGCGGCGACGGCGCACGCGGCCCGATGGTCACCACCGGCGACCATCCGGCGCGGCGGAGGGCAGCGGTGAGCGACGGAGGAGGTGAGGAATGTGGCCGAGTGCTCACCGAGGGCTCGCGGCGACCGAAATGCGGCGAACGACGGCGAACAGAGGGAGTTGGCGCGGCCAAGGTTCAGGATAGCGACGCCGACTGGGTTTCGGTGGCACAGAGGAGCGACGGGGCGCGGACGAGATACGGGAGGACTTGGGGAAGATGTTGAATGTGTTAAGAGGAAAAAGACCGAGTGGGTCGATGGAAATCCGCGGCCGACTACCAGCGGATAGGCTTACCAAAAGGGAAATGACAGAGAGAATGGAGTTCTGGCGGGAATCTGAGACGGCCGACTGTGGAACAGGACGCAGCCGGGTGCGGCGAACCTACCGAGCACGAGTGCGGTAGTCGGCGACGGCTGTAGCGACATCAACGTGCAACTGGAGTTGGTGGAGCGCGGCGGCGATTCGGGAGCTCGGCGCAGAGGGGGTTTGGGTACTCGGCAGGCGTATGCAACTGAGGCGAAAATGAGAGCGGAGCACGGGGAGGGGCTATATATACTCGGCTGGGGAGTTCGTGGACGAGTTGGCCGAATTCACGAGATTGAGGGCGGCGGCCATGATGACTAGTGGGTGTGATTCAACCGCGGTCGTGGGCGAGAGGGACGAAGAAGGTGGGGGAAATGGGCGGGGACTCGGTCCGTGGCGTTTGAATCAAGGGCTAAGGCGCGGGGAAGCGAGAACGGCATAATCCGACGGATGGGGCGGCTCGATCCCCTTCGGCCGAGTCGACCGGAGGTTGAGGACAAAGCTGACGTGTGGGGCCCCGGGCCCACGTGTCAGCGAGAGAGGGGAAGGGAGCGGCGTGGGAAGAGTGGCCGAAAGGCAGGGACTGGCTGATGGTGAGAGAGAGGGTGAGGGACGCGTGGGCGTGCAGGCTGTGCAAGCAGGCCGGCACAGTACTGGGCTGGCGGCCCAACGGGAGGGAAAGGAAAAGAAAAAGGAAAGAGAGAAGGAAAGGAAAAGGAAAAGGATTTCCAGTGCTCTTTAAATCCCGATAAGAGTTTTTGATTTATTAAAAATACTTCCAATGCTCTAAAAATTCCAATAAAAATCATGTTAATGTATTTTGGCAAGAGGAATATACGAAAAATATTCCCAGCCATGATAATTTATTATTTTGCATTTCCACCTTTAATTAATTCATTTGGCCAATTTAAATTATTTTTCTTGGGATATTTTCTTAGGTATATTTTATGTTGCTATATTTAAGGGAAAACTCGAGGCGTGACATTACAAGGGAACAGGGTGTTTCAATCATCAGGAAATGATTTAATGCAGCAGGGTTGGGTTGGTCCACTGGTTTGACTCGTAGTCGGGACTGGCGGATCAGTGCACGCATATCGATGCAAGATTTCGCAAATAAAATAATTAAAGTTCACGTATAGGATCGATTGATCAAAGGTGACTTGCCTTGCTCTAGGTCTTCACTGGTCATCGAGAAATCGCCGCGAAATCTGTTCCAAAACGCTACTTTCCGGTGACCGTTACTATACACAAACACACAAAAATCTATACAAAGTCCAAGAAAAAGATCCTATTTAGTATTAATAATAGTGCCATTAGATAGATCTCAATTTTAGAAAATTACTGGAGTTGGAATGGAGTCAATCGGAATTACGGAATGAAAGATATGAATTTCCGAAGATTAATATGAATTTTGGATCACTGGAAATGATTTATGGTTTTTCTGATTTGGAATATTCCCGAGGATCTTCTCTGGTAGGCACTGACAAGTGGGGCCGAGGCTGTAGAGGGCCTGCAATCCAGAGAGGGAAGGGGGAGTGAAAGACTGCAGTCACTGGAGAGTGGGCCCGGGTGTTCGGGGGCGGCTCACATGGCAGACCGAGGTGGTCCGGGGAGTAGGGGCCCACTTGTCGGTACGGTGGTCATGGGAATAAAATGCTACACAGTGCACGCAAGGGCCACGGGTCAGAGAGCACGAGGGAGTTTGTTGCTCCGCCGGAGAGATCGGATGGCCCACGGCGGTGGGTTGGATTCCGGCGATGATGGCAGCTCGGATCGAGCGACTTGCACTGGCGGAAGGAAAAGACAGCGGCAAACATTTTGAGCGTCTCGGATCCGTGAGAGTCTGTTCGACGGCGGCCGATGGCGGGATGCCGTGGCAGCAGGGAAAGAGAAAAAGGGGTAGACGACGACATCGACCGGAGCAGCTCTTGGGAGCTCGCCTACGAGGAGGGGGAGAGGAAGATCGGCTGCGGCGGCTCGGAGATCGGCTGAGCAAACCGTCAGCGGTGCGCGGCCACGCTTGGCGGCGGCGAGGGAGAGAAAAGGGGAAGACGACGACGGCGGCCATGGCGGCATCGGGGTGAGCCAAGGAAGGGTGAGAGAGGAGAGGGGGCGAAGCTCGGTATCCATGGCGATGCGGCGGCCACGGCCGTTCACGGCGGCCGAGCGAAGGCAGTGGGGCTCCAGGGGCGAGGGGAGAGGAGGGATGAGGTTCCCGGTCTCGGGATTTGAAGGGAGAGCGAAGCCCGGCGACGGCCAGCGGCGAGACATCGAGAGACGGAGAGAGAAAAAGACGGGGAGACGGCGACGGTGGCCATGGCGACGACATGTGGCAGCGTAAAGAGGAAGAACAACGAGTGAGACAGAGAGTAGCGGGGCGAGGACAGGGGTTGACCTTTCTGGCGGCATACAGGAAGAACGGTTGCCGACGGGAGAGGAGCCGAGTCCCGAGGCGATGGCAGAGACCCCGGGGCGGCCTGGTGGCGTTGCGGCGATCATTACGGCGTGGCCAGTGTTAGGACGAGGACGGTGAAGTCGAGTTCTCCTGAGACCCAAAGTAAGAGGAGGTGGAAGAGGCCTCGGAGGGGGCTTTTATATAGGTGGAGGGGATCGGGCTAGGTCGGTTTGGGGGGGGGGGGGGAAGCTCCAATCATGGAGGAGCAAGAAGCGGGAGACAAACTGTGGTGCCCGCCCGTCGGAGGGCCCACAATGTGCACACAGTACCCGATCCCTGGATCAGTAGTTGGATATGCACATAGTCATTGGTGATACAACTTAGAGTACAACATATACATATCAGAGTACATACATATATAATACAAAGGTTTCCATCCAGGACAGGCCCCGGATAGACAAAAGCAACAACAGGGTAAACTAGCGAGAACAACACAAACAGGGCGGAAGCAGGGAGAAACCACTCAGCAGAAGAACACAGCTACACCACAGGCTTGGTTGGGAACTAGGCTCGAAACCTCAGAAGTCCTCGTAGTCGGCTTGGTCTTGGAAGAACTTGGCGGCAGTCGGGTCTTCGTCTTCCTCTTCTAGACCTACTATACATATATATGAACAAGGGTGAGTACTTTCGTACTCAGCAAGCCAGGAAAAGGTGCCATGTTGGTTAGACAAGGGGCCAAGGGTTTTATTTGCGAAGAACTGCCTTTAGAAACATTTTTGCTTGTCAAAATGCTAGTGTGACAAATTTTAGTTGTCAGAAAGAGGCTCACACCTTGATCCATTCCGCAAGTTGCTTTTCAACAACTCGCCACTTAATGAATCATATTCTTTCATTTTCACATTAGATTAACATCCGAGTGGCTCCGACCACTCCATTCGGTCTGCTGTTATCCCAAGTGGCAACAACCACCCGTTGACCCTGAGACTCGGCTATAACCAAATCTCAGCTATCTCTTTTAGCACTTAAAGGCTACAACCGGTTACATCCGCTACACTGGCTACAACCAGTTAGCTCAACTTTTGCTACCCTGGCTACAACCTGGGAGCATGCTCTTTATCGTCTTCTGGCTACAACCCGAAGACTTATCTCCTGATTACTTTTCACACACTTGCTTATGGTGCTTCAACCCCGGGTCACACAGACCCGTTTCTGGCCACACAGGCCGTCCGTTTGCTTACTCGGCAAACCCTGGTCACGATTTCCTTCCCATAAATCAGCTTCGCAAACCACTGGCAAACAAATCTACGCTATGGGAATCACCTTACATCGCCCTTAACCGTGGGCACGGCTGTTCGAACAGTTCAGCTAAAACTCTGCAGAGGGTGCACACTTTACCCAAACGACACAAAACTTACACCGAGTACTAGCCTGTACCGAAAGTTTGTGACAAGGCCATTTCCAAAGCCAGTCTAGGGTTATCTAATGCCAGCAGAAGGATCCACACAGGATCAATGCTTCAGGTCGGCTACAACCACCATCAGCACCAGGGCCCACGAGCCACAACTCAGATGAGTCCACTCCAGTCGGCACCAGACTTCCCTAAACCTACAATTTACTCGGCCAGGGGCAGCCCACACTACCTGTTTGGTCGCACTGTAAAATGCTCGGATGGAATTCCCAAAGGAAACGGTCCTTATCGACAATACATAGCCAGGCCACACAGGCACTGACCCTGTACCTCAAGATTTTCCCAAACTTTCGCTTATTTCACAAACACGCCGATACACAGAGTACCGGGTTTTCAAACGATTGAGTAAAAACCCATATTTCCCAACGACAAACAACGATGCAGGGCTAAGCATTCTATTCGGCAACCGTACCCAACGGGTATGACGCCAACGTGCCATTTGTGGGGCTTACAAGGAAGAAATACATCAAAGTCCTACCAGAAATAGTGCGACTACTGGGTAGGTCCGTCGGTTGCGCTTGCAGACCGAGGCCAAACAATTTACAGTGTAAGCTAAGCATGCATATTTTGCAAACAACATAATTTTGCATATATAGGGAGCAATATGGTCAAAGGGGCTTGTCTTGTTCCAGAGAAGGATCTTCCTCGGCGTAGACGGTTTCTGGATCGTCCTCCGGTTCAGGCTCTGGACAAGCAGAAAAGACAACCACTGATAAGCTGGAAAGAGATAAAACACTTAGGGAAAGAACGCTGCGGGAGTCGACTGCAGAAGGATAGCAGTCGACAGAGATAGTTGGCGAACCGGGCAGCAAGGCTCACCGGTTAGGAACTCCGGGCGAAGCAGCAAACAGCGGCGAGGGAGCTCGGGAAGTAGGAAACAGCTCCGACGATGGGGATGAAGAAGACGATGATTTAGCAGAGATGTCCGGTTTGCATAACAAGGGAAAAGAGAAGGCATGGATGCTCACATATAGCCGGCGCGTGAGGCAAGGGCGCGTTGATGCAGGGCGATGGAGAAAGGCGACAAGACGTTGAGACAGGGATTGACTTTGGAGCTGGGTGTGGCCGGTGGAGTTGGTAGACACTGTAGCGGCAATAAGACACTAAGGTCGTAACAAGGATGGGTTGGAGGAGTCTCACTGACAGAGTTGCTGACTAACCACTGGTCCAAGCAATGCAGCGGGGTATTGTCCACTGGTCCGAACGATGCTGCGAGCAGGTGAAAGCTGGTTACTTCTCCACGTCGGTGGTCGGCGTCCAACGAGAGGGCGTAACTGGGTGAGACGATAAGACAATGGGGAGATTATCAAAGTAGTCGGCAACTTCACAAGGTTACTCGGCAGCAAAGGTGGCCGAGTGACACAAGAGAAAAAGGCAAGACACAGGAACTGAGTAGGAATCTACTCGGCACAAGGGGAAAAGGTAGTCGGCTGGCCAGGGAGAGAAAAACTGAGGCACAGCTGAACGGGATAGGAGAAGAGTTCAAACTCGGGAAAATGAATTCCAACAGGTAAAAGAGAACGGGTTGTTACACAAACGGCGCCGCGACGGGATTTTGCGCGGCGAGGAATAATTCAATCGACGGCGGTGATTTGCAGGGCAGTGGAGTCAGCGTATCCAAGAGTGGAGCTTGAATTGTGAGCGCGGGCTCGAGGTCGTGGTGGGGGTGGCGATGAGGCAAGCGGCTTGCGGCTTTTTGACCGATCGTGGTCCGGGCGAGAGAGAGGCGAAAGAAGGGGAAAAGAAACGGGCAACGGGTTGGCGGAGCGTGGTCGTGGCCGTCCCCTGCTTGGCGGATAGAGGCATGTCGCAGCGGGGCCGGGCGGGGCCACGGTGTTGACGGATGAACGTGGAGGCATTCGGCCGAACGGCTCTTGGGCGTGATTGGGTGAATCGGGAGGGGAACGGGGAAAGAAGATGAATAGGGCCGGGTGATTGATGGCCGAGCGCGGGGTTTGGACCACATGGCGAGATCCGAGCGGCGACGTCGTCCTCGCGGCACGCGCGCGACGGCATAGGACGGAGGCCGACTGACAGGTAGGCCCAAGGGATCGGGTGACGCACGGGAGCACAGGGACACGCGTCGCGCATCGGGTGCGTGCGAGTGGGGGGCGCGCAGTTAAGGAAAACCGATGGCGGGTGGGACGGCTTGGGACGCGTGTCGGCCATCCATCAGCGCCTGGCGGCTCTCTGAGGCTGGCTGCTATTGCTAGGCCGAAAAGAGGGATGAGGTGGCCCAGTGATACAGTGCCATTTCTCCTTTTTGCCCAGGGATTTTTGTGAGGACTTTTGGGGTATTTCCAAGGGAATTTAAATTCAAACTTAATATTTGAACACAGCAAAATCAATGGCTCTTAGGAGGAAGAACTCAAGGGATAGTCTGGTATTTTTGGGGAAAGTCTTGGCATTTTGGATTACTAGGATTATTTGAGAGGGATTTAAAGGAGAGAAGGGTTCAAAAACAAATTCAAATTTTAAATTTGAATTTGCTGGTGCTTGCGGGGATCTTTGGGGGGATTTTAAGGAGTTTTTCATGGTGGTTAGGACGGAGGGGAGACTTATTTGGGGTGGATATATATATATATATATATATATATATATATATATATATATATATATATATATATATATATATATATATATATATATATATACATATACATAGTTGTGTACATGGAGAGGATTCGAAAAGAGGCTCGACACCTAAGCTGTATATTTAACTTGGGGTTTTTAGGGATTCAAGGAGAAGAGAGAACAAGGGGTTTATGGGAAGATTCCAAGGAGATGTTTAGGGTTCAGACTTGGATCTTCGGAATGGGTATCGAAGCGGAGATTTTGGAAGATCGGTTCAGATATCTGAAACAAAAATCTTTTTGCAGGAGAAGATCGGGAATTCGTCATTAGGGTTTTGGAGTAGAGTTCGATGACGATGAGTCGAATCCGGGGATTGATTTAGAACGGAGGGTTTTGGTGAGGATGGATTGTCGAGATCATGGACAGAATTTTAAATCGAGATCCAGGCATGACATACAACACAGTATACAAAAAACGAAATTTTCACAAATAGATTTTAGCAAATATTCATTTAACGTCTCGCTGAAAGCGGGGTGTTACAATTTTGCATGATTTTCTTCTTCTGCTTTCTTCACCTTCAAACTAAGTCTAAACTATTCGCAGATCTGTACATACTTCAGCACGCAAATCTTTCGTGTCGACCTGGACAGTGTAGGCTCAAACCGTTTACTCCCTCCATCTAATAATATAAATATTTAAAACATTTAAATTCTGTTAAACAATATAAATAATCCTACGCTACCACTTATTAATACCTTTCATTTAAATTCCTTATCATCTTACCTCCAGCCATACTTCTGTCCTTATCGATCACTTATTTAATGATGGACACTAAAATCTTTTTTTTAATATTAAATTTTGCTAAACAATCTGTGAATGTTTATATTATTAGATTAAGGAAGTAAAAACAATTAAGTCAACGATACGCTCGGAGTCCCAGACTCGAGAGATATGGGAACAGAGAAAAAAAAGAAAGAAAGAATTCCCTCTTACCCGTGATAGGATGGGCTATCCGACCAGATATGTGAAACTGGTACAAATCACAAAGGACGGCCATAGTTGAAAACACTAGTCATCTAGTCATATGACCGGATAACTTTGTGATAAGATATATTCCGGTGAATATCTTTTCATGATACTCGGATCACTTCCCTTTAGATATTTTGCAACTGGAAAATCATATGCTAAAAAATTGATTTATCTTGTGATTTATGAACCAACATTGAAAAGTGTGATAAGCGTGTGTACGACTGACATAGATCAGGCTACGAATATCTGTGCCCGAAACGGTGTGTTTGACTATTTGTGTGTAGCTACTTAGGGTCAATCTTGGTCAACGGTGGGATCGAAAATAAACTCAGAGAGTAGTTTAGGTCTAGAATGATTAAGGATACCGGGTGAAAAGGTGGGACATAAGGTGACACACGGTGGACAAAAACCGTGTGGAAAGATCTTTGAAACGGGCTTCGCAAGGTTACGTGCAAGTGCCAGAAATTCACGAAAAAATTGTGAAGAAATTGGATGCGATGAAGAAAAGAATTTAAAAAAAAAAAGATGAGTGATACAGTACACAGAGTACTGTAGCATCATGCATATATGCATGCATTAGCATGTGCAAGACTATGGCGATGTGGCTGGCGCTCGGAGTCGGAGACGGCGACTTGGCTTCTGCTGGCGGTGTGGCGAGGAGGCGCATCGGTCCGTGTCGTGCAAGCCGATGGCAGGCTGAGCCTAGAGGTCCACGAAGACGTTATAAATAGTGATTCTCTGTTAATTTTGGTGTGATTTTTTAAGGGATTTTTAGAGAGCGAATTTATTTTTAGATTAGAGTTCTAATCTAGAGTTTTGGTAATTTCGTGGAGAAATCTTTTGGATATTTTGGAGAAACATTTTGTAAGTACAATCTTGGTAATAAAGGTAAAGTTTATAGAAGATTAGTGCGGTAATTAATCCTTCTTTCTCGTTCACTTTTGTACATGCCTAGCGATCGATTTTAGATTGATTTGTTTTTCTCTGTGATTTGGGTTGGTTTCTTTGATCTAAAATTTAGCTGGGATGTTTTTTTAGTGTTCTGAAAAGTTTGGTTGGTTAATTATTTTTGGATCTCGTTTAATCAATTAATTTGGGCTTAATTAATTTCCGTCAACCTTCTATTTAGTAATTTTGTTTCGTTAATATCTCGAGATTCAGAAGTCCGATTGACATGATTCCAGTTGGGATTGTTTGCAAATTTTATCTAGTTTATTCTGTCAAAATTTTAGGTCGATCGGAGTTACGGATCTTCAGCTACAATCTATTTAGTGACGAAACGGTGTTCTGTCCAGATTCTGAAAACGCTGTTTTTCAGGTTTTGTGATTAGGGGAAGTGTTAAATTATATTTTTGACTTATGCAATCATTTACCCCCCTCTGATTGCCTATTTTAGTATGAGTCGATCCTACAAGTGCTATCAGAGCGAGATTATTTATTTTATTATCTTTTCTAATTGATCTTAACCAGCGATTAGAAAATATGTCGATAGATAGGTATTCCACAAAACCTTATGTTTTCGATGGTATTGATTTTCAGCATTGGAAGGCTAAGATGGAGGCTTACATTGAAACTCAAGGCTTTGTGATATGGGAGATGATCTACAAGCCATATCAAGTTCCTGAAAACGATGCAGTAACAGCAGCAAACATGTCATAGGTGAAGGCTAACAGCAAGACAAGGAATTTAATTATTCAAGGGCCAAGAAGAAGCGACTTTGATTGTGTGGTGCATCTCAAGTCAGCACATGAGGTATGGAGAGCACTTTGTGATTATCACGAAGGGTCAAACACGGTAAAAGAGGTATGACAGGACATGTATAAAAAAGAATACATGCGTTTTGAGATGAAACCTAGTGAATCTCTTGATGATTTCTTTGCTCACTTTAATAAGATTCTTAGTAACTTGCAATCTGTTAATGTTATATATTCTGAGGCTGAAAATTCTCGCAAATTGCTAGGAGCTTTAGATATGTCTATATGGGAGGTAAAGGCAACATCAATTAGAGAATCTACTACCATGAGTATACTTATATTAGATGTGCTTTATTCTAAATTAAAAACTCACGAGCTAGATGTTTTTGCTAGAAAAAAATATGGCTAATAAATCAATGGCTTTAGCTTCACAAACTAACAACTCTACTGATGATAACTCTTCATCTAGATATGCTTTGTCTTCTTTGTCTTCACTCCTCTCCACTTGCTTCACAAAAGCTTTGCAAAATGTTCGATCCAGAAAGAGAGTAAATGGTGGAGAACCTCGGAGATGTTTTGAATGTGGCTCGCTTAATCACTTTCGTCTTAAATGTCCAAAATTTCTAGCAAGAATTTTTATGGATGAAGATGAGGAGGAAGACAAGGAAGAGAGTGACAAGAAGCGAATACTCAAGAGCATTAAGAAGAAGGGGTATTTGAAAAAGAAGATAGTGCACCGTGTTCTTTCTGCTCTTGAACAGGTAAATCTAAGCAATGTGGACACCGAGAGTGATGATGATGTTATTTCCAAAGGCAAAAAAAAGCTTGATTGGTCTATGTATAATGGCAAGTAGCAGAAGCGTCACCAATAGTGACATCGATAACGACAGGGACAATGAGGCACTTCGCGCGAGGAAGGAGAACATTTGGCTAGTGGATTCCGAATGCTCACGCCACATGTCCGGTGACAAGAATTGGTTCTCCTATCTCACGGAGCATCGCATGTTGAAAAGGTAACTTTTAGAGATGCTTCTACTTCTATGGTTATGGCTAAAGGTACAGTAAGGGTGAGCGATAAGTTTATGTTCAAGGATGTGGCTCTTGTTGAGAACTTGAAATATAACTTGCTTTCTATTTCACAAATGATTAATGAAGATCTTGAAGTGTGCTTTAAGAAAGGTAGATGTAGAGTATTAGATGCTTTAGGAGATCTTGTCTTTAATATTACACGTTTTGGGAGAGTGTTTAAAGCTGATTTTGATGTGTCATCTTCTGTTAAGCATAGGTGTCTAGTTGCCAATGACTTTAAAAACTTATTCTTTTGGCACCGTAGACCTAACCATGTTGTTTTTGATCATTTAACACGTGTTAGTGGTTTGGATCTTATCTATGGTTTGCCTAAGCTTAAGGGTGATAATGAAATAGTTTGCTGTTCTTCTAGACATGGTAAGATGCATACAGGTTCACATCCACCTCTTACTATGGTAATGACAAACGCACCGGGACAACTTCTATATCTTGATACCGTTGGACCATCACGGGTTCAATCCTTTTGAGGTAAATGGTACGTGTTAGTTATTATTGATGATTACTCTAAATACTCTTGGGTCGACCGGTGCGCCTCCTCGCCACACCGCCAGCAAAAGCCACGTCGCCGTCTCCGACTCCTAGTGCCAGCCACATCGCCAGAGTCTTGCACATGCCAATGCATGCATACGCATGTGCATGATGCTACAGTAATCTATGTACTGTAGCGCTCATCTTTTTTCTTTAATTTTTTTTCATCGTGAATTTCTATCCAATTTCTTCACAATTTTTCTATGAATTTCTAACGCTCGCACGTAACCTTGTGAAGCCCGTTTTAAAGATCTTCCTACACGGTTTTCGTCCACCGTGTGTCACCTTGTGTCCCACCTTTTTACCTGACATCCTTGACCATTCTGGACCTAAATTACTCTCTGAGTTTATTCCCAATCCCGCCGTTGACCAAGATTGACCGCAAATACCTACACATAAATAGATTAAACACACCGTTTTCGAGTACAGATATTCACAACCTGACCCACATCAGTCGTACACACGCTTATCACACTTTTCAATACTGTCGGCGAAATGGGACAGGGGGTCCCACATGCCCTGGGGACGCGTGGGTCTTCGGCCACGTCAGCTCCACCAGGGTCCACAATCTACACCAGTGATAGCCGACTATAGTTATTTTCCAGCTAAGTACCTAGAGCCCGGGAACCACCCGGTCGCAAGTGCTCTTCCCCCCGACTGCCTCGGCCCCGGGCCCCGGGAGCCGACCGTTCCCGGGAGCCGATGCCGATTGCCCGGGTGCCGACTGCCCGGGTGCCGACTACCCCGGTGCCGACTGCCCCCGATCGGCTCGGCCCCGAGTGCGGCCCCGAGAGCCGATCGCCCCTCGGTCCCGAGTCCCGGGTACCGACGGGGGACTCGGCTTCTCCCGACTGAGGCGATCGGCATCGGTTTCCCCCGGCGGGATCGGCACCTCCCGAGTTGATCGGCTACGGCTTTTCCCGAGTGCCTCTCCTGGATCGGCTTCTTCAGTAGACGGCACCGGTTGACCAACTACCCACATTAACGATGAGGCGACAAGACACGCCTGTCGCCCGCTCCTGTACAGTCAGAACCTTTTTGACTACGGAGGCTCCTTTCACTGTGCAATCGCCGTTCACAGTCAGAGCCTTTTGACTTGAGGCGTGCGCCGTCACGTCTCCCCGCTCCGTCGACCAGACGCCCCATCGCATCCTCACGACTCTACCGCCCGCTGCATACCTGCTCCGGCGTGGGCACGGCTGGCGGGGAGGTGAGCGACGGGACATTCCTCCAACTCCGGCATGGGCGTTGCAGGCAGACAGGGGCGACGGGACGCTCTCCAACTCCGGCGTGGGTGTCGCAGGCGGAGGGGCGCACAGGAGACCTCACCGGAAAATATCTCCTTCCGCGTACCGGCACTGTGGACTCCCCTCGCCTATAAAGGAGGATCCATGCCGTAGACGAACGCTGGCAGCTCAAGCTCCAGCCTTAGACAACAGAGATCTCCTTCTCCTTCCTCGAGCCCGGTCGCTAGTAGAACGACCGACGCCACCTCCGGGTTCCCGGTGAGCTTCCAAGCTCCCGGGGTCCTCCTTGTAAACTCCGATCCACATTCATCTCTCTCTCTCATAGTCCAAAACACAGGAGTAGGGTATTACGCTCCGGCGGCCCGAACCTGTATAAATCCCCCCGTCTCCTCGGTGCGCCGCGGTTCTTCGCCTTCCGATCTATCTCCCGCGTGGTCATAACAGATCGGACGGTCCGGACCCGATTCGGATGGACCGGACCTTTCTGTCTCCAGCTCGGGCCCCTCTGTTTCTGTCCCGAGCGCTGATTCATCTTCTTCCACCCGAAGTCGGCTTCGCCTGAGAACTACTCCCCTGGCCGAATCTCAAAAGGGGGGGTCTCCCGATTTCCCGCCGTCGAGGTTTAATCCTCCGACAGCTGGCGCGCCAGGTAGGGGGAGTTTCCTTTTCAGGTGTTACGCCGGCGCGTCCAACATCGACGCACTCCATGGCAGGAGGCCACCATCATCGTCGAGACTACGGCGAGGGGTCCGGCGGCTACACCCCGCCGGGCAACGTGGCCCCCGACAGGGGCCCTGGAGAGGACGGCAAGCTCTCACGTTCCGCGCTACGGCGGAATAGGAGGAAGCGCCAGAAGGCCAAGGCGGCAGCCGAGAGCTACGCATTGGCGGCTACGGGCAGCCCCCGGAGCTATGATGCCCGCGGAGGCGATGGTCGCAGCAAGCGGCAAAAGGCCGCACGCGCGCCGCCACCGCCGGCAACGGCCTGGAGGTGGTGCCCCCTCCACCAGACGGACTGGCACGACATCACAGAGTGCCGCGCCGTCCAGCGCTCACCCGAGCGTGCCGAGCCGGCCTTAGTTCGGGGATGGTGCGCCTTCCACGACACGGACCGGCACGACATCACGGAGTGCCGCGCCGTCCAGGGCATGGCCGAGCGTCTCAAGCCGGCCGCAGCCCGTGGGTGGTGCGCCTTCCACGACACGGACCGGCACGACATCACGGAGTGTTGTGCCGTCCAGCGCTTGGCCGAGCGCCTCGATCCGGCCGAAACCCAGAGGTGGTGCGCCGTCCACGAGACGGATTCGCACGACCTCGTGGAGTGTCGCGCCGTCCACAAGTTGGCCGAACGCGTCAAGAAGTCCCGGCAGGAGCAATAGCGGGCCCGAGCTCGCTTCCTCTCAAGGGACCTGAGCCCGTGCGGTCGAGCCCCTGGCTCCCAGGCTCATAAATAGCCCCGGTCGGAGCTTGGCTCCCGGGCGCGTCCTTAGCCCTGGTCGGAGCTTAGCTCCTGGGCGCGCGCAAATAGCCACAGTGGGAGCCCCTGGCTCCCGGGCTCACATTTAGCCTCGCACGGAGCCCCCTTTTGGTTTAATGGAAATCTCTCCTCTCCCCCTTTATTAGAGGAAGCCTTCCCCTTTTCCTTGTCATAGGGTACAACTGCCCGGACTCCATCGGACGCGATGGCGAGTCCGGGCGGTTCGTCCCGACTCAGTCCGGGGCCTCCGGGCCCGGGCGCACATAGGGTACGACTGCCCGGACTCCATCGGACGCGATGGCGAGTCCGGGCGGTTCGTCCCGACTCAGTCCGGGGCCTCCGGGTCTCGGCGTGATAGTTCGGACCACGCCGCCCTGTCGAGCGCGAGTCCGGGCAGAGGGTCTTCTCCCGGTGTCAAGAGCTCGCTCCCTCTCAAGGGACCTGAGCCCGTCTGGTCGGAGCTTAGCTCCCGGGCGTGCGTAAATAGCCCCGGTCGAAGCTTGGCTCCCGGGCGTGTACTTAAGCCCGGTCCGAGCCCTTGGCTCCCGGGAGCGTACTCAGCCCCGGTCGGAGCTTGGCTCCCGGGTGCGTCCTTAGCCCGGTCGGAGCTTAGCTCCCGGGCGTGCGTAAATAGCCCCGGTCGAAGCTTGGCTCCCGGGCGTGTACTTAGCCCCGGTCCGAGCCCTTGGCTCCCGGGAGCATACTCAGCCCCGGTCAGAGCTTGGCTTCCAGGCGCGTCCTTAGCCCCGGTCGGAGCTTAGCTCCCGGGCGCGCATATCTAGCCCGGTCGAAGCTTGGCTCCCGGGCGTGTACTTAGCCCCGGTCCGAGCCCTTGGCTCCCGGGAGCGTACTCAGCCCCGGTCAGAGCTTGGCTCCCAGGTGCGTCCTTAGCCCCGGTCAGAGCTTAGCTCCCGGGCGCGTGTATCTAGCCCCGGTCGAGCCCCTGGCTCCCGGGTGCATGTTTCCCCCCGGTCCGGTCACGGAGAGCTCGCTCCCTCTCAAGGGCCTGAGCCCGAGGGAGCTGAACTCGAGTCCCGGCAGAACCAGTAGCAGGCCAAGCGCGGCCGAGGCGATTCGGACGGTCCGTCCCCTCGACGGAGGGTCCGGTCATCACGCCTCGGACGGTCCGACCCTTAGGCGGACGGTCCGATACCCGCTCCCGAGCCGGAACAGCTTCAACAGGGCGCTAGTACCCGGACCGCGTTGCCTCGGCAAGGGCGGGTCCGGGGAAGTCGTCCCGATATGGTCCATGTCCTTGCCCCGGCCTCGTGCCCGGGCACATGTTGGCAATACATATCGAATCTTATTCCAGTCCGGGGCCCCCTGGGTCCCGGGCACATATTTGAGCCGAGGCACGGATTCCCGAATCCGTGCCCCGGGCCCGACACCGAGGAGCCAAACCAGGGCGGCCTCGCCAAGGCGAGTGCAAGCCTAGGAACGTGACACCCGGAGTAGGGCGCAGAGCCCGGACAGCACCGCCCCGGCGAGAATGCATCCGGAAGGCCGTCTCACATTCCATATTTCAAGCCCGGGCCTCCGTAACCCGGCTTACATCAAAAACGTATTCCAGTCCGGGGCCCCCGGGTCCCGGACACATCCTCCGCATGATAGTCGGGGCCCCCGGGCCCGAGCACATGCCGGTCTCGGGCTCGCGAGGGAAGCGAGTCCGAGCTCCATCCCTAGGCGCATCAAGTATTTTCACAAATCTATCTGTATAAACGACCTGTAAGTTACGGTGAACCCGGGCCAGCGCCGGACTTCTCCGGAAACTCAGTGCTGGCCGGGGCCCCATGTATATACACTTTACATACGCAAAGTTTTTAATATCCTTCCCGGTTTCATTCCTTTCGTCGTTTTCCATGTGTTGGGTTCGTAACATGGGATGGACAAGGGAACGAGCCGGACGCTCTCACAGTTCCCTATGTGTAGAGTAGACCTTTCCCCGGCGGTTCTGGGGACGGTTCATACCACACCAAGCTGGGCGCCCGGGGAGACCCCGTTTCTTCCTGGTGTACCGGGCCGAAGCCGTTCTGTCGCCAGACCTCTCCTTCGGCTCTCGGGTACAGCGCTACATCGACAAACATCAACTACGACAAATATGCAGCTCGGCAACCTCGACTTCCTCGAGGAACGAAGGTGGCGCGCTCCGCTCCGCGTCGCTCGTTACCAGCAAGGCCTCAAGCGCCTATCTTTTAGCGTGAGGTTCGGGTCCGGTCGCCTTGGGTTGGGGGTTTGAATCTCCGCCGTATTTTCGTACGGATCGGAATGAAATCTTCCCCCCGTGGGAAGGCCCCTCCCTGGTGATCGGGACTTCCCAACCGAGCTCAGTAAGCCTGGGAGCATCTTCACAAATCTTATCAGAAAACACATCCTGTAAGTGCCTCTAAACTTCAGCGCTGACCGAGGCCGGGCCCCATATGTATTCACTTTCCATAGTAATAATTTTATTATCGTTTCCGGGCTCGTGCCCTTATCCTTCCTTATGTCGCTATCGTGGCGATCTCCTCCCTGGGGGCATAATCGGGTCGCACCCGTGCGGTGGCTGGGTGTTGCACCTAAGCATCTGTTCCCTACTAGCGAGCTACCGTATCCCATCTGCTAAACCCCGGACATCGCCTAAGCCCCGGCTTACGGTGTCCCGCTCTGGTTGGCTTCGGGCTCGGTTTTTTCCGCTGCTAGGGGGCAGATTCCTTATGCGCAATCCTTTCCTCCACTCGGTCGCAACCGCGAAGAGGCCCCCAGGAGGTGGTAGACGCAATGGCTCGCAGCATGGAATGGACAAGGGGACGAGCCAAGTGCTCTCACGGTTCATCATGTAGAGCCTGTCGTCGCGGCATCGCTGTGCTCCCTAGGCCAACAGGGCCCGGGGGCACGGAGGACCCCCGAACCCGGAAGACGGAAGGGACCGAGCTCCCGGGGCAAGCGGCTGTGCCAGGGCCCGGCTAAGGGCCTCGGGCCCGGCGGTTGTTCACAACTGCCGGCTCCCGCTGTCAAGATCGCGCTCGGTATCCGGCGCCCCCGGACACGAGGCCCCCAATACCAGCAACCTCCGAACAACACAATAAACCAAGGTACGAAAATATAAACATGATCATATACATATACAAATGTCTCTCTTTCTACAAGACAGGCAAACCCGGAACGCAAGCACAAGCGAGGCCCTGATCGTACGAGGGACAGTCACCGGTGTACCTCTGACCGGACCCCGGGCGACGTCGGAAGAGGAGCGCTCGGGGGCATGGAGGGCCCCCGGGCCCCGAAGGCGCCCGCGTATGGCGTCTGAAGGAAACCGGCGTCTTCCTCAACCTCTTCGTCAGGCATCGGCTCTACAAGATGTTCGCCGCGGTCAAGGAACCCTGCCTCCGGGGCAGCGGACTCGTCCACGGCCTCCCACGCCACCTCGCGAACCACCGCGACCACCTCGCGAACTACCGCGACTTCCTCACGAACTCTCGCGACTCCCTCGCGCACGCCGAACTCACGCCCCTGGGATGCGAGCCCAGCTTCCCGGGCCCGGACGCGTTCTCCCCGGGAGAGTGCTTCCTTCTCCCGCGCCTCCATCTCGGGCCAGGCACGGGAGAACTCATCGGCGGTGGATTTCATGGCGGCCTTCAAGCGGACGGAGCGCCTCATTCCTGCCGCCGTCTCCGGTCAGCGGTCGCCACGAAGAACTCGCTGGCGACAGTACGGGCGGCAAGCTGCCGCACCACCATCGCGACCGCTGCCGCCGGCCTTCCTCAAGACTTCATTCCATGTTTTCAAGCTACATCAGCCCATGGCGGACCCAGCATCCCCTCATTCTTCAAGACATGGCCCTGTTCCTGCCCGGAGCGGTTCCGGCCGAGCAACAGGGCCAGGGGCCACTGTCGGCGAAATGGGACAGGGGGTCCCACATGCCCTGGGGACGCGTGGGTCTTCGGCCACGTCAGCTCCACCAGGGTCCACAATCTACACCAGTGATAGCCGACTACAGTTATTTTCCAGCTAAGTACCTAGAGCCCGGGAACCACCCGGTCCCGAGTGCTCTTCCCCCCGACTGCCTCGGCCCCGGGCCCCGGGAGCCGACCGTTCCTGGGAGCCGATGCCAACTGCCCGGGTGCCGACTACCTCGGTGCCGACTGCCCCCGATCGGCTCGGCCCCGAGTGCGGCCCCGAGAGCCGATCGCCCCTCGGTCCCGAGTCCCGGGTACCGACGGGGGACTCGGCTTCTCCCGACTGAGGCGATCGGCATCGGCTTCCCCCGGCGGGATCGGCACCTCCCGAGTTGATCGGCTACGGCTTCTCCCGAGTGCCTCTCCTGGATCGGCTTCTTCAGTAGACGGCACCGGTTGACCAACTACCCACATTAACGATGAGGCGACAAGACATGCCTGTCGCCCGCTCCTATACAGTCAGAACCTTTTTGACTACGGAGGCTCCTTTCACTGTGCAATCGCCGTTCACAGTCAGAGCCTTTTGACTTGAGGCGTGCGCCGTCACGTCTCCCCGCTCCGTCGACCAGACGCCCCATCGCATCCTCACGACTCTACCGCCCGCTGCATACCTGCTCCGGCGTGGGCACGGCTGGCGGGGAGGTGAGCGACGGGACATTCCTCCAACTCCGGCATGGGCGTTGCAGGCAGACAGGGGCGACGGGACGCTCCTCCAACTCCGGCGTGGGTGTCGTAGGCGGAGGGGCGCACAGGAGACCTCACCGGAAAATATCTCCTTCCGCGTACCGGCACTGTGGACTCCCCTCGCCTATAAAGGAGGATCCATGCCGTAGACGAACGCTGGCAGCTCAAGCTCCAGCCTTAGACAACAGAGATCTCCTTCTCCTTCTCCTTCCTCGAGCCCGGTCGCTAGTAGAACGACCGACGCCACCTCCGGGTTCCCGGTGAGCTTCCGAGCTCCCGGGGTCCTCCTTGTAAACTCCGATCCACATTCATCTCTCTCTCTCATAGTCCAAAACACAGGAGTAGGGTATTACGCTCCGGCGGCCCGAACCTGTATAAATCCCCCCGTCTCCTCGGTGCGCCGCGGTTCTTCGCCTTCCGATCTATCTCCCGCGTGGTCACAACAGATCGGACAGTCCGGACCCGATTCGGACGGACCGGACCTTTTTGTCTCCAGCTCGGGCCCCTCTGTTTCTGTCCCGAGCGCTGATTCATCTTCTTCCACCCAAAGTCGGCTTCGCCTGAGAACTACTCCCCTGGCCGAATCTCAAAAGGGGATCTCCCGATTTCCCGCCGTCGAGGTTTAATCCTCCGACAAATGCCAAGTTCATAAATCACAAGATAAGCCAGTTTTTCAGCACATGATTTTACAATCTCCCTCTTGATGAAAATATTGACAACAACATATATAAACACTGAACATTGGCATTTACCGTCGCAAAAGTTCTTTTTAAAGAAAAAGAAAAACAAAATAAAAAGATCGTGAAAAGATTATCAAAAACTGTATATAAAACTCTCCCGCTTTTTGACAATGAGTTCATCAAGAACACAAAAGAGAAATATTATTTTTTATCCTCTTTTTTTTTTTATAATGAGCACTACCAATCATCAAAATATGCATCAATCACTCATGTCATACTAAAAGTAATTTGCACTCTCACATCCATACACCTGCAATGTAACTCTAGCACAATTAAAAAATTAAATGCAATTAACAATTTATTACATGATATGATAATCCTTCCTCAACTATTTTAATACTTAAATTCATTGGTGTTTAAAAAAGCTGAAACCTAATTAATTAGTTGCAACAAGATATCAATTGCAAGGAATTATATGCACCGTCAGCCTTACTTTTCAACTCAGTCAAGCCTATGTCTTTTGACAATTACAGGCTTAAGAACAAGGTTTCGGTCATACATAAAGTTCATACTAAAATACAAAGGTAAGCAGTCTCGTTAAAAAGAAGTGTGACAATGCATATTTCCTTGATCTTTATCACATTTTTCTATAGCACATACTTTTGATTTTTCTTATATTTATTTTTATAGCACATTACCGTAAGTAAAACAAGATCAAAATAAATAAGAAAGCTTAATTATATCAATATTTAATTTAAGTTATCATTTTATTTAGATAGCCATGATCCTACAGCAACGATCTTATGGAGAAACTGTTCAAGTTGTGGAAGTATTCGTAGTCCTCGAATACATGGTTCCCATGGGATGACCCTTTTTTTTGGGTATTAAGATTAAGGGGTTTATAAGCCAACACACTCACAGGAAACTAGTATGAAACAGAAAAGAGAACAAAAAAGCTGAGCAAAAGTATGGCTAAATCTCACGACAAGCAGGCGCTAGATTGGCACCCGAGCTGACCGCCGAAGGGTCATTTCCTCTATAGCTGCTCCAGCCACCTCTGCCCAAGTTTTGCGCTGGTTGTGAAGCCCCTATTGTTTATGTCTTTATAGATCGACCATGTAGCTAGGATGGCGATCGTATCGGATCCTCTCTTTCGTGCTTTGTTAACCGTGTTCCCCGTTATGGTGGGAAATTTAGAAAATTTACCATTATCTGTGTCTTTACTATATTTTCAGTTTATTTTTATTTTGTTCTTTCGGGTTGGCCGCTTTAATTTGCTCGTACAACTAGAACACAAGTAGTAGACTATTGCGAAGGTGCATAAAAAATATCAAACCATGGTGCAATTACCCGTCTTTTGTGAAATGGAACTGGCAAAAGGACAATGAGCTGCACAGTACACAACTACCATGTCAATTTTTAGCACGGGTAATTCTCGTTGATTTTTAACAATTCGTCTTATTTAAAAAAATTAAATAAGTATAATTTATTTTGGTGTGACCTGGTTTTCATTAAATATATTTTATGCATGACTTATAATTTTTATATATACACTAATTTTTTAAATAAGACAAATGATCAAACGTCATGATAAAAAGTTAAACCGATATTTATTAAAAACTGAAAGTAATACTACGGATGCTACTACCATAATAGTTATACTGCCATTTTCTGTACAGGGGGACCATCTTCGAATTGAAGTTCTGATGATCGATGCTCATGAGCTCATCAGGTGACTATATAGAGCAATACTATAGATGTTTGCTCTCATTAGGCTAAGCACAGTTTAATATCGCTTCCGCTGAAATAGTTGCAATTCATTGGCCAGTGAGGTACAGGTTTGATCGCTAGCATAATCTCATCACGCTCCAAGCCTCTAATTGTCAACCGGGCTGGTGCATATCCAGATTCCCGTCACTCCATCTGCAGTTATCCCCGCGATTCCATCATTCTCGAAAGGTGCACGTGTATGCCTTATTCGGCTATAGGATTTGGGCCGTTCTGCAACTTGCAAGGGCCGTAATTTGACTAGGTACAGTGTACTGTACAGCATGCATGCCCTGGAAAGACTACATACAGTGTGTACATTGTTAGTATATGTGACGTACGTGTACTGATTGATCTCGATCCATGTCAACTATCTGCATCTCGTTGAACCCTTTTTTCCGGGGAAAAGAACGAATTTCATTAATCATAAATAGAATCAGTATAATCTTGATTGAATATAATTGGAATATATAAATATCACGTGCTCTCAACGATCAAACCAAAAGCCATCTCGAGCCCTCATACGACCACATTAGCAAGGTCGACTAAATCTATTTTCTATGAATTTTTAATCACCTTCTCCAGATACAATCGTTCTACGATCTTCGATCTTATGTCACTTTTTTTGAACTCGTTCTTATCTCAGTACATGACTGGGGACTAACCACAACAAGAGAGTCACACGCTGTATACCATCGTACCGAATGGGCAGATCCGGGATTAGCTTATAGGCACCGCGATTGACCAACCGGCTATCTCGGGCGGCACCGACTGCGTTAGCGAAGCTCAATCTATTAAAATTCTATATAATAAAGCCAAGAAAAAATATATATAAAAATAGAATTTTATAGTAAACAGTAGCTATAAATAAATTTACTAGGGCTTTGAAGTTTTGTAATCTACCACTGCTTATAAGCATGTAGCATGAAGCACCATCAGTTCCACGGACTTTACCCACATCCTCAGTAATTGTTATCGAGGACGCAACAGTAAGGAATTACAATACTACACGGTGGATGCAACTGAAGATGGTTATGCTAAGTCTTAGGTGCTGTTCGAAACATTTTTGGCTTTTAGCTTCTGACTTCTTTCTTGAATTTCGTGAGCATACTTTTTAAAACATAAAAAAGATGTGTTTTTCATAAAACTATATGAAAGTATCTTAAAAAATCAAATAGATATATATTTTCAGTTTATATAGTCATATGACTTAATTAATTACGGGTGCTAATTATTTTTTTGCATTTGTTGTGTAGCTTATAATCAGCACCAAAAGATGAAATCAAACACCCCCTTAGCTGTGCACAGAGTTTGTTAAAGTACTATGTATTTCTTATTATTGATTTGATCTACTACAAATATGAATGGAACACGCTTTACTACTACAGTTCGTCTCAACAAATAACTTTAATATATTTAGTTTATTCATCAATATATCAAAACAAAGCTATAACTTTTCATATAAACTAGAATGCCCACTCTACTTTATTTTAAAACTTCAATGCACTATCCCTCACTTTAAAAATAAACTCCAATACACTTGTGTCCTCACTCTTTAAACAAACTCTCAAATGTATTTATTCCACACTTTAACAAACTTTATACATTAATTGCTCCAAAAACGAAGTATCTTGTGGGAAACACAAATGAGATAAACAAAAAGATAACTGTACTATTTTAGGATGGAGGGAGTGACACATGGCTCTACATCACACATTTATTTTTGAGCTAAACTTTATCGGAATTATACTTTATGTAACTTGGCACGCTTTTAGTAAAAGCATAGTAAAGTTAATCATCAACCAAACAAACCCTTATTAACTAAAATCGTCAACTCTTTTACCCCAACTTGAAAATAATATGGTTTATATTTCATTCCTATAAGGTGTTAAACATCATATTTATTGAATTTATTGGCATACTACTTCCATACATCGCTTTATTCTTTTTTACTCAACATTTTGAGCATTAACACTCTCCAATGCGTGCATTTTATTATTACCTTTTCTAACTATATATCATTAAAAGAGTGAATTGCATTTTGGACCACCTTTTATTGCCAAAGTTTTACTTTGAACCACTCTTAATCCAATCTTTTCACTTTGGACTACCTTAACTTTGCCTTTGTTGTAATTTGGACCACCCTAAACCACTTCTTTAGCACATCAACGATCTTAACACATCGACTCTAGCATGCTAGCGAACTCTACCATCTATGAGCAAGCTATACCTTTGTCCAAGGAGAGGATGAAGATGATTAGATAAGTGAGTCGACGTGGTTTGAAGTGCAACAAATATAAAAGGTGGCTCAAAGTACAATATACTTTTATTAAAATGATTAAAAATATTACTATATAAAAATATTTTTCATGACTAATCAATTAATATCATTTGCACATGTAAATCCTAACATTTTTATCTATTATTAATTTAAAATTTTGATGTTGGAATGTATGCTTTTTTAAGACGTAATCTGTTTAAAACGGAGGGGTAGTAAAAGTGTAGAGCTCCTAGGATTTGGAATTTATTGTTATATATACAACCTTCGGAAATAGTTTTATAGTTTTAGTCAACGCTATCAGTTTAATATTCCCCTCCCTCTTAAAAAACTTCATTTATAACCCTTATCTTTGTCCTAAAAGACCACTTTATTTATATACTTTTGCCTTCTCATGATCCGTATATTGAGAAGTTTTATCTTAATATCCTTGTCTACCTTTTACCACCACTCATTAACTACTTTCTTATTAACACTTTGATCTTTTATTCTCACCACTAATTTATCTATATTATTTCAAAAATAGAGTCTTCATGGTACGGAGGAGATACGGAGCTATAGAGAAAAACAAGAAGCAAGATATATCATTCGACAAAGCAGGTGTATGGAGAAGAAAGAAACTGAGGAAGCAATAACAACATTCCCTCGTATTTCGTGGGTCAAAACTCGAACATGGATGAGGCCAGGATGCTAGCTGGCCAGCCCTTTGACATGTGAAAGCAAGCGTGGAGTTTAAAGCCAAAGACTGCTCTTTGGTTCATTGCTAAAGTCTAAGGTTGTCAGCGTGGAATTTGGCAGAAAACGATTGCACCGATCCTGTGTATCACCTACACGTTTATATATGGTTGGAATAGTCCCAACCAGGGCAGTACAAACGCACGGAGAGAAGACTCCTGATCCAAGACTTACATGAAGATAGAAAACAGATTACAATGCATCTTTAGAAAAGATAAAACTATTCTGTTTCCTACTACATTCGATGACACAATCCTCTTCAACTATGGAAAGAACTCCAGGCGTAGGAAATATTTATCCTTTAACACCCTCTCTCAATCACACCTTAGCAAGGTTGAGATTGTTTTTGAAATTTTCCAATAGCTAGACTGACAAAGGTTTAGTAAACCCATTTGCAACTTGATCACTAGAAGAAACAAAATCAATTTCTAAAAGTTTACGATTTATCTGTTCTCTGACAAAATGATAGTCCACTTCTATGTGTTTTGTTCGGGCATCAAAAATAGGATTAGTTGACAAATACTTTGCACCAAGATTATCACACCAAATTTTGGTTGTTGTAGGACTTTGTACTCCTAGCTCTACAAATAGTGTTTGAACCTACATGATTTCTGCAGTTGCATTAGCAATGGCTTTGTATTTGGGCTCTGTACTAGATCTAGACACTGTAGCCAACTTTTGAGCACTCCAAGATACCAGGTTGGATCCCAAAAATATAACAAAACCTCTAGTAGACCTCCTGTCATCAAGACTGCCAGCCCAATCTGCATCAGAAAATCCACTAACAAGAGTAGACCCTGATTTTTGTATTTTCAAGCCCAACTTTGTACACTGTTTAGATACCTTAGAATTCTCTTAACAGCTGCCCAATGCACAGTTGTAGGAGCATGAAGAAACCGACAGACTTTATTTACCGAAAAAGCTATATCTGGTCTAGAGAGCTAAATATTATAATGCTCCAACTATACTTCTATATCTAGTTGCATCATTTGCACCCAAAGGAGATCCTTCATGTAGAGAAAGCTTTTCACTTACTGATAGAGGCGTATTAGCAGGTTTGCAATTCATCATGCCTACTCTCTTTAATAGATCAGCAGCATATTTGTCTTGTGTCAAGACAATACCGTTATATACTCGGTTTACCAGTATACCAAGAAAGTAATGGAGATCCCCAATATCCTTGAGTGCAAAGTCCTTAAGATCCTGCAGAAGCGTTGTTGTTGCCCTCTCTGAAGAACTAGCTATAATTATGTCATCAACGTAAATCAACAGAAATATAGTTATATTCCCTTTATTAAAGAAGAACAGTGAGGTGTCAGCTTTCAAAGCTTTAAAACCGAGCTCAAATAGTTTCTAACTTAACCTGAAAAACCATGCTCGAGGAGCCTATTTCAAACCATATAAGGATCTGTCAAATTTGCATATATAATGAGGTTTAGTGACATCTTCAAAACCAGGTGGCTGCTGCATGTATACTTCTTCTAAATATCCATGAAGGAAGGCATTCTGCACATCTAACTGTTTGAGACTCCACCCTCTAGACACTGCTATGGACAGAACAATTCTGATTGTAGCAGCTTTGACAACTAGCCTAAAGGTGTCTTCATAATCAATACCATATCTTTGTTTAAACCCTTTTGCTACCAGGCGAGCTTTATATCTGTCTAGAGTTCCATCTGCTTTCCTCTTAACCTTATACACCCATTTAAAGTCTATCATATTTTTCCCTCTCTGCGGCGGAACTAGGTGCTAGGTTTTATTTCTAATTAAAGCATCATATTCAGACTCCATAGCTAATCTCCAATTTTTGTCCTTTAAGGCTTCCAAATCATTACTAGGTTCACTAGAGGAAGTAAAAGAGGCATATTTAATAGTGCCATTAGTATGTACCTTTTCCTTCAGAATACCACTTTGTAGTTGTCGGCGAAACGGGACTGGGGGCCCCCAGAGTCGCAGGGACGCGTGGGTCTTCGGCCACGTCAGTTCCCCGGGGTCACAATCTGCACAAGTGGCGACCGGCTCTCCTGACTAAGTGCCCGAGGCACCAAAGCTGCTCGGGCCCCGGGGCCGGGAACGCCTTCCCCAGGACCGGGGGCGCGCCTTCCTCTGGCCCGCGGTCCGGCGACATCGCCCGGGACCCGGGCACGGCAGCCTCGGTCCCGAGCCCGGGCGCCGAGTTCCCCGGTCCCGGGACCCCGCTCTCGGTCCCGGGTGCCGACCGCCTTGGCTCCCGGGTGCCGACCGCCTCGGATCCGGCCCCGGGCGCCAAGCCCCCCGGTCCCGGGTCCCCGGTGTCGGTCCCAAGTGCCGGCGCGGAGCACTCCACGCCGGGCACGAGGTTGACTTGAGCGCACCACTCCCCAACTACCTACATTAATGACGAGGCGACAGGCCTGTCGACTCTGTCGCCTGCTCTGCCACGCGTGGGCGCCTCGTCATGGCTCCCCGTGGACACCCTACTATGCAGTCAGAAGCCTTTTTGACTACGGAGGCTCTTTTCACTGTGCAACCGCTGTTCACAGTCAGAGCCTTTTGACTTGGAGGCGTACGCCGTCACGTCTCCACGCTCCAGCCGTCCTCCGCAGCCGACCTACCCGGCGTGGACGCAGCAGACGGCAACAGGCAGAGACGTGCGACAAGACTTTGACAAGACAAATCATACCTAGCTCTCCCATGCACTGGCACTGTGGACTCCCCTGATTTTATAAAGGAGGACCCAAGCCACCGCGAAGGGAGGAGACCGAACTGGACAGAGCTTTCCCCGTCTTCTGCTCCCGTGCTCCTTCTCTAGCCCCTGTTCCTCTTCTCCGGCTCCGGCTGTGAGCTAGCTTACCTTGTAACTACCGCACTACATTCGTCCACCACAGATAGCATACACACAGAGTAGGGTATTACGCTCCGAGCGGGCCCGAACCTGTATAAATCCTCGTGTCTCCTCTGAGTGTGCTGTTCATCGTCTTCTTCGCCTATCTTTCCTCTGCACCCAGACGCCGGCTTCGCCTGAGAACTACTCCCCTGGCCGAATCTCAAAGGGGGGTCTCCCGACTTCCCGCCGTCGAGGTTTCATCCTCCGACAGCTGGCGCGCCAGGTAGGGGGAGTTTCCTTTTCAGGTGGTACGCCGGCGCCTCCAACACCAACGCACTCCATGGAGGAAGGCCATCGTCCGCGGGACTCCAACGATGGCCACGGCGACCTCCACGATTGGTTGGACCGGACGCAGGTTCAGGAGGACGCCCGGGTCACGATCGAGCGGCAGCGCGAGCGGCGCGCGAACGCTGCCGCAAGTCCTGGGGCCCCCGACCAGGGTCCTGAAGAAGATGGCAAGCTTTCACGTTCCGCGCTGCGGCGGAACAGGAGGAAGCGCCAGAAGGCCAAGGCGGCAGCCGAGAGCTACGCCATGGCGACTACGGGCAGCTCCCGGAGCTATGATGCCCGCGGAGGCGATGGTCGCAGCAAGCGGCGAAAGGCCGCACGCGCGCCGCCACCGCCGGCAACAGCCCAGAAGTGGTGCCCTCTCCACCAGACGGACTGGCACGACATCACGGAGTGCCACGCCATCCAGCGCTCACCCGAGCGTACCGAGCCGGCCATAGTTCGGGGGTGGTGCGCCTACCACGACACAGACCGGCACGACATCACGGAGTGCCGCGCTGTCCAGGGGATGGCCGAGCGTCTCAAGCCGGCCGCAGCCCGTGGGTGGTGCGCCTTCCACGACACGGACCGGCACGACATCACGAAGTGTCGTGCCGTCCAGCGCTTGTCCGAGCGCCTCGAGCCGGTCGAAGCCCGGAGGTGGTGCGCCGTCCACGAGACGGATTCGCATGACCTCGTGGAATGCCGCGCCGTCCAAAAGCTGGCCGAGCGCGTCAAGAAGCTCCGGCAGGAGCAGTAGCGGGCCCGAGCCCGACCGAGGCGGTTCGGATGATCCGAACCCTTGGCGGACGGTCCGAGTCCTGCTCCCGAGCCGGAACGACTTCGACGGGGCACGAGTACCCGGACAGTACCGCCTCGGCAAGGGCGGACCAGGGGAACTCGTCCTAATACGGTACATATCCTTACCCGGCACTTGTCAATCAGCTTTTCAGTTAGGAACCCTTGTCTGCCCCGGTCGGAGCCTCGGCTCCCGGGCGCGTACTTCGCCCCGGTCAGAGCTCGGCTCCCGGGCGCGTACTTGCGTACTTAGCCCGGTGGGAGCTTAGCTCCCGGGCACATGCTCGCCCCGGTCGAAGCTCGGCTCCCGGGCGCGTACTTCGCCCCGGTCAGAGCTCGGCTCCCGGGCGCGTACTTGCGTACTTAGCCCGGTGGGAGTTTCGCTCCCGGGCACATCCTCGCCCCGGTCGGAGCTTGGCTCCCGGGCGCGTGTAACTGGCCCCGGTTGGAGCCCTTGGCTCCTGGGCGCCCAGGTACATAGGGAACGGCTGCTCGGACTCCAGCGGATTAGGTGGCAAGTCCGGGCGGTTCGTCCCGACCCAGTCCGGGGCCTCCGGATCCCGGTGTGATAGTCCGGACCACGCCGCCCTGTCGAGCGCGAGTCCGGGCAGGCCGCTCCCGGTTGAGGACCTCCTCCCGGTGTCGAGAGCTCGCACCCTCGAAAGGGAAGCTAAGCTAAAACACTGCCCCTGACAGGCCAGAACTCGAGAGCGTCCCCGCTACCCTCGGTAGCGGGGCTCGTGCCCACTCCTCGCGCCGTGGACTCAGGCCGTGACGCGCGAGTCGATGGTTGGGCGTGCACCAATGATATTCTGCAGGCAGCAAGCACGGCGCTCGTCGTAGAGCACCCCTCGCCCAGGCGAATGCGCGCCTAGGAACAGGGCGCCCGGAATGACCCTCACAGGGCGCGAGTACCCGGACAACATCGCCTCGGCATGGGCGTGTCCGGGGAAGTCGTCCCGACGTGGTCCATGTCCTTGCCCAGGCCTCCGTGCCCAGGCTCATGTCGACCATACACATCAAGTTGTATTTCAGTCCGGGCCCCTTGGGTCCCGGGCACATATTTGAGCGAGGCTCGGATTCCCGAAAATCCGCGCCCCGGGTCCGACCACCGAGGAGCCGAACCAGGGCGGCATCGCCAAAGGCGAGTGCGGAACACGACACCCGGAATAGGGCGCGATAGCCCGGATAGCACGCTCCGGCGAGAATGCGTCCGGAAGGTCGTCTCACATCCCATATTCAGGCCCGGCCCCCGGAACCGCGCTTATATCAAACGCGTATCCCAGTCCGGGGCCCCCAGGTCCCGGACGTATATCCTTAGCGCTAGCCGGGGCCCCCGGGGCTCGAACACATACCGGACTCGGCTCGCGAGGGAAGCTAGTCCGAGCTCCATCCCTAGGCATAACAAGTGATCTTCGCAAATTCCATCTGTATAAACATCCTGTAAGTTGGGTAAACCCGGGCCAGCGCTGGACTTCTCCGGAAACTCAGCGCTAGCCTGGGCCCCATGTATATACACTTTACATAAGCAATGTTTTTAATATCCTCCCCGGTCTCGTTCCTTCGTCGTTTTCCATGTGTTGCGTTCACAGCATGGGATGGGACAAGGAACGGAACCAGGCGCTCTCACAGTTCACTATGTGTAGAGTAGACCTTTCCCCGGCGGTCCTGGGGGACGGTTCATACCACACCAAGCTCGGCGCCCAGGGAGACCTCGTTCTTCATGGTGTACCGGGCCGAAGCCGTTCTGTCGCCTAGAACCCTTCCTCGGCTCTCGGCTTACAGCGCTACATCGACAGACATCAACCACGACAATATGCATCTCGACAACCTCGACTTCCTCGAGGAACGAAGGTGGCGCGCTCCGTTCCGCGTCGCTCCGTTACCAGCAAGGCCTCAAGCGCTATCTTTGGCGTCAGGTTTGGGCCCGATCACTTCAGGTTTGGGGTTCAAATCTCCGCCGTATCTTCGTACGGGTCGGAATGAAATCTTCCCCCCTGGGAAGGCCCTCCCTGGTGATCGGAACTTCCCAACGGGCTCGGTAAGCCTGGAAGCATCATCACCAAATATTATCTGAAAACACATCCTGTAAGTGCCTCTGCAACCTCAGCACTGGGCAGGCCCCATGTGTACTCGCCTTCCAGAGTAATATTTTTATTATCGTTTCCGGGCTCGTGCCCTTATCATATTCTCTATGTCCGCGATCGTGATGATCTTCCCCCGGGGGCATAATCGGGTCGCCCATGCGGTGGCTGGGTGTTGCGCCTAAGCATTTGTTCCCTACCAGCGAGCTACCGTATCCCATCTGCTAAACCCGGACATCGTCTAAGCCCGGCTTGCGGTGTCCCGCACTGGTTGGCTTCGGGCTCGGTTTTTTTCCGCTGCTAGGGGGCAGATTCCTTATGCGCAATCCTTTCCTCCGCTCAGTCGCGACCGCGAAGAGGCCCCTAGGAGGTGGTAGACGCAACGGCTCGCAGCATGGAGCGGACAAGGGAGCGAGCCAAGTGCTCTCAACGATTCATCATGTAGAGCCTGTCGTCGCGACTTCACTGTGCTCCCTAGGCGAACGGGACCCGGGGGCACGGAGGAACCCCCGGACCTGGAACACAGAAGGGACCGAGCCACCAGACTCGACCACTCCGCAAGCCCCGCGCCCAGGTGCTCGCGGGCCCTTGTGGCCGGCTCTCGGGGCAGGCGCTACCCCAAGCCCCGGAAAGAGGGCTCGGGCGCTAAGGCGTTTCACGGCGGATCGGCCCGGTGCTCGGCGCTCCCGAGCGAGAACAACCACTCCCAGTCCCGGGATGGTGCTCGCGAAGCCATGCCGCCCTTCGCAAATATCCAGATACGTTACCTTATCCAGCTTCACATATTCCTCAACTTGTATTTTTTCCCTGTATGATCAGCCTAGGCTCCCGGAGAGGATGGCGGTGCCGACCGAGGAGCCGGGGCCTTCGTTGCCTAGCGACCCCGGGCCCGGGTGGGATCAATTCCAAGGGCTCTCGGCGAACCAAGAGTGTCCTCGTGGCCTCGCTACGCTCTCCGGACCAACGGCGCCCGAGGGCGCGGAGGGCCCCCGGAACCAGAAGAAGGAAGGGCCCGGACCTACGGGCTTCATCGCCCCGCCAAGCTCACCTCCGGACATCACGCGCCCCCGGGAACCGAGCTCCCGAGGCGTCCGACGGTCGCGTTCGCCGCCTCCCGGGGCCCGAACTCCCGGGGCAAACGGCTGCGCCGGGGCCCGGACAGGGGTCTCACACCCTACAGCTGTTCGCAGTTGCTGGCCCTCGATGTCGGACGGCGCCCGATACTCGACGTCCCCAGACACGGGACCCCGAGTACAAGCGACCTCCGAACAACACAATAAACCAAGGTACGAAAAGTATAAACATGACCATATACATATGCAAACATCTCTCTTTTTACAAGACAGGCAAAACCGGAGCGCAAGCACGAGCGAGGCCCGGAGACGCCGTCGCACGGGGAGAGGTCGCTGGCCTCCTTCGGACCGGACCCCGGACGACGACAGAAGAAGGGCACCCGGGGGCATGGAGGGCCCCCGGACCCCGAAGGCGCCCGCGCGTAGCGTCAGAAGGAAACCGGCGTCTTCCTCAACCTCCTCGTCAGGCATCAGCTCTACGAGATGGTCGCCGCGGTCGAAGAACCCTGCCTCCGCGGCAGCGGGCTCGACCACGGCCTCCCGAGACTTCCTCGCGAAACGCCGCGACGTCCTCGCGAACCGCCGCGACGTCCTCGCGATCTGCCGCGAACAGCTCGCGAACCACCGCGACTTTCTCGCGAACAACCGCGACTTCCTCACGCACGGCGGACTCACACCGCCGGGGCGCGAGCCCGGGCCCCGGGTGCGTATCGCATTTAAATCAACAAGTCGTCAAGCTCCACCAGCCCAAGCTGAACCAGGCGGACCCAGCGTCCCCTCGTTTCTTCAAGGACATGGCCCCGTTCCTGCCCGGAGCGGCTCCGGCCGAGCAACAGGGCCAGGGGCCACTGTCGGCGAAACGGGACTGGGGGCCCCCAGAGTCGCAGGGATGCGTGGGTCTTCGGCCACGTCAGTTCCCCGGGGTCACAATCTGCACAAGTGGCGACCGGCTCTCCTGACTAAGTGCCCGAGGCACCAAAGCTGCTCGGGCCCCGGGGCCGGGAACGCCTTCCCCGGGACCGGGGGCGCGCCCCCAGCGCGCCTTCCTCTGGCCCGCGGTCCGGCGACATCGCCCGGGACCCGGGCACGGCAGCCTCGGTCCCGGGCCCGGGCGCCGAGTTCCCCGGTCCCGGGACCCCGCTCTTGGTCCCGGGTGCCGACCGCCTTGGCTCCCGGGTGCCGACCGCCTCGGATCCGGCCCCGGGCGCCAAGCCCCCCGGTCCCGGGTCCCCGGTGTCGGTCCCAAGTGCCGGCGCGGAGCACTCCACGCCGGGCACGAGGTTGACTTGAGCGCACCACTCCCCAACTACCTACATTAATGACGAGGCGACAGGCCTGTCGACTCTGTCGCCTGCTCTGCCACGCGTGGGCGCCTCGTCATGGCTCCCCGTGGACACCCTACTATGCAGTCAGAAGCCTTTTTGACTACGGAGGCTCTTTTCACTGTGCAACCGCTGTTCACAGTCAGAGCCTTTTGACTTGGAGGCGTACGCCGTCACGTCTCCACGCTCCAGCCGTCCTCCGCAGCCGACCTACCCGGCGTGGACGCAGCAGACGGCAACAGGCAGAGACGTGCGACAAGACTTTGACAAGACAAATCATACCTAGCTCTCCCATGCACTGGCACTGTGGACTCCCCTGATTTTATAAAGGAGGACCCAAGCCACCGCGAAGGGAGGAGACCGAACTGGACAGAGCTTTCCCCGTCTTCTGCTCCCGTGCTCCTTCTCTAGCCCCTGTTCCTCTTCTCCGGCTCCGGCTGTGAGCTAGCTTACCTTGTAACTACCGCACTACATTCGTCCACCACAGATAGCATACACACAGGAGTAGGGTATTACGCTTCCGAGCGGCCCGAACCTGTATAAATCCTCGTGTCTCCTCTGAGTGTGCTGTTCATCGTCTTCTTCGCCTATCTTTCCTCTGCACCCAGACGCCGGCTTCGCCTGAGAACTACTCCCCTGGCCGAATCTCAAAGGGGGGTCTCCCGACTTCCCACCGTCGAGGTTTCATCCTCCGACAGCAGTCTAGTACGCGGTCGTGTCGACAGGATTTGCTGCTGAGCCATCTCGTCAATCTCATCATGTGTCCCATCGAGAATCTGGTCATCATCATGTTGATTAGCCTGTGCTTGCCTCACATCAGTCTGCGCCGGCAACTAGGTCCCATTGGGAATCTCTGCCTCGGTCTGCATCTGTCGCACGTCAGGATCAGGAAGCCGGACTCGATTGCCTGAACGAGGTTGCTGCGTGTTAGTCTCTAACTCGCCACCTGGGGAAGCCTACGCTGCTGCACCGCAAGGAGCTGATCCCGATGCCGGATCAACACAGATTTCAGTGCCGTTGCTGTGGACCTCCGGATCTTTTGTGCCTGCTTGATTTTCTTTATCATCCTCAAGAGACTCATTAGATTCATTAACAGAAATTCCAGATGGATAATTAGTCAAATGATCAGTTATTTGTTCGTGCCCACTAGCTCTAATTGGATTAAGAAGAGTAGGTGATAAAAGGAGAATCTCTGAGCGAAGTCTAGCTCTCGCATTTTCATGCAACTCAGAAAAAGGAAATATAGATTCATTAAAAACCACATCTCTAGAAATATATTGTGGCGCCTCCCGACTAGGTGGAAGGCCACCATGTGCATAAGGCACCCGATCCCAGGATCAGTAGTCGGGTACGCACAACAATGATACAACACAGAGTTACAATAATACATAACAGAGTACTTACATATACGTACAAGGAGATCCATCCAGGACAGACCCGGGATGGGCAAAATAATCAACTGGTAAACTAGCGAAACAGCAGAACAGGGCGGAAGCTGGACAAAAACTACTCCACAGACTCGGTTGGGAACTAGGCTCGAAACCTTCAGAGGTCTTCGTAGTCGGCCTGATCTTGGAGGAACTCGGCAGCAGTCAGATCTTCGTCTTCCACTCCAAAACCTACTATACATATATATGAACAAGGTGAGTACTTTCGTACTCAGCAAGCCGGGAATGATGTCATGTTGGTTAGACAAGAAGAGCTAAGGGTTTCATTTGCGAAAGACTGCCTTATTAAACTCTTTTCTTTGCAAACACTAGTGAGTTCCAAATTTTAGTTGGCGGACAGAGGCTCACGCCTCCATCCAATCCGCAAGTTGCTTTTCAACAACTCACCACTTAAAGAATCAAGCATATTCATACATGTTCTTATTATCTTTTACTTTGCATTTGTTGGTCCTTTATCTCCCGAGTAGCTACAACCACTCGTTGACCCTGAGACTCGGCTACAACCAAATCTCAGCTGTGGCACTTGATGCCCGCTACACTGGCTACAACCAGCTAGCTAGTCGGCCGCCCTGGCTACAACCCGGGGGTTCATCATCGCTGCCCTGGCTACAACCCGGGAGCATGATCATGGCACTAAATGCCCGCTAGGCTGGCTACAACCAGCTAGCTAGAACACTGCTGCCCTGGCTACAACCCGGGAGCGTGCTCATCACCGTCTTCTGGCTACAACCCGAAGACTGAATTGCCGCCCTGGCTACAACCCGGGGCTTAAACTTTGCTGCCCTGGCTACAACCGGGAGCATGATCTTCATCCTGTTTAATTTTCATACACTTGTTTATGGTGCTTAACACCCCGGACCACACAGATCCGTTTCTGGCCACACAGGCCTTCCGTTTGCTTACTCGGCAAACTCAGGTCACGGTTCCCTTTCCATCAAACACTTTTCACAAATCACTGACAAACAAATCTACGCCATGGGAATCGATCCTTAATGATAATACATAGCCAAGCCACACAGGCACTGTCTCTGTACATCAAGATTTTCACAAATCTTTCCTTTATTTCACAAAACGCGCCGATACACAAGGTATCGGGTTTTCCAAACTGTTTAGTAAAACCCATCATTTTTCCAACGACAAACAACGTTGCAGAGCTAAGCCATTTTACTCGGCATCGTATCCTCAGATAGGATGCTAGCGTGCCATTTGTGGGGCTCTTCAAGGGGGAAATATAACAACATCCTACCAAATAAGTGCTACTACTGGACGGGTCCATCGGTTGCGCTTGCATAACCGAGGCCAACAGTTTAAAAAGGTGTAACTAAGCATGCATATATTTTCCAAACAACATAGTTTTGCATATATGGGAAACAATATGATCAAAGAGGCTTGCCTTGTTCCAAGGAGGGGTCTTCTTCAGCGAAGGTGGCTTCGGGATCGTCCACCGGTTCAGGTTCTGAACAAGCAGAAAGAAACACTGATAAGCAGGAGAAATAAAACACCAAGAAAAAGGACCAAGAAGTAGTCGGCTGCAGAAAAGGGGGCAGTCGGCTGAACCAGGCTTGCGAACCAGGCGACAGAGCTCCAAAGCTTGAGAGGATGAAAACTTAGCAGAGCTGGAGCTGGCCGGTTTGCAAAACAAAGGAAGAAGGGGGCACGGTTGGCCATATATTTAGCCGACGTGCAAGGTTGGGGCACGGTGGAGCTGGGCAACGGGTGGAGCAAGGAAGTCAAGATGAACTGACAGGGATATGACAGGAAGTGACTTTGGAGTCCAACTGGTCAGAGGAGTTGGCAGGCACTGTAGCTGCGATGAGACATTAAGGTCAAGGCTAGGACAGGTTGGAGAAATCTCACTGACCGGGCTTCGGACTGACCACTGGTCCAAGCGATACTGCGGTTAGGTGAAGATTGATTCTTCACTACTTCGGTAGTCGGCGTCCAACGGGTGGGTGCAACTCGGGGGACAAAGAAGCAACAGGTCTCAACAAGGTAGTCGGCCACATCACCGTGCTCACTCGGCAGCAAAGAGGTCCAAGTAAGACAAGGATAAGGGCAGGATGCAAGGACTGAGTAGCAACTCTACTCGGCACAAGAGAGAAGGTAGTCGGCTGGCCGGGGAGAGGGAAAACGGAGGCACAGCTGACAGGATAGGAAAAGATTAAGATCCAGAAAACCAGTTACAACAGGGAAAAGGAAAGCGGGTCGTTACATATATATGCGATCAGAGAAGATGTCAAGACACTTGAAACCTTTGTGCATGCTGCTAAAGCCAAGGAAAACACATCGTTTAGATCGGAATTGAAGTTTGTGTGCATTGTAAGGTCTCAAATTTGGCCAACAGGCACATCCAAAGACTCTCAAGGAAGAGTAATCTGGAGATTGATGGAATAGCTTCTCAAGAGGATTGGAATTTTGTATGACTCGACTAGGCACTCGATTAATGAGATAGGTGGTTGCCTGGAAGGCTTCATCCCAAAACTTAAGAGGCATGGAAGCATGGGATAGAAGGGAAAGGCCAACTTCGACTATATGTCTATGCTTTCTTTCGGCAGATCCATTTTGTTGGTGTGTGTGAGGACATGAAACATGGTGTACAATACCAATCTTGGCAAAAAAGGTATTGAGAGTTTGATATTCTCCCCTCCAGTCAGTTTGCATAGCCAGAATCTTTCTGTCAAACGATCGTTCAACCATGGCCTAAAACTTCTGAAAAACTTGAGATTTGTGTTGCAAAAGATAGATCCAGGTGAACTTACTGAAGTCATCTATAAAACTCACATAATATTTGTTTCTCCCGACAGATTCAGGAGCAGGTCCCCACACATCAGAAAAAACAAGTTCTAAGGGAAACTAAGAGACACTAGAGGACATGGAAAAAGGCAATTGATGACTCTTGCCTTGTTGACAGGCATTACAAACTAACACACTTGACTCACTAACATAGGGGAGTTTATTTCTATTGATAACTTCCTTGACCACTGAGGAAGAGGGATGACCTAGACGGCTGTGTCACCGGGACAGAGGAACTTTCACCACACCAAGAGCTTGTTTGAAAGAGGAACTAGGCAGAGGATAGAGACCATGTTGAGACCTTCCTCTAAGCAGAGTGTTCCTGGTGACTCGATCCTTGAGAGAAAAATAATGTCGATGAAGTTCAAGAAAAGCAAAATTATCAGCAGTTAGGTGATGAGCAGATATGGGATTTTTCTTGGCTTGTGGAACATATAAGACATTTTTGAGATATATATTGCGATTGCTGGGGGTATGAATAGTAGTATGACCAATATGACTTATATCCATACATACACCTCTTGTGGTGTGGATATGCTCATTGCCATTATACTTCTCCTTCACAGTGAGTTTGTCTAGCTCTCCTGTGATATGATTTGTGGCGCCAGTGTCGATGTACCAGTTGGTGTCGATACCATAGGAAGAATTTGCGGCCGCCGCTGCAACATGTTTCTCATCAAGTACGTGATCCTCATCATACCTATACCAGCAGTCGGTAGCATTGTGACCTCGCTTGAAATAGACTTGACATGTGGGGCGTCTGTCCATGCCTCCTTGGGTGTGCCCCTGGCCACGGCCATTGCCACTATTGCCACGGCCACGTCCTTTGGGCGCACCTCGACCGGCGTTGCCGCCACCACGCGCTCCTCCTCCTCGCGAACTAGAAATGCCTCGGTTGGTCATGTTGACCACAGATTCCCCAGCTCCTCGATAAAGTGCAAGATGTGTCTTGAAATTGAGAAGCTGTGAATACAGTTCCCCAACAGAGATCGGCTCTACTCGTGCACATATGGTAGATACCACCAGATTGAAGTCCTCGTCCAGGCCGATGATGATATATTGGATCAAATCTTCATCGTCAAGCGGCCGTCCTCCAGCCGACATCTCATCCCCTAGAGCCTTTATCTTTGCAAAGTACTATGTGATGGAGAGATTACCTTTTTTGTCGTTGTAGTGAGTGCGATGCGGGTATTGATGGACCTCGCTCGCATATGGGATGAATACATCTACTCGATGATTCCCCATGCTTTGGCTGTTGTTTCGCATGTAGCAACTTGGGTGAGAACATCCCGAGTTAGAGATGCAAGAAGATAGCCAAGAACTTGCTGATCTGTGGCTTCCCAAGCCTCATAGGCCGGATTTGGCCTCTTCTCTGTTTTGCCATTTGTGGTAGTAGTAATCTCGGCACTTGGAGGTTGGCTGGCGCCCATCAAGTGTCCCTGGAGTCGCCAACTGCACACAGTGGCAGTAATCTGCGGCTTCCGGGCATAATTTGTTTTCCCGAGCTTCTCCTATATTGGGTGGCCCTGAAGGGGGTTGGTCGTTCCTGAGGAAGACGACGTCGATATGATCGCCTCACCAGATGTGCTTGACGGTGGTGCTTCGGATCAGGGTGCTTCGGAAGAGGGCTCTGATACCATGTGGAATTTGGCAGAAAACGATTGCACCGATCTCGTACATCGTCTACGCGTTTATATATGGTTGGAAGAGCCCCAACCAAGGCAGTACAAACGCACAGAGAGAAGACTCCTGATCCGAGACTTACATGGAGATAGAAAACATATTACAATGCATCTTTGAAAGAGATAAAACTATTTTGTTTCCTACTACATGCGTTGACACAATCCTCTTCGGCTATGAAAGGAACTCTAGGCGCAAGAAATATTTATCCTTTAACAGTCAGTTGGCACATCTCATATTAGACAACTTTGATCAAGTAAGTCTCTTGTTTGATTTATAGCTATACTTGTATTAAGATTCTCTCTCAATTCTTATGTTCCCATATGTCATCAACTCAAAAAAGTGTGACACAATTTTTTCCTACTAGCTAAGGTGTGTCTTAATTTTTGTTAGCCACTACTTAGACAAGTTTAATAAAAAATATGATAAATGGTGACAATCTTTGTATAACTTCCAAACAGCCTCTCCATGCCACCATGCCAGTAAGCTAGTAGGACTGTAGGAGTAGCCACGAGTGACGACTAGGAAAACGCAAATAGTGGTGCGCACTCGTGCGAGGTTGTGCTCACTGCACACGTCAAGTTCGTCCGCTACGGGTCGCGATCGTGCCAAACTGGAAGTAGTTTGGGCTGGGCTGTCTCTAGAGTATACGCAAAATTAAGTTGGAAGTTTGGGCTGGGCCTCAAGGTTTTTTTGCCGTCAAAGTTCGGCGAATTTTTTTTATTTTTATATTTATTTAATAAAATATTTACAAAACTACATTTTCATTTTAAAAATTTACAAAAATATACTCCCGCCGCTCTTTGGAAGGGCGATATCTCTGAAATCGCCCTCCCAGAGGGCGATATGATGACGTGGCTGACAACCGTTGGCCGGCGGCTCACGGCCGTCAGCTATTTTGCAGGCGGCCCCCCGGCCACATAAAAACCGCCCTCTGAGAGGGCCGCAAAGGGACCGCCTGTAAAAATCCGGCTGAGGGCCGGCCATTTTACAGCGGCCAGCCAAAAACCGCCCTCTCAGAGGGCGGCAAGGGGGCCGCCTGCAAAATGGCCAGCCCCCGGCCACACAAAGACGAGAGGGCCCGGGCAAGGGCGCTGACCCCGGGCGAGTTCCCGGGAGAGGGCCCGGGTGAGGTCCCGGGCAGGCCGTGCGAGGGGCCCGGGCACGGTCGCAGGCCGGGCGTGGGCGAAGGCCGGGAGCAGGGCCCGGGCGCGGGAGCGGTTCCCGGGGGCGGAGCGCGGGCGCGGACTCGGACACGGTCCCGGGCGCCAACATTTGAGAGCACGGGCCGGCCATTTGCAAGCCACAAAAACTGCCCTCTGAGAGGGCGGTTTTTGTGTGGCCCGAGGGGCCGCCTGCAAAATGGCTGACGGTCGTGGGCCGCCGGCCAACGGCCGTCAGTCACGTCATCATATCGCCCTCTGGGAGGGCGATTTCAGAGATATCGTCCTCCCAAAGGGCGGCGAGAGTATATTTTTGTAAATTTTTGAAATGAAAATGTAGTTTTGTAAATATTTTATTAAATAAATATAAAAATAAAAAAAATTCAAAGTTCGGCTCCATGACGACACGATAAAATTGACTCTGCTCTGTGCTCTGATCATCCAAGACGTGGCCATGGCGGCCTGCACCCTCGTCCCGTGGGGACAGGCAGTTGGGTGAGCAATCAATCGTGTGCTTTTTTACTCTTTACGCTTAGTTATTTACTCGTAAAAAGGCCTAATTCCAAGACACCAGCATAAACAAAGCCAGCCGTCATCACGCGCCACTGCTCTGCCACGGCGCTTTCTGAAATCAGATACCCCCACCGACGCACACGTTTGCCCTGACGCACCAGGACCAAACCACCTGCGAGCGTCCGTCGATCGCCGGTGCAGTCGCGGCCGGGGACTGGAGGAACGTGGCGATGAGCTTCGAGGCGCGGCAGCCGCACGCGGTGCTCATCCCGCAGCCGGCGCAGGGCCACGTCACGCCCATGATGCACCTGGCCAAGGCGCTGCACGCCAGGGGGTTCTGCGTCACCTACGTCAACTCCGAGTACAACCACCGCCGCCTGGTCCGGTCGCGCGGCCCGGGCGCGGTGGCCGGAGCTGCCGGCTTCCGTTTCGAGGCCGTGCCTGACGGCCTGCCGGAGTCCGGCAACGACGACGTCACGCAGGACATCGCCACGCTCTGCGTGTCCACTACCAAGCACAGCGCCGAGCCGTTCAGGGAGCTCTTGCTGAGGCTGAACAGCACGCCCGGGACGCCGCCGGTGAGCTGCGTCATAGCCGACGGCGTGATGAGCTTCGCGCAGAGGGTCGCCGAGGAGATGGGCGTCCTGGCCTTGGTGTTCTGGACAACGAGCGCTTGCGGCTTCATGGGTTACCTCCACTTCGCCGAGCTCATCAGACGAGGCTATGTACCACTCAAAGGTACAAACTTTCGATGACTTGACTTGTGCTTGTTGCAGCCGGGATTTTCCCCAAATTAAGTGAGTTCATACCGGAAGCCAAATGATCGCAAAACTAATTAGTAGTAATTTGGCTCTCTTCCCTTGACTAATTAGTGATTACTCGTAAGTACTCGTAATTAGACTACTTTGACTTAGCTTCTGTGCATTTCCCAGACGAAAGTGACCTGACGAACGGATACCTGGACACATCGATCGACTGGATCCCCGGGATGCGAGGCATCCGTCTCAAGGACGTGCCAAGCTTCATCAGAACGACTGATCCGGACGACGTCATGCTCAACTTCGACGGCGGCGAGGCACAGAACGCGCGCAAGGCCCGCGGCCTCATCCTCAACACGTACGATGCGCTGGAGCAGGACGTCGTCGACGCGCTGCGCCGCGAGTTCCCGCGGGTGTACACCGTCGGCCCGCTCCCGGCGTTCGCCAAGGCCGCACGCGGCGAGGTGGGCGCGATAGGCGGGAACCTCTGGAAGGAGGACACGAGCTGCCTCCGGTGGCTGGACGCCCAGCAGCCTGGCTCGGTCGTGTACGTCAACTTCGGCAGCATCACCGTCATGTCGCCGGCTCATCTCGCCGAGTTCGCCTGGGGGCTAGCAAACTGCGGTCGGCCGTTCTTGTGGGTCATCAGGCCAGACCTCGTCTCCGGCGAGAAGGCCATGCTGCCGGAGGAGTTCGTCGGCGAGACCAAAGAGAGGGGCGTTCTGGCGAGCTGGTGCCCGCAAGAGCTCGTCCTCTCGCACCCGTCGGTCGGCCTGTTCCTGACGCACTGCGGGTGGAACTCGACGCTGGAGAGCATATGCGCCGGCGTTCCGATGATCTGCTGGCCGTTCTTCGCCGAGCAGCCGACGAACTGCCGCTACGTGTGCGACAAGTGGGGGATCGGGATGGAGATCGACAACAACGTGAACCAAACGGAGGTGGCACGGCTCGTGCGCGAGGCGATGGAGGGAGACAGAGGCAAGGCCATGCGAGTGAACGCCATGGTGTGGAAGGAGAAAGCCAGGGAAGCGACAGCGGAAGGAGGGTCGTCGAGCAGAAACCTGGAAGAACTGATCCACTTCTTGCTTTCAGGGAGTGATGCTGCAAGCTGATTTCATGTCACTGTTAGCTTGTGTATCAGTATATGCTTTCCTGCTCGTCTACTATCCTGAGAAATGCAGTTGGAAAAAATTATTGGTCTCTGAAAAACCCTGTTCATTGCAGAGTTAACACGGAAGGATACGGAGAGAGATCAATTACAGCTTGCTTGCGCAAAAACAACCGTGGTGCTGGATGGGGCTGTGCCTAAATAAATTGGGTTATTATGTTATTATAAATTTCATGGATTTAAAATATACTATTAGAAATATGCTACTACCTACCGTTTTAATGTATTTTTAAAATTTTTTGATCAAATTGCCTCCGTCTTTTCCTTTATCCCCTCCTGTTCATCTTTTCTTCCTCCTCGCAGATCTCCGATGCCAGCAAGGCGGCAACCACCATGAAAACCGATCAGAGCGTTTATATGAGCCAACATGTGAAACAAAAAAAATCTAAGTCCCAACTCCTCCCCCCGATCCCCTCTCCTTCTCTTCTCCCCGGTCTCCTCTCGTCCTCCCCATCCAACCATCCCGCTACTTCTCTCCAAGCTCTCCTCCCTCTCCTTAGTCATGTTTAAATGGGCCGTGACCGGTTCGGGTATGGTGTTATAGTAACTGTGTCCGGACCAGCTGACACGGATATCCATGGACCGTACCGGCATGGCCGCCTACTACTGTGCACCCAACAGTATTTTTAAACAGTGTCACTACAGTATGATACAGTGTTCAGAGGAGGTCGACCGTTGCCGTCTAACATTTGCTATAGTGCACTACAGTGCTGAACAGTGACAAGAACTGACCGTTGCAATAGTGTTCGTCCCCGGGTGGTCCAGTATAAACTCAACACGTATCCCAATTGTCCGAAATAATGGCTAGATTTTGAATCTAGCCGTTGGAGGACAAAAAAATCCGAAAAAATCTAAAAAAATCTAAAAAATTATGAAATTTTTTTCTATAAATAGAGCAGCAATTAGCCATATTTTTGCTCATCCAAACCTCCTAATCTCTCATCTTGTGCTCTCTTCTCCTCTCTTTTGCTCTTTTGCGCTCTAAATTTTTGATTTAGACAAATTTTTGTCTAAAATTCAAAAATTTTCCACTTTCCCATAACTGATAGCTACAGCCTCCGGTGCTCCTGCAAGGTAAAAAAAATCCTATATTCTCTTCTTTGTTCGTACTATTTTTTACTAATTTTCTCTATTTATATTGCAGGATGGATCCGAATTACCCGACATTCCAACTGAGCGACTTCGACCTGAGCTATCTGCCGATGTCACAAGGAGACAACTCCGGGTCGGCTCCTACACCGCAAGGACATCCGGAGGAAGTACATGCGGCTTCGAAAGAATACAGAACTGCGAGTGAGAGCCTATCAACGGCAACCGGCTCAAAGAGATTAAGAACTTCCTCCGCCTAGTAACATTTTGATGAGATCAAGGAAGCCAGCGCGAATGGAAGAGAGGTAACTTACGCGAAATGTAGAATTTGTAAGACTAAACTCTCTGGAAAATCTTCTGGTGGAATAGGGCATTTGAGGCGGCATGTTGAGGCATGTGTGAAGAAGCAAGGTTACCAGCTACGATAGCAGCAACTGGTACTGAATCCTGACGGTACGGCACGTTCATGAGAGTATGATCCTCAGGTAGCACGAGATTCCCTCACCCGTTTAATTGCTAGTCAGGATCTACCCCTAAATTTTGGTGAGTCTCCTGCATTCAAGACTTACATTAAAACTACTCATAATCCTAGGTTTCAAGCTGTTAGTAGACAAACTACAACCCGGGACTTGGTGAATGTTTACAACCAAGGCCGGGACAGTATTAAACAATTGTTTGCTATATGCACCTTTTCTATTAGTATCACATCTGATATTTGGAGTGGTAGGGCTAAGGAGGGCTATATTAGTGTAGTTGCTCATTATGTTGATGATGACTGGGAACTACAAAAAAGAATAATAGCTTTAAAATTAATTGATGTTTCACATACTGCAGAAAATATTGCTAAACGAATTTCTAGAGTTTGTGAGGATTTTGGCATCACAAATAAAATATTTGCAGTAACTCTAGATAATGTAGCTGCAAATTCCAGAGCAATAAAAATTTTGCAGCCTTTATTCAATGTTTATGCTAAATCATTTCTTTTACATCAACGTTGTGCTTGCCATGTTATTAATCTTATAGTTAAATCTGGTTTTAAAAGAGTAAGTGCATATCTCGATTCCATCCGTAAAGTCATAACATGGCTCAATGGTTCTAATCCTCGACTTGCAACCTTCAAGCGATTTTGCATCGCTTCGGACAAGCGTCCACGCAAGTTCCAAACGGATGCGGACCTTCGGTGGAACTTGACTTATTTGATGTTGAGACATGTCTTGCCTTACAAGGATATACTAACTGTTTTTTTGCAGTCTAAGAATGTTGTTACCAGTGATGGGCAACCGCTACTGACAGAACAGTCTTGGCATGTTGTGGAAAGGTTTTTTTTACTTTCTTGAAACATTTTATGATGCAATTGTTACTTTGTCTGGTGTTTACTATCCAACTGCTAATTTAATTTTGTATAAAATTTTTTAGATTGTCACTTTATTAAAAGAATATGAAGATGACCAACTATTAGGACTTGTAGTATTTCACATGAAATAAAAATATCTTAAATACTGGAGGGATATTCCATACTTGTATGCTTTTGCATTTATTCTTGATTCTAGGGGTAAAATACGGGGGTTTCTAAATATTTTGAATCTTATTGGGGATGCAATGAATATTGATTACACTAACTACTATTCTGATTCTAAAATAAAATTGTATGAAGTGTTTCGAAAGTATCAAACTAAGTTTCAGGGAGTTCGCGTGCAAAGAGCCCCACCCGTCCCTGTCCCAGGTAAGAAGAAATTGCAGTGGGGCCGAATTTGGGGTGGTTCCTCTTCTTCTTCGAGCACCGGTGGTGGAAGTTCGGCCGCAGCAAGTCCTGCACACGCTTCGCTTGAAGCCCTTGAGCTGTCCACCTACTTGGACAGCGACTCCATCGACCAGGAAGATCTCAACATTCTTCAATGGTGGAATGATCACAAGACCCAATATCCCGTGCTCTCAAAGCTAGCACGAGATGTGTTCACAGTGCCTGTGTCTACAGTATCATCCGAATCGGCCTTCAGTCTTTGCGGAAGAATTATTGAGGAGCGAAGAAGAAATCTCTGTAGCGAGCTGGTAGAAATGCTACTTGTGGTTAAAGACTGGGAGCTAGCCAAGGAACATGCCCAACACACCACGGAGAATCAAGATTTGACTGAGCAGTTCGAAAATTTTTACCTACAAAATGAGGAACTAGAGTAATGTTTTTTTTAGTGTTGACCTTTAGCTGTACTCTTTTTTCTTTCTCATGGTTTTCTCAAAATTAAGTTTTGACATGACAGAGTTTTTAATGAGGCAGCCGTGTAATATCAAAATCAATAAAGGTCATTGCACAATTTTCCCCTATATCTATATAGAAATTAAATTACATAACTATATATGTGCTTCTATTTTGCTAGTTTAAAAAATATGAAAATTTCCTCCTCTAATATCATCAAAAAATACCCTCATATTTTTTTTACTCATCTCAGATAATTTTTTTACAACTCCTCTAATTTTTTCAAATTTTTTAAGTCTTTTTTGTTTTTTTTCCTTTTTTACTGTAGTTTTTTTTAGGTCGCCAGCGTTGGCTGCAGGGCCCCCAGGCTAGCGGCCCAGCGCTCCTGCCCAGCGTCGGCGGAAGGGAGGAGGCGGGCGCGTGAGGCGGCGGAGGCCGTGGCAGGCGGCTGCCGGGAGGAGGCGGTGGAGGCCGGGGAGGCGCGCAGGCGCGGAGGGCGCCGGCGGAGGCCGCGGCAGGCGTCGGCGGTACCGGGCCGGCCCGGGCACGGTGGGCCGCCGATGGGCCGTGCCTGGGCCGGGAGGAGGCACGTAGGTCGGCACGGCACGGCCCGCTACAGGAACTATGCCTACACGGGCCGTGCCGTAGCGGGCCGTGCCGACCCGATCCACCCGTTTGGCCACATATACCTTTCCTCGAGCTCTCCTCCCTCCCCATCGAGCTCCCCCTCTCCTTGGCAAGCGGCATGTACTGGTCCAGGGAGTTGTGGTAGACGGCGACGACGACTGCAACTAGCGACGACGACGGGCACATGCCAGACCCGACCGTGATGAGCTCAAGGCGGCCAGATCCTGTAACGACCCGTTCTTCATCTCCTTGTTGGAATTCGCTTCCTGAGTTCTAACTCCTCTCCTATTCCGTTCCGCTATGCCCCAGTTTTTCTCTCCCTGGCCTGCCGACTGCCTTTTCCCCTTGTGCCAAGTAGATTCCTACTCAGTTTCAGAGCCTTGCCCTCTACCCTTGCCCACTCGGTCGTCTTTGCAGCCGAGTAACCCTTGAGCTTGCCGACTACCCTGTCAACCAGTTTTGTTTTGCCGCCCCGACTTGCCCCGATCCGGACGTGCTGTCTCATCGCCTCACCAAGTTGCACCACAGCCATGTTCTCAACGCTCCTCCCGTTGGACGCCGACTGCCGAAGTGGTGACATAATCCAGCCTTCCCCTGCTCGCAACCCTGCTCGGACCAGCGGACAATAACCGCCGTACCGCAAGAACCCGCTTGGACCAATGGATAGTCAGAGGCTCTGTCAGCAAAGCACCACCAACCCGTCCTTGCCACGACCAGAGTGTCCCATCGCCACTACAGTGTGTACCAACCCTACCGGCCACACCTAATCCCTAAGTCAAACTCTGCCTTGACGTCGCATCGCCCAGCCAGCTCGCTATGACCTTGTCAGCTTATCGTGACTCCTTTTTCTCTCCATCACTCTGCACCGTAGTGTCCCAGCTTCGCGCCAGCTATATAAGGCCATCCATACCTCCTCTTTCTTCTGTTTTGCAACCTAGCCGTCTCTGCCAAACCGTCATCACCAGCTTCATAGCTAAGCCATCATCTTCCTTCTCCCCAGCCCCCTGAGCCGTTTCTGCTCCTCGAGCTCCATCGCCGCCGCTCATCACCGAGCCTACCATCCGGAGTTCCTAACCGGTAAGCTTTGTCGCCCCGTCCACAAGTTTAACCTAGCCGTCTACAATAAACCTCCATCCAAACAGCCATCCATTCTCAGCCGACTGCTACCCTTTCTGCAGCCGACTGCCGCGATGTTCTTTTCCCAGTATTTTAACTCTTTTCAGCTTGTCAGTAATTATCTTTTCTGCTCGTTTAGATCCTGAACCGGTGGACGACCCAGAAGCCGTCTTCGCCGAGGAAGATCTCCCGCTGGGACAAGGCAAGCCTCTTTGATCATATTGTCTCCTATATGTGCAAAATTATGTTGCTTACAAAATATGCATGCCTAGTTTACACTTTAAATTGATCGGCCTCGGTTTGCAAGCGCAACCGACGGACCCTCCCAGTAGTCGCACTTCTTTTGGTAGGATATTGATGTGTTTCTCCTTTGATAGCCCCACAAATGGCACGTTGGCATTATATCCTTTGGGTATGAATGCCGAGTAGAAGAGCTTAGCCCTGCAGCGATTGTATTGTCGTTTGGGAAACAGTGGTTTTACTCAACTGTTTGAAAATCCAGTACTCTGCGTATCGGCGTGTTTGAGAAGAAGATGAAAGTTTGTGAAAACCTTGGTGTACAGAGACAGTGCCTGTGTGGCCTGGCTATGTATTACCGATAAGGACCGTTTCCTTTGGGAATTGCATCCGAGCATTTTACAGTGCGACCAAACGGGTAGTATGGGCTGCCCCTGGCCGAGTAAATTGTAGGTTTAGGGAAGTTTGGTGCCGACTGGAGTGGACTCATCTGAGTTGTGGCTCGTGAGCCCTGGTGCTGATGGTGGTTGGAGCCGACCTGAAGCATTGATCCTGTGTGGATCCTTCGGCTGGCATTGGATAACCCTAGACTGGCTTTGGAAATGGCCTTGTCACAAACTTCCGGTACAGGCCAGTACTCGGTGTCAGTTTTGTGTCATTTGGGTAAAGCGTGCACCCTCTGCAGAGTTTAGCCGAACTGTTCGAACAGCCGTGCCTACGGTTAAGGGCGATGTAAGGTGATTCTCATAGCGTAGATTTGTTTGCCAGTGGATTGTGAAATGATTTGATGGGAAGGGAATCGTGACCAGAGTTTGCCGAGTGGCAAACGGAAGGCCTGTGTGGCCAGAAACGGGTCTGTGTGACCCGGGGTGTTGAAGCACCATAAGCAAGTGTGTGGAAAGATAACAGGAGATAAGTCTTCGAGTTGTAGCCAAAAGACGATAAAGAGCAGGCTCCCGGGTTGTAGCCAGGGCAACAAAGTTTGAGCTAACTAGTTGTAGCCAGTGTAGCGTATATAACCGGTTGTAGCCGAAAAATGCTTAAAAGGATAGCTGAGATTTGGTTGTAGCCGAGTTTCAGGGTCAACGGGTGGTCGGAGCCACTTGGACAAACAACAGACCTAAGGAGTGGTCGAAGCCACTCGGGTGATAGCCGAGTTGTGTGATCACTTGGTTGATTGCCAGAAGTTGAAAATGGAAATACATGATTCAGTAACTATGTGTGGCGAGTTGTTGAAAAGCAACTTGCGGAATGGATCGAGGCGTGAGCTTCGTTCCGACAACTAAAATTTAACACACTACTGTTTGAAAAGCAAAACGTTTCTAAAGGCTGTTTTCGCAAATAAGACTCTTAGCCCCTTTTTGTCTGACCGACATGGCAATTTTTCCCGGCTTGCTGAGTACGAAAGTACTCACCCTTGTCCCTATATATATATATTAGGTTTGGAAGAAGAAGACGAAGACCCAACTGTGATGCCTCCCCCGACTAGGTGGAGGTCCACCATGTGCATACAGCACCCGATCCCAGGATCAGTAGTCGGGTACGCACAACAATGATACAACTCAGAGTTACAATAAATACATAACAGAGTACACATATATATATAAGGAGATCCATCCAGGACAGACCCGGGATGGGCAAAAAGAATCAATAGGTAAACTAGCGAAACAGCAAAAACAGGGCGGAAGCTGGACAAAAACTACACCACAGGCTTGGTTGGGAACTAGGCTCGAAACCTTCAGAAGTCTTCGTAGTCGGCCTGGTCTTGGAGGAACTCGGCAGCAGTCGGATCTTCGTCTTCTTCTCCAAAACCTACTATACATATATGAACAAGGTGAGTACTTTCGTACTCAGCAAGCCGGGAAAAGATGCCATGTTGGCCAGATAGAAAAACTAAAGGTTTTATTTGCGAAAAACTGCCTTTAGAAACTCTTTTCTTTGCAAACACTAGTGAACTCAATTTTTAGTTGTCGGAAAGAGGCTCACGCCTCGATCCATTCCGCAAGTTGCTTTTCAACAACTCGCCACTTAGTGAATCAAGAATATATATATATGTATATCATCTTTTACTTCGCATTTGTTGGTCCTGTATATCCCGAGTAGCTACAACCACTCGTTGACCCTGAGACTCAGCTACAACCAAATCTCAGCCGCCGCCCTGGCTACAACCCGGGGGCGCAACTCGCTATCTTGCTTCCCTGGCTACAACCCGGGAGCTCAAGCTTGCTCATCTGGCTTCCCTGGCTACAACCCGGGAGCACAACTTAATCAACTTGCTGCCCTGGCTACAACCCGGGAGCTTGATCAATCCGTCTTCTGGCTACAACCCGAAGACAACTGCACAACTGCCGCCCTGGCTACAACCCGGGGGCTTAAGTTTTGCTGCCCTGGCTACAACCCGGGAGCATGATCTTCATCCTGTTTACTTTTCACACACTTGATTATGGTGCTTAACACCCCGGATCACACAGATCCGTTTCTGGCCACACAGGCCTTCCGTTTGCTTACTCGGCAAACTCTGGTCACGGTTCCCTTTCCATCAAACATTTTCACAAACCACAGGCAAACAAATCTACGCTATGGGAATCACCTTACATCGCCCTTAACCGTGGGCACGGCTGTTCGAACAGTTCTGCTAAACTCTGCAGAGGGTGTGCGCTTTACCCATCCGACACGAAAATTACACCGAGTACTGGCCTGTACCCAGAAATTCATGACAAGGCCATTTCCAAAGCCAGTCTAGGGTTATCCAATGCCAGCCGAAAGATCCACACAGGATTCAGTGGTCGGCACTGAACTTCCCTAAACCTACTATTTACTCGGCCAGGGGCATCCCATAATACCCGTATGGTCGCACTGTAAGATGCTCGGATGGAATCCCCAAAGGAAACGGTCCTTAATGATAATACATAGCCAAGCCACACAGGCACTGTCTCTATACATCAAGATTTTCACAAATCTTTCATTTATTTCACAAACACACCGATACACAAGTATCGGGTTTTCCAGTCAGTTTAGTAAAACCCAATATTTTCCCAAACGACAAACAACGTTGCAGAGCTAAGCCATTCTACTCGGCATCGTATCCTCAGATAGGATGCTAGCGTGCCATTTGTGGGGCTCTCAAGGGAGAAATATATCAACATCCTACCAAATATGTGCGGCTACTGGGTAGGTCCATCAGTTTCGCTTGTAAACCGAGGCCAACAGTTAAAAAGGTGTAAACTAAGCATGCATATATTTTCCAGACAACATAGTTTTGCATATATGGGAAACAATATGATCAAAGAGGCTTGCCTTGTTCCAAAGAAGGATCTTCCTCGGCGAAGGCGGCTTCGGGATCGTCCACCGGTTCAGGCTCTGAACAAGCAGAAAGGAAACACTGATAAGCAGGAGGGGCAAAACACCAAGAAAAGGATCAAGAAGTAGTCGGCTGCAGAGAAAGTGGCAGTCGGCTGAACCAGGCTTGCGAACCAGGCGACAGAGCTCCAAAGCTTGAGAGGATGAAAACTTAGCAGAGCTGGAGCTGGCCGGTTTGCAAAACAAAGGAAGAAGGAGTATGGATGGCTCAATATATAGCCAGCGTGCAAGGGTGAGGCACGGTGGAGCTAGGCAACGGGTAGGGAGAAAAAGTCAAGGTGAACTGACAAATGATTTGATGTTCACGCAGGGCTTGACTTGGGAGTCTGGCGTGGTCAGGGAGTTGGCAGATACTGTAGCTGCGATGAGACATTAAGGTCAAGGCTAGGACAGGTTGGAGAAATCTCACTGACAGGGCTTCGGACTGACCACTGGTCCAAGCGATGCAGCGGGTTATTGTCCATCGGTCCAAGCAGTGCTGCGGGCAGGTGAAGACTGATTCTTCTCTACTTCGGTAGTCGGCGTCCAACGGGCGGGTGCAACTCGGGGGACAAAGAAACAACAGGTCACAACAAGGTAGTCGGCCACTTCTCAGTGCTTAATCGGCAGCAAGGAGGTCCGAGTAAGACAAAGGAAAGGGCAGGATACAAGGACTGAGTAGCAATCTACTCGGCTCAAGGGAGAAGGTAGTCGGCTGGCCAGGGAGAAAAACTGGGGCACAGCTGACAGGATAGGAAGGGAGCTCGGGAAAACGAAAACTAGCGGGAAAGGAAAAACGGGTCGTTACACCAACTACTGCCGAGTTTTTCCAGGACCAAGCCGACTACGAAGACTTCTAAGGTTTCGAGCCTAGTTCCCAACCGAGCCTGTGGTGTAGATGTGTTCTTTTGCCGAGTAGTTTGTCCTTGCTTCCGCTCTGTCTACGCTGTGTCTCGCTAGTTCACCCTATTAGTGCTTTTGTCCATCCAGGGCCTGTCCTAGATGAAAAACCCTTTGTAATATATATGTATATACTCTATTATGTATCTAATGCTTAGTGTACTCTGAGTTGTATCACCGATGACTATTTGTGTATCCGACTACTGATCCAGGGATCGGATACTGTGTACACATGGTGGGCTTGGCTTCCGCCTTGGTGGAGGCCGGGCGCGCCATAGATCCGATTACCACAGGCTTGGCAGCACAGTCACAATTGGGGAAGGAGGATGAATCAGGAGGCGTTGAGCTCCATCGGCATAGAGGCAGCTTGGGAGGCAGAGGGTTTGTCGATGCAGAGCAGCGAAGTAGCAGCAGCTGTCCCCCGCCTCAGTGGTGCCTAGTTCTAGGCCCACATCCATGGTCGGCGACATCTTCAGCCAGAGCTGGTCCTCCGTCGTGGCAAAGATGAACATGAGAGATAGGAGAGGATGAAGGCAGAAGACAAGATCAATTTGGTTGAAAAAAATTTAGAAAATGCATTGAAAGGGTAATTACTAACAAGTGAAATTATAATAGTATGACTCCAAATAACTGTGAAATTATAACGGTATGACTCCAAATAAATAAATAGTAATGACATATTTTAAAACCACGAAATTTATAATGACATGGTTCTAATTAACCCGATAAATTTGACTAGACCACTAGCTAATACTCCCCTGTCTTAAAATAAATTCATCTTTTGTTCATCTTATTTGTCCCACAAAATTTTTATCTTTAAAGCAAATAATACACTGGAGTTTGTTAGGGAACAAATGCATTGAAGTGTGATAAAGTAGGGGATAAGTGTATTGTTTATTAAAGTAGGAGATAAGTGCATTAAAGTTTAATAAAATAGAAAGCATTCTAGTCTTTTAATTTTGTATTGGTACGTGTGAGATAGGCCAAAGATAACTTAGTTTGGGATGAAGGTAGTAAACTTCTTTCGGATTGGGCGCAGTTGCCCACTTGCGGCCTGTGCAGTTGTCCAGCCATGCTCCAAACCTCCAATCCGGGTGATCTCAACCGCTCCACCAGTGGATACAGAAAGCCATGGCTGAATTAAGATCCCGCCGAATAAGAGCAACTCTAACAGCATGGACAAATCTCACTCCCCATTTGCCTATTTGGCTAGCCAAAAAGAAAAATTCATCTCCATATTTTTTTTATGCTCCAGCAGTCTCTCCATCTCTCCCAGTCCAAATTCCCTGGACTCCACATGTCATTCTCTCCTCTGCCCTTTCCTTCTCTTCCTCTACAACAGACAAGGAGGCAGGCAACGGCGGGGCAGGCGGCGGCGGCACAGGCGGGAGGCCGGGGCGGGCGGCGGTAGGCGAGGCGGGCAGGCGCGGCCGGCAGCAGGCGAAGGCGCGCCCACCTGCCCGCCCATTGCTTGCACTGAACCTCTTGCGAGGAGCCACCGCCGCCACCGAAAACCAGGCTCCTTTTCTCTCCGATTGGATTGGCTCCCGCGGACGCATGCTGTACTATTGATGTTTGTTTTCTTCTGAGTTTTTTTTCTTCAATTCATTGGGGCTGGTTTCTTTCTTTCCTTGCGCCGCCCAGTTCCGGAGACTAGAGCTTTCTTGCCATTTTCGTGAATTTTGTAGCGCTTTTGTCTAGATGGATTGATTGGTTGGTTATTTCTTGGAAGGGGAAGAAGGGAAGGCTTCGCATTTGCGGGTAGGCGACAGCGGGGAGGTAGGCGCAGCCGGCGGGGTGGGCAGGCGCGGCGGCAGAAGAGGCAAGGCCAACGGGAGAGAGAGGGATTGGAGGAGAGATAGGGGTAGGCCCTACCATTTGGCAAGCTAGAGTTGCCTGGCCAAGTTTGGCCAGTGTGGAGTGGAGTTTGGCCAGCTAGATGGCTTGACCAGTCGAATAGAGAGTCTGTTGGAGCTCGTTTTTTGCCTGTGATGGCCAGATTTTAACTTGGAGAGCCAAATAGCCATTCTGTTGGAGATGCTCTATCAACGTATACTACTACTAGCACAAACAAACAGCGAATGCCATTGCAACGAGCAGCAAGCAGCACGAGCAACCGTTTCATCGCGCGCGGGTGTGCGAGAGAGGAACGGGTCAGCCGCTTGGATGGCGACTCCTAGTGCGGATGCATATGCACGTATGGAGATCTCCCTCTATAAAAAAAAAATCAAATCCTACATCTCTGGACAAACTTTAGTGGTGAGGAAAAAATTTTAAGGTGCCTCTTATTCATAGAAATATAGTATTGATGATAGTTTAGTAGGTATTAGGTATTAAATGAATAAAACTTCTCGATTTGTGGATCGAGGGTTGTAATAAGGTAAGAATTGATTTATTTTGGGGTAAATTCACTATGTGGCTCTGAAATTTCAGGCGATTTCATCTACATCCCTAGGATTTGCTTGATTCTTTATAAACCTCTGAGTTTTTGTTTTTATCCCTTACATGTCTATTCCGTTAGTTGACCATTAATTTTTTAAAATGACTTTATCGCCCTCGCCATATTACTAAAAGCTAGAAATATTCTATTATAACGCTCGTGTTTTCGCATTCGTGAAAAACCTAAATTGAATAAAAATGTATTTACGAAATTTGGATCTTACTCGAATTCTCATAGTGCGTGCCAAGGTGTGAATTAAAATTTTCTTCAAAATCGCCCTAGGGCCCTCTCCAAAAATTCCCATGAGTCCAAATATCTAATTTAAATCCAAATTCAAATTCAAATCCTCAAATTTTCTACTCAAAAACCTTCTCTAGAAAATTTAAAAGCCACTGTTCATTTAGGCTGCCATCCTCCCCCTTTATCCCCGGCCCGCTCGCCCTTCTCTCCCTCCCTCCCATCGTCTCTCCTCCCACGTAGTACAGCGCGCCCTACGGCCCACGACCTGCTCCCCCTTCCTCATGTGCCGCCATCCATGCCCACACCCATACGCGCTCGCCCGATCCTGAATCATCTTACGCCGACAGCCCGAGCCCACACGCCGCTAGCGCCGCGGACGGCCACCAACATGGCCATATGCGGCTGTTGTTCTCCTCCATTGTAACGCCCCCGCCCTGGCACCACCTATAGTGATACCAGAGAGGAAGCGCCGCAGGAGATTGGCATAGACCAACTCCCACGGAACCGTGATGCCGATACCAGTCCCAGGAAACCTTGCTAGTACCCACGGTCAACGGAGATGTACCACAGCAATTAGCTAAATAAATAAATATATATATTATACCTTTATAAGTTGCAACTTCGGGCAAGCCCTGAGCAGCAACCTGCAAACAGAACAACAGCAACGGAACGACAGTGCAGCGAGAACCCAATCCATAAGCAACGGCTTAGAATTAGGAAAGAAACCCTAATTTTCACTTCAACTTCACTCTTCTTGAATGAGGGGAGAAAAGAAATAGATTGAGTACTTACGTACTCAGCAAGTCAAGGAAAACATGAGTTATGCAGGCTATCAAAGATAGGTTGGGGTTTATTTCTGTTAACGCCAAAATTTGGCACGGCTCATATCAGATTCGGTAAAGAAAGAAGCTATATCAACCGGAGAAAATTAATCCAGAAGAAGCTGGATTTGAGAAGGAATCGTGAGGTCCACGTTATGGCGGTTATTTATCTTATCTATTAGATAGTTTTATCTTTTAGGAAACTTGATCTCTTGTCCGATCGGGTCTGTTAGTTTTCCTTTTCTAGTTAGGAAAGTCCTGTTCCGTAGCCGATCAGGACTCTATCCACCCGGGCTATAAATATGTGCGCCCGGATACATTGTAAATCATCTCTCGATCAATCAAATTCGGCGCATCGCCACCCTTTACCAACGGGTTCTTGCTTCTCGAGCTGGGCTGCATCGGTTAGGTCCGAACTCCTGCGAGAGGGTAAGTCTCGTTACCCCGACTACCTATCGGCTAGGACTTCCTCGGTTAGGTCCGATATTCTAGTCGGCTCATGGTAGTCGGCTTACCATGGTGTATCTGCTCTGTCTACGGCTGCATCGGTTCGGTTCGATCTCTTAGACCGATCAGGTATATCACATCACACGTGCATAGTTTTCATCGGTTTATTGGGAGCAGTTTATCGTCAGTTTGTGCTGCATCGGTTGGGTCCGACCTACTAAACTGAGCGATAAGTTGTTCCTGCTAGGCCGATGGTTCCTGTGCAAGCGTCTTATCAGAATGTATAGCCGGTAAGTTATCATATACATCACAATTGCATTAGATCTATCGGCTCATTGAGGTTCTTTTAACATCATTAATCTGTGCTGCATCAATTAAGTTTGAACTACTAGATTGATAGTGATAGATTTACTCTTGCTGAGTTGATAGGTTTTATGTGATGTTCTATCGGAGTGATTAGCCGATAGGTTATCTTTTTATTAAATAAAGCCGACTGCATTGTTTATTGGTTATTGCTCTGCCCATTCATTCTATCATCGGCTTCTAGCCGATGTCCAAGTGTTTCTGTTTTTGGCAGTCGGCTGGATTACTTGCTTATATCAGTATCGGCTTCTAGCTGATGCACGGTTGGGTTATTGCTGGTTTATATCATCAACCTCTAGTCGATGCATATCTTCTGTTTATCATTGACTGATCTAATGTTTGCTGATACTACTATCGGCTTCTTAGCCGATATACAAGTCCTACTGGTGGTCAGGCAGTCAGCACGAGGGAAGCTAGCGAGTTCTCCATCTTTATATCATTATCGGCTCCTAGCCGATATACAAGCGCCATCGGCAATCAACCAAGGACCCGGGCGCGAAGCAAGGATTCGGGTGCGGGCACGAGACCCGGGCGCGAACAACTAGGGCCCGGGCACAGTTTTTTCATCGGATTTCAGCTGGTGCTCAAGTGTTCCTTCGGCAATCAGCTAGCAGGATTCTTGTCGGCCGATTGAATCCCTGAGCTAATATTTTCTCCTTGTCAATTGCTGGGTCAAATTGACTGGCACGCCCGCGAACCTCAGATATTTAGGACCTGCACTGGAGCTAAGCAGATCTCCCAGGCCTTCGCGTGTCTCTAGGCGCCGAACCAGATCGTCAGCAAGCTTTTTGGCACACCCGGCGGTTTTCGGCGTCAACAATTTCGCAAACCATTTCGTTTGAAAATATTTTCGAAAACCTAAGTGTGAGCTGTCTCAATGTAACTGGAAGGAGTCTCTCGCCCCGATCCTGTCCACGAATTGCTTTTCAACAACTCAAGCGGACAAATCAGATTTTAATTGATTTTAGATAGTCTTATACCGCCTGTGAGATCACGACAGCGGTTCAGTGGGTCTGCCCTTAAGCAGCTTTCCACTATATCCTCATTTATTACTTTATTTTCAATTTCGTTCACTCCAGGACTTAATCTCATGTTTCCTCTTTTATTTTCCTTTCACTTTAGTCCTATCCAAGACATCATCTCATCTCATAACTCATCTCAGTGGCTCCTCAAGCCATCCTTAATCTCAACTCAAAACATACACCGCTTCCACTCGGGAAGCCTAAGCTATGATGCCATTTGACATCCCGAGTTACACAGTCTCGTTTCAGACCACTTAGGTCATCCATCAGCCACTGAGGCCGATTCTGGTAACGATTCCCATACCACAAATCACTTTCGCAAAGCACTGGCAAACAAAACTACGCTAGAGGAGTCACCTCACATTCGTCCGTAACCGTAGGCACGGCTATTCAAACAGATTATAGACCTTTGCAAAGGGTGCACGCTTTGCCCACACGACGCGAGTTTACTTCCCGCACTCGTCAGCGGGGAAGGTTCGCGACAAGGCCTTTCCAAAGCCCTCCCAGGATAGCACGTTGTCCTATAAATGGGTTCTCTCAACCAAGTACCAAAAACTCATTTCCTGTACTCAGGAACGAGGGTATATCGCCCTCTTGGCACCCAGCCGCTCCCACATTTATTAGCAATCGAAACGATCCTAGGAACACTAGTTACTCAGCCAGGGGTGTCCCATTCCACCCGTGTGGTCGCACTGTGAGATGCTCGGATGAAATTCCCTAAGGAAACGGTCCTTATATGCGATACGAAGTGCCACCACACAGGCGATCACTTTGCACCGCGGATTTTCGCAATTAATTTTGTTTCGTAATTCCGCCGACATCGCATGTCGGGTTTTTAAACCTTTGGAAACCCTAATTTGTCCCAATCGACAAACAATAGAGATGTGGGTAGAACCATCAGAATCCAGGCTCAGAGAGCATGGTAACTGAGGTATCACGAGGTGGAGCGACAAGGAATAGGATACCAAAGACCTACAGGGTTTATGCAACTATCGGGCAGGTCCGTCGGTTCGACACGCAAACCTAGGCCAATTAATTTAATGTGCACAGTAACCATGCAATTTTGCAAACAAAACATTTTAAATTTAGGAGCAATATGGTCAAGGAGTGACTTGCCTCAGACTTCGTCTTCAAATTTCGCGAGAATCCGACGTCCGATGAATTTCCAGAGCGTTGACTACGCGCGAAACGAGAGAAAACACAAAAAATCCTAGAAATAAAATATTGTTATTAATAACTAATAGTGCCATGAGGTAGATCTTATTTTTAGAAAAATTTAGAGACTTGAACGGGGTCAATCGGAGCTACGGATTAAAAGATATAAATTTTTGAAGTTTTAGGGATTTTTTAGAAAAGTAAAGGATTTAATTTGAACATTTGGAATAAGAATTATATTGAAAAATTGGTGGTTGACAGGTAGGGCCCTTTGTTAGTGATTGGGAGAGAGAAAAGAAGAGCTAGCCCACTTGTCATTGGGAGAGAGAGGAGAGAGAAGCCTAGGGGCCACATGGAAGAGAAAGGGAAATGGATGACAGTGTGGCCCCACTTGTCATGCATACAGAATTGATGGGGGGCCCACATGCAGTGAGAAGAGAAGGGAGTTACTATGCTTCACTGTGCATGGGCCCACATGTCATTCTCTCATTATTTAAAATAAAGTTTAATTAGGATTTTTAATGGGGTCGGGCCCATGGGTCATTGACACAGAGGGATTGGGTTGATGTGGCTGGGCCCACGTGTCATTGGGACGGGGAGGGGGTTTAATCGTTGGTCCCGCATGTCAGAGAGGAATGGGGAGTGGCAGGCAGCGGTGGCCAGGCCGATCGACGGCGCACAACAATCGGCGGCGAGAGAGGAAAAGCGGCTACAGGAATGGGACGAGGAGGAGACGGCGAGGGAAGTGGAAGGCTCGGATTGCGCAAATAGTGGCCTACGGCGATGGGCGACGGTGACCTGAGGGTGGTGGTGAGGTGATGCTCCTGAGGTTCGCCGCCAGCGACCATTTTGCCGATGGGGAAGGCCGGGATGCTTCGGATTGGACGTGGCTCGAGTGGAGGAAGGAAATGGAGAGAAGCATTGGCCCCTACCTTTTGCAACGGCGAGAAATCGATGGCGGCATCAATGGCGAAGCGGCGGCATCCGATTTGGGGATTTTACCTACGACGGCACCCAGGTGCAATTGGAGGCACGGTTGGGCTCGTGAGGGAACGAGGAACCCAATGGTGGTAGTGGTTTAGTTGATTGTCTTCGGGAGCGGTCGGATTGGAGCGAGGCCGAATGATTAATGGTGGCGGCGGAGAGAGAAATTGGCGACGGCGAGGCTTGCTCAGAATAGGGCGACAACAGGGAGTCCAAGGTAGTATTTATATGCGGCGAGTGGTGCTACACGACGGCCCAAAGAGGCGGTGGAGCACGCGGGGCAAGGCACGACGAGACGCGACGCTGCGGCATGGCTGTGGCCGACGTCATCACCGGGCCGTGTGGTCGCCAGGGAGGAGATGAGGGGCAGAGGGGATGGCGACGGGACAAGACGGGATTCCCGCGCACTTGCACCTTGACTTTGGAGCTCGATGGCGAGAGAGGCTTCTCGAGCTCCATCGGCTTTTTGACCAGGGAAAAGTCAAGTGAGAGGGGAAGCGCGATTTGCACTGGTAGCCGATGTTCGCGTCCCGCGAGGTTGACGAAGGGGCCGCGTGCTTGCCCTGGTCGGGACAGGGAGGAATGGCGAACGCAGCTTTTCCGGGAGCAACGGAGAAAGAGATTGAGAAGGAAGAGAGAGAACAAGAGAGACTGAGGGAAGAAGAAGATGAGGAGGAAGACGACGACGGCTGCTGACAGCAGGGGACCACGTGTCGGCACCTGCAGTGATCGGCCGGGGATGGAGGGGGCCCGTTTGCCAGCGCTTGCGTCGCACGCGCGGGGGTGTGCCGCCTGGTCGGTGGGGCCCGGATGTCAGCACGTGGGGAGGCTAAGTGGCTGCGGCCGTGTTGGGCTGGTTCGGTTTGGGCTAAGAAAAGAAAGGGGACGGCCCGATAGGAACAGTGACTTTTTTATATTTTCTAGGGATTTATTTGGAGGGTTTTTGATGATTTCTAGTTGGGATTTAATCCAAAATTTTATCTTTGCGTCCACAAAATTCCTGAGATTTTTGAGGAGGACTTGTACTACCAAGGTTGGGATATTTTGTCTGGATATAGATATCTGAAATAAAGGGAAAATATAATGAAACTCCAAGGGTTAGATTTTATTTTGGATATTTGAATTTTGGGAAAATCAAGGGGGACTTAGTGGAGGGATTTTTAGTTGAATTTTAATAGGGGTCAGGAAAGGTTTTTCAAAAGGAAATTTCAATTATTTGTATCTCGATCCGAGGTTTTATTTGGGGAATTATTTCTAGAGGGTTTAGAAGAGATATTTATATTTGAATTTAATTCTTGGGATTTGAGAGGGTTTGGGTTTACAAGATTTTTCAGGAGTTCCAAAAGGGGCTTTCAATTAGGACTTGGATTTATATATACATATATATGCATATTTATACACGCACATATGTATATATATACATCTGAAATGAGTAAATTTCTGAGGAGGCTTTAGGGAGGGTTTCGAAGAGGATTCGATCCTCGATAGAAATTTTTGATTGGGGATTTAGGAAGAGTCTCGAAGGAAATTCAAAAGGGGATCTCGGATTTGAATTTTCTAAGGAAATTTTGAGAGAGAGTCGAATTGTGAAATTCGAGTCTCGGAATTGGGAGAGGGTTTGGGACAGAGGTTTTAGTGTTTCAAGGAGGTTTTGACATGAGATCTACGGCACTAATTCTTAAGCACACACAAAAGGCCAAAATTTTTGAAATTAGGGTTTTTACTAAAATAGTTTTTAATGGCCCGAAAACCAGGGTGTTACATCCATCCCCGTCTTCCCCGAGCGGCAGCTGCTCAGTTGAAGGCCCATATGGCCGAGCCGCACTTGCTGCGTGCGCGACCACTCCTCTCATGCGCCAATAGCCCTGCTTGCCGCCTCCATTGCCTTCGCCACGCGCCACGGTCATCTCGGGAACACCGCCATCGCGCTCCAGTGCCATCCTCACGTCTAGACGCATCATCGGCCGGCAAGCTTGCGAGCCTTCCCGTTCTGTCCCGTCACTCACGCCGTTCCCGCTTTCTCCTCCCTTCGGCCGAAATCATCATGGCGCCACCGCCTCGCCACCCTATCCAGCCACCTCGGCCAGAGGAGCATCGCCACGCCACTGCCTTTTTCCGCCATTGGCTAGCAGCCAGCCCCACCTATAAAGCGGCCCCTCTACCCTCCACCAGGCCGCACCGAAGCTAGCTACGCTCGCCACCGCTCCCCTCTCTCACTCCATCGCCACCGTCGGAGGTGAAATCCCCATGTCGGGCTCATCGTCGCTGCCCGCAATCCCATCCTTATCGCCGACTAGGTATAGCCCTTCCTCCCCTTTTCCCTCTTCCTCTAGCTCGAGCGCACGAAGACACATCCCCGCCCTCTCCCAAGCCGTCGTTCCACCTCGTCGATGATGACCACATGTTGCACGCCACCGAGCCACCTCCGTTGCTCGCCGCTGGCCACCTCCGGTGCCCCCTCCACACATCCGAACCATCCACGTTCCTCCCCATCCTCTCCTCTGTCCGCCACTATGACTCGCTCCCTCCAGCGAGGCGTTGTTCGCCGGAACCACTCTGGCTGCCGTTGGCCATCGATCTGGGCTAGGGTCAAACCCACCCCTCCCGGTCCAAGCTGACGTGGCGCCGTGTGGCTGCCACATCGACAGCCGCAGGCCACCCCCACGCCACCAAGCACCGGCCGCTCATGGGCTGGCCTATGCGGCCCATAAGGCTAAGAGGCCATCGGCCTCAGTTCAACAGACTGCAGCCCCTTCACTCCCTCCCCCTCTCTCTCTCAGACACCAGGCCCCACCTGTCAGCCTCTAATCCAAAAATCAATTTTTTTCGAATTTCTTTTAGTACTTTTCTATTGAGAGAAAATGATTTAATGTTTAAAAATTCATATCTTTTTAACCGTAATTCCGTTTGAGCCCAGTCAATGCTCAAAATTTTTCTAAAAATGAGATCTACATAATGGTACTATTAGTTATCTATAAGAAGCTCTAATTTAATGTCTTTTGTGTGTTTTTGTTTTACGATGTGTAGAAGTCGTCACTGACAAGCAATCGATCAATGAATTCGAAGGAGCAGGGCAAGTCACACTTTGACCATGTCGATCCTATATTTCTATAAAAATATCTTGTTTGTAAATTACGCATATTAGGAGCACAATTTCAGCCACGGGTTGCAAATCGGTCCGAGAAGCCCGACCCTATTTGCTACATTAATACCCTTCTTGTTTATTGATGACCCTACACCCTTGTCACCTTATTGTCGTCCTGATACTTGTACTCTTTGAGTGTCAATATCGATGACAGGAAAATCTTATACAAGTTTGACGATGGTAAAAATATGGGTTTTTAGAAATGATTTGCAAAACCGACACGCGATGCTGGACACTTGAGAAAATGAAATGGTTTCATAAAACTTTGGTTATGGGTTCTCATCGCTTGTGTGGGATGACCTCACGTGGCACATAAAAACCAATTCCTGCAGAAATTCTATTGATTATAGAATCGTACGACCATATAGGTGGAATGGGATACCCCTAGCCAAGTAATTTGTGGACCTAGGGTGAGTCTGGTTGTCAATGGATGTGGAGTCGTCTGGGTGACACTGTGAGTTGCACCCGCGGGATCCTGAGTACGGGGAGTCTAGGACTTGTCTGGTACTTGGTGCAGGACCCGTCTAGTTAACAATGGGCTATCTTGGGAATATTTTGGAAAGGCCTTGTCGCAAACCTCCTTTCACCAGCCGTATCTAATCAATGCGTGTTGGGTGTTTGGAGTAAGCTTGTGTTATGTGGGTAAAGCGTGCATCCTTTGCAAAGGTTATAAACTATTCGAACAGCCGTGCCCACGGTCATGGGCCAATATGAAGTGATTCTTCTAGCGTAGATTTGTTCATAAAATGCTTGTGGAATATGGTTGTGGATTGGGAACCGTTACCAAAACCAACCTGAGTGGCAATGTAAGATCCGAGTGATTTGAAACGAGATTGTGTGATCCAGGGTGTCGTGTGGCACTATAGTCAGGGTTGAGTGTATGAAATGAAAATGTGGTTGAGAAAGTTTAATCCACCTAAATGGAAATACTATATGGGACAATACGCTCTGAAATGGACTAGTGACAAGTCGTTGTGAAATGACTTGTGGAATGGGTTGAGACGTGAGTCTCTTCTTAATAATTGTGGTGAGTTATTGTTTGAGGCGTGAGCATCTTTCCGACAACTTAAAGAACACTTAGAATTTTACAAAGTGTTTTCTAACCCAAAACTGTTTGCGAAAAAAACCCAAACCGTTCCTTGACAAACCCTGCATTTCACACTATTTCCATGATTTGCTGGGTACACCGTGTACTCCCCCTTGATATATTCCTTACTCAGAAATATATGGAGATGAAGATCCAACTGCTGATAAGTTCCTTCAAGATCAAGCTGAATATGAAGACTTTTAGGGTTTCGGTCTAGGTCATAAACCGTGCTTGTGGGTGTCTTTAGGCCTAGTTTGTGTTTCTGCTGTTGTCTTTTATAATGTATTGTTGCATATCTGGGTTTTGTCCATGGCTGCAACCTATGTAAGGGGAATTCTATCTAATAAATAAAACAAGTTTGGCTATGATCTATCGATATCCTGTATATGCTAGCTGGAATCCTAGGACTACTATATGTAATGCAGGTAAAGATGTTCGCCTCCTGTTGACCTATATTGGTTAACGAGAGAGGGATGTTACATCTATGTAAAAACTATTTGGGTTGTGAAAAACAGTAAGGGATAAATTACCAAATATGAAGTTTTGAATTTTAAAATTTTCAAAAGTAATTACGTTGAAATCAGAAATTATTAAGAATTACTGAAAATTGTTAACTAGTGAAAACGCTTATCATTTTACAATAGAGGCAATATGGTCGTTTTAGGATAAATTAACGGTCAATTGACGGCACCTATGGAATGGACATGTAGGGATAATATAAAAAATCATGGGTATGAAAGGGATTGAGTAAAACTTATGGACATAAAAGGGATTAGCAAAATATTCAGGGTCACACAATTTTTTTTATTTTAGGATTAAGTTTAAACTTTAGAATTAATTTGTTTTAGTACCGAGTGAGTAGTGCCTCCTCCAGTGAATTAATTTATTTTAATTCTGGGCTTAGGCAGCGCTCAGCCAGAACAGCATGGCTCGTACACCCGTTTTCTTTGACTGCGAACTTCTTGGACTTTAGCCAAACTCCGTATAAAAGCTTAGCGTCCCGTCAGAATAATACAGGTGCCTTATTATGCGTATCTATCCTTTTTTTTTTCTGGCGCACACGCTCAGAACTGGGAGTAATACATGATCGTGAAAGGAACCAGCTATTGGATTGGAATCTATTCCTACTACGTGACAATGCACATTATTTTGCCTGTGACAGTGACCATTTCATCCCGAGTACTCTAAGTGCTAGTATAACTGTTGCCTTCTTGCTTCGTTGAATACCTTGTATCAATCGCATCGTCCGATCGGAGAGAGTTGCCATGGGCTCCAACTCGCGCCCTCACGCCGTGCTCGTCCCGTACCCAGCGCAGGGCCACGTCACGCCCCTGCTGCACCTCGCCAAGGTGCTCCACTCCAGGGGCATCCACGTCACCTTCGTCAACTCCGAGTACAACCACCGCCGCCTGCTCCGTTCTGGCGGCGCCGGCGCGCTGGCCAGCCTCGACGACTTCCGGTTCGAGACCATCCCGGACGGCCTGCCGCCGTCCGATTCCGACAATGACGACGTCACGCAGGACATCCCCACGGTCTGCGCGTCCTTCCTCACGCACGGCCCAGCGGCGTTCAGGGCCCTCCTGGATCGTCTCAACAGCGCACCGGGGACGCCGCCGGTGAGCTGCGTGATACCGGACGGCGTGATGAGCTTCGCCCAGAGGGTGGCCAGCGACATGGGCATCCTTGCCCTGGCCTTCTGGACCACCAGTGCCTGCGGTTTCATGGGCTATCTCCACTTCGCCGAGCTCATCGAGAGAGGCTACGTGCCACTCAAAGGTACACTTGTACTAACTGTTTCCTGTGTACGCACGGTAAACTAAAATCGTTTGGTTCATTGCGTTCGTTGGCGGCTTGCACCATGCATGCATGCGCGCTGCAGATGGGAGCTACCTGACCAACGGATACCTCGACACGGTGCTCGACTGGGTGCCGGGGATGCCTGGCATCCGGCTGCGCGACATGCCCAGCTTCATCCGCACGACCGACCGGGACGAGTTCATGCTCAACTTCGACAGCGGCGAGGCGCAGAACGCGCGCCACGCACGGGGCCTCATCCTCAACACGTTCGACGTGGTGGAGCAGGACGTCGTCGACGCGCTGCGCCGCATCTTCCCGCGCGTGTACACCGTCGGCCCGCTCCTGACGTTCGCGAAGGCCGCGGCGGCGCGGCGCCCCGAGCTGGGCGCGATCGGCGGCAACCTCTGGAAGGAGGACGCGAGCTGCCTCCGGTGGCTTGACGCCCGGCAGCCCGGCTCGGTCGTGTACGTCAACTTCGGCAGCATCACCGTCATGTCGCCGGCTCATCTCGCGGAGTTCGCGTGTGGACTGGCGAGCTGCGGCCGGCCGTTCCTGTGGATCATCAGGCCGGACCTCGTCGTCGGCGAGAAGGCCATGCTGCCGGAGGAGTTCGTCAGTGAGACCAAAGAGAGGGGACTCTTTCTGAGCTGGTGCCCGCAAGAACAAGTCCTGTCTCATCCAGCGACCGGCGTGTTCCTGACGCATTCCGGTTGGAACTCGACGCTGGAGAGCATATGCGCCGGGGTGCCGATGATCTGCTGGCCGTTCTTCGCCGAACAGATGACCAACTGCCGTTACGCTTGCACCAAGTGGGACATTGGACTGGAAATGGACAGCAACGTGACGAGGGAGGAGGTGGCACGGCTCGTGCACGAGGCCATGGATGGAGAGAAAAGCAAGGATATGAGAGCGAAAGCAATGGAGTGGAAGGAGAAAGCCGTGGCGGCAACGCAGGAAGGCGGGACTTCGAGCTCTGAAATTGACCGTTTGGCCGAATTTCTGCTTGCAGGGAGTGATCGTGCAAGTTGAAATATTGTTGTTGATTCATGGAATGGGTATATGAATCTGTGATGTGACCATTTCCCACTGTCTTGTACGAATTAATAGTTCTGGAGTGGAAAACACAGATGAACAATAAGACAACCTCTGCTTCAACAGCGTGACTATTCAGTGTTTCAGGTTTGTCTGTGGTTTCATCTGTAGCAGTAAGATGCTCCATCATCATCAGTTATGTTACTATAGTAAATTGGTAAAGGCATGATAGTGAAGTAGTAATTCAAACGCATGGTGCAGGTAAGAGATAACAGCAGCAAGCCACTGGAAGATATTGTGGAAAATTATAGATTTTTTTTTGGTGAAATTCAGTTGGGCCATACAATGATTCGCCAAAGAAATGCATTGTGAAAATCGGAAAAGAATATGAAATAATGAAAGAACAAATCCTTTTGTGCTTTTTTAAGTCAAGAAGTGAGTGCTTTGAACTCTGTCACAGACCACTATGTGGGCTGACATCGAATCATTTCGGAAGAATTTTCAGTTCATCAAGTCAGTTCCGAGGTGTTTAGATCTGAATTTGATTCTATCGTCTTTGATGCTTCTTGGTTGTCCGTGGTTGGAGTTGCACTCGTAGAGACTGGCAGAGATGATTGAGGACCTATAAATATGTCAGCAGTAACAAGGCATAAATTAGTGAAACATTGTGGTCCTGTCCAGAATTATATTCTCACTTTACCGTGATTAACTAGATGATGTCACTTGTGAGAAGAACATATACGTTTCTAAATGACAACATAGTAATCAACTGAAATGCAGTATTTTGTTTTTGGTTTCAACAATAAGAAAAAGAATGTCAGAGGTCGGGGATGTAATACATTTCCATTATTAAAAAACAATAAGCAAAAGAGCTATATGTCCGTTTCAATATAATGACATACCCGTCGTATCATCTGGCTGCCTTGCAATTGCATGAGGGGGTAACTGGAGTCTGAAATCGGGTGGGAGTGAAGGCCCTGTAGGGAAAGAACCCTCAAACTGCGCTGCAGGCTGCTGAACGAAAGGCGGCCGTGCAGCTTGCTGCATCGGGGAGAAGCCAGCCCTTGGACCCGGGACACCCGGCATGTAACCCATGAACTGGTATGACGGTGTTGAAGGGGATGTTGGACCATAGAGTTGAGGGTAGTAATGCTGTAGCACTTGAGAATTGTACACAGCCTGCTTAGGAGTTTTCAGATTCATACATTGAATACTTTCAGTATATATTGCTAGATGAGAAAATAAGATGATATATGCTGATGTCCGTTACTATAACTTGGAGTTCTAATGTAAAAAAATATCTGTAGACAATCAATTCTTAATAGTATTCAAGCTTTTGAGGTTCAGGACATAACTTCAGATGTTGTGAATTCAGAGGTTCAGACCATTAGCACTAGCTGTCAAACTTATCTCTTCTTTGTGTGGACAGTTACCAAATTATTGGAGATGCATGTAGCAAGAATAAATTGCATGTGATGGAAGTAAAACATCAAATGACATTGAACAAGGAGATGGATGGGATGCTTGCCTGTTGATATGGAAAATCAGGTGGGTACCAGTACCTGCAAAAAGTTTGCATAATTTTTTCAGTGCGTTGTAAAAGATTGAGAGGGATTGAGCTGAACATGAGCCCCAACATTGTCTTTTGGAGACATATCTACCAACTATCTTGGCTGTAAAGCCCAAACTTATTTCGTAACTAATATATGTCAAGTTAAAACTAGGACCATGTCAAACAAACTTTTCCCTTTTCCTGTACTTCCAGTTTTCAGTATCAGCAACAGTTCATAAGAAAAGGGTGCTAGATTCTTCATTTGTTATACAGCTTGTAAGAACCTAAAACAATTACCTGGCTAAATCATAACTCCCATCGTAAAAGTATAGTCATTGGCAAAAACAAAACTGGACTCTATTTAAAAAAACAAACTTTGTGGAAAATATCCACATACACCATCATTAACCTTTCTTTCATGAAACTTTCAGAACACCTAGTTCTAATTTGCATATGAGAAAAACAGAAACAACTAGTAACTACTTGTTCAGCAGTTGTTCTTAGCAAAATATAACCAAATTTGAAGTTCCGTACAGGTCATGTCACTCCTCTTGTCCTGTCTCAACAATATGTACAGGTCCACGGCTATAAAGAAAAAAAAACATAAAAAGCAGCAAATTGCAATAGCATCAGCCAAGTGGCATCAGATCTGAATGCAGGCATTTAACTCTTCAGAAAACCAACAAAGTGCAGAGAGTGTTTGCAGGGAAGGCAACACCCCACGGTGGTCTAAAGAGAGAGACGGGGTGGGAGAATTTTTACTGTTACTAATTTATTTATTTTTTTAATTTACAAAACTAATTTTCGGTTTGAATCATTTGCAAAACTAGTCTCTTGCCGCCCTGGGCCACGGCGGGATTTAAAAACCGCCGTGGCCCAGGGCGGCGAATGGCATCCCCGTCACCCGAGGCGCCGTTAGCCTCGGGGACGCCACGTGGATTCGCCGCCCTGGGGGACGGCGGCGAATGCCCCCAGGGGGCCGTTTACTATGCTAAAAACCGCCGTCCCCCAGGACGGTGAATCCACGTGGCCTCCCCGCGGCTAACGGCCGCCGGAGCCGTTAGCCCCGGGTGACGGGATGCCATTCGCCGCCCTGGGCCACGGCGGTTTTTAAATCCCGCCGTAGCCCAGGGCGGCAAGAGACTAGTTTTGCAAATGATTCAAACCGAAAATTAGTTTTGTAAATTAAAAAAAAATTAAATTAGTAACAGTAAAAATTCCGGGGTGGGACACCAGAGTTGAATGCCCATTGGCCATTGCTGAGCTGCTGTCTCCCTCCCATCGGCCCAGGTTTAATGGGCCATCACGCAGGGCCCAACAGGAGGGGAATGGGGACACGTGGGCCCTCTGTGCTCCTTGGCAACTGAACCCTTCTGCCCAATTAAGGAAAACGAAAAACGGAAAGCTGCTGACAGGAAAGGAACGGGACCTCACACACTAGTCACTGCCGTGAAAATGAGACGCAGCAGCAGCAGCAGGAGCCAGTTTGGTAATAGCTACCCCCATCAGCTAGCTGTACAATCTTCGTGCATTAGCGGCAACGACTTCCTTGTCTACTACTACACCCATTTACCTCTTAACTCTTAAGGCCAATTGAGAAGGCAACATCTCTCTGGACTAGAAAGGCAATGTCTACCTCAACATCGTAAAACTGCATACGTCTCCGTCTCCGGTCTCCCTGAACCACCGGTTTCAATCACCAGTGATGCGGAAGCCGCACTACCTAAACAACTTATCCTTCTCTGCAACGCAATGCAATTTACAGCTAGGCTCTAAGAAGCAAACACGGTGCAAACTCCCAAGAGGGGAATGACATGGTGCTGATATGGACATGTAGCTAGTGCTAGCTGCCGAGAGCGTTCAGGTTTGCATGCAGTGTGGCTCGGATCCCACGACGACGACGGTGCAATATACTAGTGTGGCGGCGATGGTTGTATCATCACCATCCTAATCGTGGGCACTGAGTCGTGCTGCATCCGGTGCTTTTTTAAAGCAAAACGAAGGAAGAAATCAAAGGAGGCTGACACTCACCCGAGCTGCTGGTGATGGTACATCGGGTGAGGCGGGGCCGCCATCTGCTGCGGCGGCATCCGGCCGCCCATGTAAGGTTGTGGGCCCATGTGTGGCTGATCCGGAAAGTGGGATCCGCGGGGGGCCCGCCCTGCAGAGAGAAAAAACGAGAGGAAATGATGTTAGACATGCCAATGGATGTTAGACATGGCAATATGCATGGCATGTTATAGGCTGCAGAGAAAACACACAATGACACAAGGAAAATAAATGAATTGTGCATGCAGGGGTAGCAGATGTATGCATGTACGTATAATGTACAGTAGCCAGTAGGGCAGGGCTTGCAAAACTGTTGTATAGACTGCGCAGAGAGGTGTCACCATGTGCCCCTTACCTTTACTGGGTTTGACTAAGATGCATGGGTGCAAGCGATAATAATATACTCCCGAGTTGTGATTCCTCTCAAAAGGTTACTAATATAGACTGTCCAACATTAAAAAAAATTCAGTTTCTCAGCACAAAAGTCACGCATTTTTTTATATTTTTAGAAGGCCATTGCGCGAAGAATTTATAGAAGTTCCTTTTGGCGAGCATTGAACAGATTACTAGCACAAAGCCAAACAGCTCAAGACCGTTTTAGCTAGCTAGAACTACAACCAACTCCATTTAGGCACTGTTGTGCTGTAGTGCAGTACTAAACAATATTTTATTTGGTAAAAATAGTATGATGGCCCAATGGTTCTAGCATGCGAAGGGAGAAATTGCTCAGAAGACCAATAAAACCATGTTAACCCCTTATATATTTTCTTTGATGAAAAGTAACAAAGACTCAGATAAAAGTTAGACGATCTCAGCAGTATATGCATGTTCTCTCTCTTTCTTTTTGGAAAATATATGCGTGTTTTCATCGCACGCAGTAGCTTAAAATCATGAAGGAATGCATGCGTGCGTGCTGCATTGGAAGAAACGCAAATGATGTGTATGGATGAACACAAAATGAAGTGAAAGTGAAGCTGGGGATACTGGCCCCGAACACATTTGATGCGCAATAGCCACAACATGCAATGGAACTGTGCTAGCACCTATTCTTGCTCCAAGCGTCGCCAGTTGGTACCCAACCATACCGGTCAAAAGACTGCGAAAGAGTAGTATATGCGATGGAGCATTTTTCTAATGCCCGGCACCAATTTTCACCAGAAAAGAAAAGAAGGCGGCGACCGGGTTCCTGATTCTCCAGCTACAATCTCCCAACCGCTTTACACCACATTCTCGCTGGAACGGTTTAACATATCGCCACTGCATTCTTCAGTCAAACCACCAAATTCTCTCCCAATAAGCAACAAAATAAATCAAGATTGAGATAGGCATAAAAGAGAGTTCATCCGATCCCCACTCATCAACCATCCTTTAACCGCAAATCTGCCAGGATTATGCTAAACTAATTAATCAGCAAGTAGACACCCAGATCAACGCTACTACCGTTGGTACGTCGTGCAGCAATTGCAGCAGATAACTAGGGGTAGTAAACTACTAGTAAAGTAACTGCTGTGAGGCCAGGCTGGCCAAGCAAGCACAGAGGTATGATCCTGCCTCACCTCCCAATGCAGACGCAGTACTCGTAGTAGTCGTCGTCCCCCTTGCTGTGTGCTGGCGCCTAGTGTTTTAGGCTTTTAGCAAGCTGGACATGGGCCCCACCCATCTGCCATGCCAACACGACCCACCACCGCACGCAAGGAGGACGACGAAGAGGGGAAAAAAAGGAAGGGGTAAAAAAATGGCGGAGTGCCCTAATCAAGCTTATCCGGTTTGATTGCGTGCGGGCAACCGGTTTACCGCTAATCATGGCCCAGTTATTGCTGCCATGCACATGCGCGTGCCTTGTTCTGGCAAGTAACGGAAAGAGGGGCATTGATTTGGTTCGGGTTCCTCGGGTTGCTCACCTCGCGACGGCGACGACCGCGGCGGCCCCATGGCCGCAATGTTGCAGTTGGCGCGCCGGCCGCCGATCGTGGGGTTCGGGTTCCGCACCGCCTCCCTCGCCGACTCCGGGTGCCGGAACGTCACCTGCGGTTGACACACATCTATCTGAGATCGATCAAGCATATCGATACGCACATCGATACATACATGCACGACGGCGAGCGATCATCTCGTCGTCAGCCGGCGAAAGAGAGGGGAACGTACGAATCCGTAGCCCTTGGACCGGCCGGTCTCGCGATCGGTGATGACGACGGCCTCGAGGATTTCACCGTATTGCTGGAAGTGCTCTTCCAATCCCTTGGACGGCGTCTCCCACGCCAGGCCGCCCACGAATACCTTGGTGAACGTGGTGTCGCCGAACCGCGTCCGGTGGTTCGGTACCCCGCCGACGTTGCTGCCACTGGCGCCGCCCGCCGGCGCGTGGGCCGCCGGCGACCCACCAGCGGATGACGTCGACGACGATGCCGCAGCCATCACGCAGGGGCACGTACGGCGCTCTGCAGCTAAACTTCCGGCCGCCGCTTGCTTCTTCCTCCCTGGTGAAAGACAGTATTGGATTGATCAACTGATCGATCCTGCAAGGCTCAAACTCGATCCTTATCCCGATCGCGCGCTGTTTCTTCTATATATGCCTTAATTAGTGGCCGGGTCGGTCACCACCCGTCTTGCACAGGGATCAGCCGGCCTGTCGTGTGTGCTCCAGCCTCCTCGGTTTCCAAGTAACACACTTTTTCCATAACCTCTCCCCACCTCAGGCTGGGAAGGTGGAGGAGGCGGAGGGATTTGTTAAGGAGAAATTAGAAGACTTGGAGGAGAAGGGGAGGGGAGGGTTGGACAGGGGCTATGCGCTGGAAGAGAGGGTTTCGGGTGTGGGATGACAGCTGCGTCACCCTTTCTAGTCCATCTTCCAATCGACTACTATAATACTTCCGCTAGCTTTGCAGGCCTCTGTTGCCTCCTTGTACTCCATCTTCTCTCTCTCTCTGCGTCTCTGTCTCCCTTCATGTGTTGTGTTTCTGCCACCTTCTCCTACGCGCCCACTTGGGGTGGGCGCGAGGGCGTCCTCATCTCCGGCCTGTGACGCGCGTTAGCCGAAGGCGCGTGACATACGTGCGTGACGAGGCGATTCGATCGGCTGCGCGCGCGCGAGCGATAAAGAGAGAGATCGAGTTGGTGGTGGCGGCGTCTTGGGGTAGGCCTCGGTTGCGGTTGCTTGTGGATTTGCATCTCCTTACGCCCGCCTTGTTGTTCCATCTTCTTACTTAGGTCCGATCGAATCCGCCGGTTGGGGTGAAAACTCTTTTTGTTTTGAGTGAATATATTTTCTGAATAAATTATTAAACGGTATATTTTTTATAAAAATTTTCTATATAAAAATTGTTTATAAAAAGTCATATAAATATATTTTTTAAATTTATAATAACTAATACTTAATTAATTATACGTTAATGACTCACTTGGTTTTGTTTAGTATGATCTTCTTCTTTTCACTCACTCTTAAAACTAAACGAAGGGAACAGTGTCACTGTCGTGTCAAGAAGCAATGGAAGAACCTGGATTGATTCCAGTTTTCATTATCAACGGAGGAGGAGAAAACATTAAGAAAACGTACTGCAAGTTTTTTTAGAGGTATAAACTTATAAGTTTTTGCAAGGGCATCACATATCTTTTCTCTCTATCTAGCAATTGACGTCGACCACTTCTCTTCAACCTCGAAGCAGCATTCACAATTTGACATCGCTCTTCCAGTAGTATAGTTCTGAAGCCAATTAATGGATCAGGAGCTGTAGGGTGTCGTCTGAATGTTCAGCTCTAGCCTTAAACAGACGGAAACCCCGCGTAGCATCGTTAAATCGGCTTAGGCGTGTCTCCACTGCCCATCACCGTCTTCATTAGTTCGTACAGCGTGCCGCTCCATTTAATAAAGAGCGTTCTCGTACGACCGTGGCCGACTTATGTTGTCGCATGTGTATCATTTATTTCGATAAGATTGAGAACAAGGTTGATGTAATTTCTCTTAAAAAAACTTTGTTTTTTCAACTGAAGTGTACCAGCAGTTCTAAATTTATCACATCGTGTCATTTGTAATCACAAAAGTGAGGCTTTTACTATCAGCCTTGGCATGAAAGAACAAGAGAAGGTTGCTACGATGCTTAATTGTCCCATTAGAGTTTTACCCATGAGATATCTGAGGCTACCTATAAGCCCAGACAAATTGTTGAATGTTGACCTGAATAGAAAAAGAGATTGGACACCTAGAACTTAGGGAATGTGGTAGAGCTATTTAGAGTGACTCCCGTTTATCATCTATTCCATCATATGCAATGGAGTTTTACTAGCTGCTAGAGGGGATTCATCAAAAAATGGACTCTACTAGAGGTAAATACTACTGGGCTGGAAACAACAACAAGAGAAAGTACCACATGACTAAATGGGTTGATACAACTATCGGTGATGTGGGAACCAGGGCTCTATGTTACGGGCGCAGGACAGCCGGGCACTACGTCACCTATTTCCCGACCACAGGAGACAGCATGGGCCCACCTCGGGGGGTCGTGCACCCTACTGTTCTCATAAAGAAGTTGGAGAATGGGAAAAGCATGAAGCAACGACGACGTTTAAGCGGCCATCAATCGGCGAAGTGCTTTTCAAGGCCCTGAGCAAGCAACTCGGGGCCTCGAGCCTAGCCCTTGCCTAGGACCGGCCCTGACGGGCGGCCTCAAGGGGCATGCCCCCGAGCACTCACGGGTCACATAGGCCTGCGAGACAGTGCTCGAGGGACGAATGACGCCCCAAAACACTTGCGGTCCACGTGGGCCTGTAGGGCGGTGCTCAAGGGCCGAACGACGCCCCCGAGTGCCCGTGGGCCATGTAGGCCTGCAGGGTAGTGCTCGGGGGACAAATGGTGTCCCGAGCTCTTGCGGGCCATGTGAGCCTGCATGGTAGAACTCGGGGGCCGAACGGCTACCAGCGCATTTAATTCACCAAGACAAGGTGTGTAACAATGCCTTGTCTATTGCGCGCCTCTCCAAGCAGGGGCGATGTAACAGATATCTATTGTAACGTCCCTACCCTGACACCACCTACCGTAACACCAGAGAGGAAGCGCCGCAGGAGATTGGCGTGAATCAACTCCCACAGAACCGCGTTGCCGGTACCAATCCTAGAAAACCTTACTGGTATCTACGGTCAACCGAGATGTACAATAGCAACTAAATAAATAAATATATATTATACCTTTATAAGTTACGACTTCATGCAAGCCCTGAGCAGCAACATGCAAACAGAACAGCAGCGGAACAACAGCGCAGCGAGAACCCAATCCACAAGCAACGGCTTGGGATTAGGAAAGAAACCCCAATCTTTACTTCATCTTCACTCTTCCTGAAGGAGGAGAAATGGAGATGGACTGAGTACATACGGATTCAACAAGTCACGAAAAAAGTGAGTCATGCAAGCTACCAAAGATAGGATGGGGTTTATTTTGCAAACCTTTTTATTTGAAAACATTTTCAAAACCATAAGTGTGAGTTGTCTTAGGTGTGATTGGAAAGAGGCTCTCGCCTCGACCCTATCCACGAATTGCTTTGCAACAACTCAAGCGGACAAATCAGATTTTAATTGTTTAAAGTTTTTAGTCCAGTCCATTCCTATACCGCCTGTCGGATCACGACAACGGTTCAATGGGTCTGCCCTCAAGCAGTTTTCCACCATATTCTCATCTATTAATTTATTTTCACTTTTGTCCTTTCCAGGACGTTATCTCATTCTTCCTCTATTATTTTCCATTCACTTTCCTCCTATTCAAGACATCATCTCAACTCATAGTTCATTTCTATGGCTCCTCGAGCTATCCATAATCTCAACTCAAATCATCCACTGCTTCTACTCGGAAAGCCTAATCTATGATGCTATTCGACATCCTGGGTCATACAGTCCCGTTTCAGACCACTCAGGTCATCCATCAACCACTAAGGCAGATTCTGGTAATGACTCCCATACCACAAATCACTTCCGCAAAACACTGGCAAACAAATCTACACTAGAGGAATCACCTCACATTCGCCCTAACCATGGGCACGGCTATTCGAACAGTTTATAAACCTTTGCAAAGGGTGCACGCTTTACCCACACGACGCGAGCTTACTTCCCGCACTCTTCAGCGGGGAAGGTTCGCAACAAGGTCTTTCCAAAGCCCACCCAGGATAGCACGTTACCCTATAAATGGATTCTCAAACCAAGTACCAGGAACTCATTTTCTGTACTTAGGAACGGGGGTATATCGCCCTTTTGGCACCCAGCCGCTCCCATATTTATTAGCAACCGACCGATCCTGAGAACTCGGCCAGGGGCATCCCATTCCACCGGTGTGGTCGCAATGTGAGATGCTCGGATAAAATTCCCCAAGGAAATGGTCCTTATATGCGAATACGAAGTGCCACCACATAGGCGATCACTTTGCACCACGGATTTTCGCAAACAATTTTGTTTCGCAATTTCGCCGACATCGTATGTCGGGTTTTTAAATCTTTAGAAACCCTATTTTTTCCAAGTCGACAAACAATTGTGCTGGAGGTAGGACCATTAGGATCCATGCTCGGGGAGCACGGTTTACCGAGGTACCACGGGGTGGAGCGACAAGGAATAGGGTATCAACGTCCTACCGGATTTGTGCAACTACTAGGTTGGTCCGTCGGTTCGTCACACAAACCGAGGCCGATCAATTTAACGTGCACACTAGCCATGTAATTTTTCAAACAAACCATTTTAAATTTAGGAGCAATATGGTCAAGGAGTGACTTGCCTCAGTCTTCATCTTCAAACTGCGTGAAATCCGTCGTCCGAAGGAATTCCCAAAGCGTCGATTACGTGCAAAACTAGAGAAAAATACACAAAACCCTAAAAATAAAATACTTATTAATAACTAATACTGCCATTAGGTAGATCATAATTTTAGAAAAATTTTGAGACTTAAACAGGGTCAATCAGAATTACGGTTGAAAAAATATGGATTTTTGAAGTTTTAAGGATTTTCTAGAAAAAGAAAAGGATTATTTGAATTTTTGAAAAAATAATATTTTAAGGAAACTGTGGTTGACAGGTGGGGCCCATTGTCAGTGTAAGCGAGAGAAACTGAGAGGCTGGCCCACTTGTCATATGGAGGAGAGAGGAGGAGGCAGTGGCCCACATGTCATAGGGAGGAGAGAGAGGGGGTGGGGGCCATATGTAAGTGGATCAAAATATTTAAATGGATGTGAATTAAATAATTAGGTTGGATCCACATGTCAATGAAAAGGGAGAGAGAATGACAAGGTGGCCCCACATGTCATGCATACAGGAGAACTAATGGGAGGGGGCCCACATGCAGTGAGAGAAGGAGGGAGTTATTGCGTGATTTACTGTGTATGGGCCCACTTGTCATAGACCTGGATGGGAGATTAAGTGTGTGGGCCTACATGTCTTCGGGCTAGGGAATGGATTAGTATTGGTGTGCGGGCCCACAGGTCACAGGGGTTAGGAGTTTTTATCCACCGAGCCCACTTGTCAGTGGCCCGGGGTGGCTTATTGGGGCAGGGTCCACTGGACAGAGGGATTTGCTCCGAGGAGGGGGAGACATGGCGGCTCGGCGGAAGGTATCGACGGCGCACGGGGCCGGAGGGGATTCGGTGAGCGGTGGCTCGCTGGAGAAAGGGGAATAGGGCGGCGGTCGGCGGAGGGGAAGGAGAGAGCTTTGAGCGGCTCGGATGAAAGCGGGGACGCGCGACGGCGGCTGGCGACGCCGTCTAGAGGACGGCAACCATGGCAAACGGCGGCAGGCATCGTGGGGCTCGATCAGGGCTTTGGTCCTCGGGGTTTGAAGGAGAGGAAAAGAGAGCGAGGGGGAAGGAGCTCACCAGGGAGGAAGATTGCGGCGGCGGAAGACGGCGCTCGGTTCGGGTTTGAGCCCAAATGGGGCGCGGCGAGCGCAAGGGGAGGAGCGAGGTGGCTCGGTGCGGTGTGGCCATGGTGGGGGAAATTGGGGAGGAGCCTGCCGGCCATATAGGCACGGGCGGCGCTACGGGACAAGGAACAAAGACGGTGGAGTTTCGGAGAAATTTTTTTTTGATTTGGTGCATGACAAGCGTGCTCAGATAGGACAGGATGGCAGGGGCATAGGGGCGGTGTTGGCCGAAGAGGAGGAAGCAGGGGATGGGCGCGGCTAGGATGATGAGATGGGACGGGGTTGACCTCGCTGCTCGGCCGTGGAGATATTTTGGGACGGCCGATTTTTTTCTCGGCTTGACATATTGCCGAGCACGTGACTCGCATGGAGAAGGAGAGGAGCGGGGAAGACGGCCGTGAGGAGCGGCACGCGCGGGCGTGCGTAGGATACTGCTGTGGCTGACAGGTAGGCCTGGGGAGAGGGATCAGGCGGCTGGTGTGCGCGCGGAGGCAGGTTGCCGAGCGGGGGATGGAGATGGGCCTGATGGGCCGACTAGGCCATGAGGGCACGCGGAATGAAGGGTGTGGCTGGGCCGTACTAGGCTGGTTGCGGCTATGGGCCGGTCTGGCGCAAGGAGGGAAGAGAAAAGGAGGAAGAGAGTGGGCCGAGGAGAAGGAAATGAGAAGGGGCGGCCTGATCAAATAGTAAACCTTGAGATTTTTAGGGGTTTTAACTGGGAGGTATTTTGGGATTTTCTAAAAGGAATTTAATCCAAAATTTGATATTTAGGCCCACAAAATTCTTGAGATTTCTAAGAAGGACTTTACTATCATGATTGGGATATTTTGTCGATATATATATATATATGAAATTGGATGTGAGCATATATGTATATATATGAGAGAGTTTGATTTTGGATGATATTTGGGAAAAGGAAAAGAGGAGATTCAAGAGGATTTAATTTAAATTTGTGGGGACCTGACCCAAATATTTTATTTGAGAGATATTTGAGAAATTTGAAGGGGTATTTGAACTTAAATTTTGGTCCTTGATTTCCTAGGGTTTTAAGATTTGGAATTTGGATATTTCTAAAAATGGTTTGGAAATGTGGATATGAAGTTTTGAGGGAAGATAAAGGTAGGGAATCTCAAGGGGGTTCAGATTGAAGTTTAATTCTTGGGATTTGAGCCCACAAAAATTTTGGGAATTTTTGGAAAAGAATCCTCAGTTGATATTTGAATTTTCACAAGGATCCAATATAGGGGAAATTTTTATTGGGGATTTCGGAAGGTATCTCGGAATTACAAAAATCCGAGTCCTGTTATTTAAATCCGATGGAGATTTTGATTTGAGAGTTTAGGAAGGATTTCAGAGGAATTTTAAATTACAAAATTCGATCTTTGAATCTGTGGATGGGTTTAAAGAGAGACCTTCGAATCTCAAGATTCGAGTCTCAGACTTTTGGAACTGAAATTTTAGGGTTTCAAGGAGGGTGTAGACTAAGATCTACGACACTTAGTCCTTAATCACACACAAAGAGCCAAAAATTTTGAAATTAGGGTTTTTATTAAAATACTTTTTAACGGCCCGGAAACCGACGCGTTACATCTACCCGCCAGGGCATGCGACGTGGTAGATAGGTCAGGCCATGTCGCCTGTCAATCGAAGCACTATGCAAGCTATGAGGAGGCGTGAGCTGTCAAACGGCTTGACTCTTGATAGCCCACTAGCTTTCCCTACTTTTTGCTTACTCCACCTAGGTATCGACAGGTACGACCACGAAATAGCAATGTGACCAAGGTTTTTTCCACCGGAGCGACCCCCACGTGAGAGTGGGTGGTGCCCTGTGCACATGGCAGGCGGCCATGGCCTCCTCCTAGTCCTGCTTCGTGGGGGCCTAGCTTGGACGAGCACAAGGCTTGTTAGAGAGGAAAGACCGGCACTGTTCAGCACGCCTGGTAGGACGTGCCTATCTTGTACCCTACCATAACCTAGCTGTAATTTGGAAAATCTAGGGTGTAAAGTTTCCACGCCCATCTCTCTAGTTCGGCCACTGTGGTACCACCCGTGTTCTATAAGAGTAGGTCCAAGACCATGAGGAGGGGGATCGAACTCTATTTTCATTCACAACCAATATTCTAAGTATAACACACGACACACAGAAGTAAGGTATTACACCACCGCGCAGCCCCAACCTGTCTAAGAGCCCTGTATCATCTTTCTCCACTTCCTACATAGACTCAAAGAACTGCACCCCTGGCCAAACCTCAAGGGGGTCTGACTGGATCCTCGCTCTCGGCATCCGTTAGCCAACAACAGCTTTCCCAAAGGAGTTTGGAAGGGCAGGATTCACACAGAAAAGGAAAATGAATATAGCTTTGCTGGCAAAGTGGATTATAAAGATCACCAATGCTTATCCGAGTTTGTGTATTGAGTTATTAAGGAAAAAATACCTTCAAAATAGAGGTTTTTTTTTCAATGTAGGGATGAAGGAGGCTCACAATTCTTGAAAGGGCTGCTAAATATCAGAAAATGGTTACTGTTAGAAGGTGAATGGAAGATAGGTGATGGAAATTTGTTGTGGCATGATACTTAGGCAGGTGGATGCCCCTCTTAAGACTCAATTCCATTGTTTGTTTAAGATTTGTAACCAACAAGACATTCTAGTTTCAGATGTTGGTTTGCACCAAATTGAGAGCTTGTCCTTTAGGAGGTCTTTTGGCCCTACAAAGGTGGTGGCCTGGCAAGAATTTTGTCATATGATAGAATCTATAGTTTAATAAAGGACTGGACAAATTTATCTAGACAATTGGTAGAAATGGGGCTTATTCAACAAGATCCTTGTATAGAATGTTAACCTTCAGAGATGTTACAGATATGAAGATATCATAGTTATGGTAAGCCCCATTCGCTACACTTTGTGTGGTTAGCTTATAGAGATAGAATTTAGTCTGCAGAACAATTAAATATAAAAAATTGGGAGGGCTCTGAGTTTTGCCAATTATATTGGAGAACTTGTTTAGATGTAATGTTGCTACTTTTGTATGGTGTTGTTGCAGAGATGCTATGGGCTGGGGGAGAAGCCCTACTAATTTTGAGGACTTTTTCCTCTTAGCTGTTACTAACAAGAGTCCTAAAAATATTAGAGTTAATTTGATGCTTTTGGCTGCAACCTGCTGGCAACTATGGTTAACTAGAAATGCTATGATCTTTAGAAACAAGGTGGTCAACTCCTCAATTATTATCCCATATTAAATTATGTCTTTGTTATTGCAGTGGAAGGTGCTGCTCAAGCAACCTGAAGAATGCATTCTGGAGGGATTGGTGACTCGACTTCAAGGGGTTGTGGCATGTCTGAGAGCCCCATGAGAATCCCAAGAGGTAGAGTTGGCTGAAGTATAGATACCTAGAGTTTGCTGACTTTGATGAAATTTGCTTGCTTTGTTGTCATGTGGTCTCCTTTTTATGTGTGGCTGTAACTAGTGGTGCTAGTTTATCTTCACCTTTTCCTTTTTGGCTGGGATGTAGCCAAGGTCCTTTACCATCTGTTTTTATTTCTGCATTTTGTTTGCCAAGCTGGTATCCCCAGTAGATACAATCTTGCTTTCTATTAAAAGCAAGGTCGCTCGACGACCTTTATTCTAAAAAAACACCATGTCATTTAGGTACCCAAATTTTGAAAATGCATATCTAGGTCACGAAATCGGTTAAAGTGTGCCATCCTAGTTTAAAATTGTCATGACACATTTGGAATCCTATGTGGTGCTGACGTGGCTACCACCTTCTCTCTTCTCTTTGCTGTCTCTTTGCCAGCAGGGTCTCTCACATTCTTCTTCCTCATTCCTCTCTCTCATAGCAGGGAGCAACTCTCACCAATGAGGTCGCCGCTAATGGACATCAACGAGAGTGCTCTCTACCTCGGACATCTTATCGACGCGCGGATACAGTTGATAGTGCTCAAATCCCATACCAGTGCCACGCCCTCCACCCAAAGTCATCCCTTGAAAATGTCTCCCTCCACCGTCACCGCCACCAAGCACCTCTCTAGGTGCACGCTCTGCAACCGACAGCCCCCAATTGGGTGGCGCCTCCTCCCCAGGATCTGTCTAGTCTGTCGCCGCTCACTGTCGTCGCCGCACGGAATCATGCCCATCTAGCCTCCATCGTCGCTTGCTAGCGACCGAGAGGACCACGTGGTTTGCAAGCGTCGGGAGAGGAGTGTGAGAGAGGATGCCGACGGCAACGAGAGAGAGGAGACCAGGATCCGCTGGCAGAGGGTGAAGTAATGAAGAGAGAGGGGAGAGAGAAGAGAAGGATGTGGCAGGCGTGTCAATGTCGTGGTAATTTTAGACCGAGATGACACACTTTAATTAGTACTATGACCTGAATCTGTATTTTTAAGTTTGGGTACCTAAATAACATAGCATAATAAGTTGAGAGACCATTAGGGCACTATATTCTATTTTTTAACATCCTACATGGATATTATAGATTGGAAACTGACAATGAAGCTGTAGAAGAAACCATGGGAGTAGGGACCTAGATCACTACTAAACTCTGAAGAATGCAGCAGTTGATATTTTGACAATTTCGTGTGAGAACAGGAGATACTTTAGAGTTGATTGTGAAGAGTCGTCGTATTGGGGAGATGGGCAATTAAGTTTAGTTGTTGGGTGATCCACAAGATTACCAGGTCATCGGCGCCACGTCAGCAATGCTGCATTCAGGCGTGGCAGCATAACCTTCCGTTGACGAAGCTTGATGCTGGCTTAAAAAAGCATTGCGAGATTAGCATAAGCCATATTCGCCTTGACCTCTTTGCAGAATACGGTGATCTATTGTGGCATGGACAATATTGTCACCAGTTCATCACCGTGTGAGCCACACTCATGTACGGTTTAGTTTACATTTTCTTTTGGTTTAACAAGAAGGCAAGAGCCATGTTAATCAGTTATGATGGATATATAGTAAAACACAAACAGCTAGTAACCTTGTGGACTGATCAGTAAGCGGTTGCAAACTTGCAATACAGCATTACTAGATCTATGTATGTATATATAAAGAAGAAAGAGTAAAACAGGCTGTAGATAGAACAAGCATCATCAGTCAATTTTTGTTATTATTTTCTCGATGTGTATATCAAGTTTTGAATTGAGAGACTGTGAAGTGCTGTTCTTTTATCTAACATCAACAATGAGTGGCATATGCCTTTAAGTTAGACTTCCCTCTTCCGATTGAATTTAATCATATATATAAATCATCCTCTAACTTAAGAGATTATTAAATTAACCTTAGTTCCGAATAATTATCTTAAGATCTTATGCTCGGTTCTGATGTTCCAGTTATATTAGTTCCGAGTAAGTACAGTACCTGAAGATCAATAAACAGAAAGGGCGATTTACCAGGTGCGGTAGCAATGATCTTTCCTTGTGACCTAGCTACTACTACAAGACAAGCATTTACCCTTTCGAATTTCCATCTATTGCCAAACTCATCAACTGATGGAAGATCCCTTACATTGCATCAGTCGCTGCAGCAACGGAATCACCAACCCAGAAAGCGAGAGAGGAGGGCACTCAACCCCTTAGGCCGCAGAAGATGCAGACACATACACCAAAATATGCAAGGGATCGATGACAGGAACAGATGGATATGCCAGCCCTTTCTGCGAATTACCAACCTGTCCTCTAAGCAATCCAGATGGATAGGGTTTGCAAAATAACAATATGGATGGAGTCCACACCCGTTGCCAATTCAGCCGTGGGTTCCAGCCCAGAGACATATCTATTCTTTACTCCCTTCGTCAGCCATTAACAATGGAGATACCCGCCTAACCGGTCACCATCAATCATGAGCCCTACTAAATCTCCTTGTGAGGAGCACTAACCTTAGTTTCTTTCTTTAATAACAAGCAACAAGGAGATGAAAAATCTCATCGAAGACCATGAGGGAGAGAGGTGCAAAGAGACGTAAGCCAAAGTGACAAAGATCCAGCGTCGATCCATCTCAGGTCTTGTTGGATTACACCAACGTATCGTATCCTCCTCTGTTCTCTGATATCATCAGCGAACAATCTTAGCTGGCTGGCTGTCCGGGCATGCAGAGAATGTCGTGCAAGAACGATCCTGTGATTGGTGGCTAATTTGCTGGCTTGTTTGGATCGTTCTCTTCTCCTGTGCAACCTGGCGTCCCTTTCGCGCAGCAGGACGGTTCTTGCCAACTCCCGCGCGGACGATTTTGATTATTAGCGGCTGCCCCTTTCAAACCAGCACAAGGAGTTGCAGACTTGCAGTGTCGCTTCCCGGCAATTTCTCATAAACAATAGCTGGCAAACGTGGGATGTGTACCGGACGAAATCCGGTTTGCTCTGCCATAATCTGCTTGTCCGTGAGTGCCGATGAATTCTGCTCTTTTTTCTCCTTGTCATATCTAGCAGGTTTGTACCAGCACTAGCATGCAGCAGAGGTTTTCTGTTGGTAGCTGGGTGGAGAGCGCTGAGCTAGGGCTCGAATGCTCGAGGGTTTTAATTGTGGAGGACGTGCTCGATCTTGCTCAACAATTGCGTGGATTTTGCTATTTACTTGTAGGCAGGACGGGACTCTGGAAATGTTTGTGACCGGCACGGTGCTCTAGATCTCTCTGAAGACCTGTGTCGATCTTACCCTGCGTGCTGTAAGTTGGTCCGGAGGCAGTTATCACGCATGCAATATATGCAGACATGCAGTGCACTTCTCCTGATGTACAGATGTGGTAAGGTTTTCACAGCTGGAGAAATTTCGGCTGTTTCCAAATATCATCGTGGTCCACACATTTGCACAGCTAAATTTAATTTAATTTTAAGTTTTACTTCTACTTATTCTGTTCTTTAAAATCTAAAAGCATGAAATCTTTACTTCTCTTAATTGTCGGTCATTTCAATAGAACTCTATTGATTATTTATCTAATTGGTTCTATAACATATATTAATTGTGATTTAAGATATAGTTTTCAGCTCACTTTAATAATACTAAAAGTTATGTTCATTCTAATCTATAGCACTCCATCCAGGTTTTTGTTAGTCTTCTATTTTTATTCCAAAAATCAAGATGCGAAATACACTTTCTTTTTCCTCTTTCTTCTCCGGCCTCACATGTTTTTCTCCTGCACATCGGGCGATCCAAGACTGCAACCATGGCTACGCACGAGAGCTTGCTAACTACTGCCCCCTTGAACTCACGACACCATCGGCACCGCTCCCTTGTGCTTGCACACTGCCATGCTCAATCTATTCTACCAACCCTTGCCTCCCTTGAGCTTGCTCGTCACTTCATACATCACTATCCTCAAGCAAGCCTGTTGTTGTCCTTTGTGGCCTCTGCTTCCTCAAGCTCACTTGTGGTTGCTGCCTCCCTCAATCTCTCCTGACGCCACCACTGTTGCTACCCTCGAGCTCACTTGTTGTCGCTGCCATCTCGATCTCACCTGGTGCCACTGCCATCCTTGCTGCTATCCTCGAGCTCACTTACGGTCGCCGCCTCCTTCGATCTCACATGATGCCATCGTAGTCACGGAAAAGATTGATCTGTGACCGTATGGCTATATATGGCCTCACGAGTCTGAAGTCTAGATTGAATGACTTCCATCTACTTTGCGTTGTTGTTTTTAACCGATTGGAAAGGCCTCTACATTTCCATAGGACTAAAGAGTCATTTTCTTTTCCTGGTTGGCTTACAGTCTATATTGACCGGAATCCACCAGTCATGCAAAGTTGTTTATTCTATTCTTTCTATATACAACTTTTGCCATTATATACAATTATGCTGATCGATCTACACCGCTATAATTTACACCCGCCAACGATCCATAGTGGTTGGGCCATACTGTATTGGAACAGATGCGTTTATGTGAGTATATCGCATGCACAATTAATGGTCGATTGGCTTAATAAGTTGCCCTGGAGCTGAACATTGCATTGTTCTTCAAAACGAAAGGACACTTTGGCTATGTATATCTACATTTTGATATAAAGGCTAGATTTCTATTTGTTATCTTTTTTTAAGGAAAAGAAAGAAGACTAAAGAGGTGGCGATTATTGGTGAAGTAGGAACCAAGGCTCCTGCCACCAATGGCTCGGGGCGACCTGGCGCCATGTCATCACATTGCCAAGGGTCGTATGCACAACTCACAACCACTGCGAAGCTACAGCTGGGATTCCCTAGGTCCAGAAAGCAAGGTCCCGAGCTCGCGGTTGAGCTCGGGGCATACCCCGAACTCATGGCCGCAGCGGCCGCGCTCGGGGCACACCCTGTCGATGTTTTGTATCGGCAATAAGAATATGGGGCTACTCGTGAGACCTAAACTTGATGGATTACAAAGGAACACGAAACAATTTATACTGGTTCAGACTCTCGAGATGAGATAATACCCTACGTCCAGTTGTGGTATATTGCCTTTGAGGTTTCTCTGGTGAGATTCTGTCTATGCCCCAGGGGGCTCCCTACCCCTCCTTATATACTGGAGGGATAAGAGTTACAGGGTAGAAAACCCAGTCGGATACGACCAAGGGCTTTTCTTATTAATACATAGAGAGTTCGGCTAGGATTATGTAACGACCCGTTTCTCCTTTCTCTGTTGGAATTCGTTTTCTTAATGCGAACTCCTCTCCAATTCCATTCAGTTGTGCCCCAGTTTTTCTCCCCCTGGCCAGCCGACTGTCTTTCTCCCTTGTGCTGAGTAAGATTTCTACTCAGTCCCTGAATCTTGCTCTTTTACCTTTGTTCACTCGGCCACCCTTGCTGCCGAGTAACCCTTGCATTGCCAACTACCCTGTTAACCAGTTCTGTCTTGCCACCCCGACTTGCCCCAATCCGGTCAAGCTCACGACACCTTGCCTTATCAACGGATGTGCTGTCTCATCGCCTCACCAAGTTGCACCACAGCCATGTTCTCAACGCTCCTCCCGTTGGACCCCGACTGCCGAAGTGGTGACGCAGCCCGGTCTCCACCTACCCGCAACCCCGCTCGGACCAACAGACAATAACCGCTGCACCGCAAGAACCCGCTTGGACCAATGGATAGTCAGAGGCTCTGTCAGCAAGTATCACCAACCCGTCCTTGCCACGACCTGAGTGTCTCATCGTCGCTACAGTGTATACCAACTCCCCCGGCCACGCCCAATCCCTAAGTCAATCTCTGCATCGACGTCTCATCGCCCCAGCCAGCTCGCTGTAGCCTTGTCAGCTTATCGTGACCCCTTTTCTTTATTCGTTGCCCAGCACCACAGTATCCCAGCTTCGCACGCCGGCTATATAAAGCCATCCATGCCTCCTCTTTCTTCTGTTTTGCAACCCAGCCGTCTCTGCCAAACCGCCACCACCAGCTTCATAGCTAAGCCGTCATCTTCCTTCTCCCCAGCCCCCTGAGCCGTTTCTGCTCTCCGAGCTCCATCGCCGCCGCTCATTGCCGAGCCTACCATCCGGAGTTCCTAACCGGTGAGCTTTGTTGCCCCGTCCGCAAGTTTAACTCAGCCGCCTACGATAAACCTTCATCCATATGCTATCCATCCTTAGCCGACTGCTACCTTTTTACAGCCGACTACCGCGATATTCTTTTCCTAGTGTTTTACCTCTTTTCAGCTTGGCAGTAATTATCTTTTCTGCTTGTTTAGATCTTGAACCGGTGGATGATCCAGAAGCCATCTTCGCCGAGGAAGATCTTCCGCTGGAACAAGACAAGCCCCTTTGATCATATTGCCTCCTATATATGCAAAATAATGTTGTTTGCAAAATATGCATGCTTAGTTTATACTTTAAATTGATCGGCCTCGGTCTGCGAGCGCAACCGACGGACCTACCCAGTAGTCGCACTTATTTTGGTAGGATGTTGATGTATTTCTCCCTTGATAGCCCCACAAATGGCACGTTGGCATCCTATCTACGGATATGAATGCTGAGTAGAATGGCTTAGCCCTGCAACGATTGTATTGTCGTAGGGAAACTTTGGTTTCTGTTCAACTGTTTGAAAACCCGGTACTTTGCGTATCGGCGTGTTTATGAAAATAAATAGAGTTTGAGAAAACTTTGATGTACAGAGACAGTGCCTGTATGGCCTGGCTATGTATTATCGATAAGGACCGTTTCCTTTAGGAATTGCATCCGAGCATTTTACAGTACGACCATACGGGTAGTATGGGCTGCCCCTGGCCGAGTAAATTGTAGATTTAGGGAAGTCTGGTGCCGACTGGAGTGGACTCATCCGAGTTGTGGCTCGAGAGCCCTGGTGCTGATGGTGGTTGGAGCCGACCTGAAGCATTGATCCTGTGTGGATCCTTCTGCTGGCATTGGGTAACTCTAGACTGGCTTTGGAAATGGCCTTGTCACGAACTTCCGATACCGGCCAGTACTCGGTGTAAGTTTCGTGTCGTTTGGGTAAAGCGTACACCCTCTGCAGAGTTTAGCTGAACTGTTCGAACAGCCGTGCCCACGGTTAAGGGCGATGTAAGGTGATTCCCATATCGTAGATTTGTTTGCCAATGATTTGCGAAAGTGATTGATGGGAAGGGAATCATGACTAGAGTTGCCGAGTGGCAAACGGAAGGCCTGTGTGGCCAGAAACGGGTCTGTGTGACCCGGGGTGTTGAAGCACCATAATCAAGTGTGTGAAAAGTTAACAGGAGTAAGTCTTCGGGTTGTAGCCAGAAGACGACACAGAGCAGGCTCCCGGGTTGTAGCCAGGGCAGCAAAGTTTGAGCTAACTGGTTGTAGCCAGTGTAGCGAATGAGCTAATAACCGGTTGTAGCCGGAATTACTAAAGAGATAGCTGAGATTTGGTTGTAGCCGAGTCTTAGGGTCAACGGGTGGTCGAGCCACTCGGGAGAGTAACAGACCTAAGGAGTGGTCGAAGCCACTCGGGTGACAGCCGAGTTGTGTGGCCACTCGGATAATCACCGGAAGATGAAAATGGAAATGCATGATTCAGTAACTATATGTGGTGAATTGTTGAAAAGCAACTTACGGAATGGAACGAGGCGTGAGCCTCTTTCCGACAACTAAAAATTGGACACACTAGCATTTTAACAAGCAAAATATTTCTAAAGGCTGTTTTCGCAAATAAGACTCTTAGCCCCTTTTTGTCTAATCAACATGGCACCTTTTTCCCGGCTTGCTGAGTACGAAAGTACTCACCCTTGTTCCTATATTTGTATGTATATCATATTAGGTTTTGAAGAAGAAGACGACGATCCGACTGCTGCCGAGTTCTTCTAGGACCAAGCCGACTACGAGGACTTCTGAGGTTTCGGGCCTTGTTCCCAACCAAGCCTGTGGTAACGATGTGTTCCATCGCCAAGTAGTTTTCCTCCCCTGCTTCCGCCCTGTCGGTGTTGTATCCCGCTAGTTACCCTATTTTGCCATTGTCCATCTAGGGCCTGTCCTGGATGGAAACTTTTGTAATATATGTACTCTATTATGTATCTAATGTTTAGTGTACTCTGAGTTTGTATCACCGATGACTATGTGTGTATCCGACTACTGATTCAGGGATCGGGTACTGTTTGCACATGGTGGGCCTTCACAAGGCGCCACAGATTATATCCCTTTCCTTGTCATGCAAGGTAATATGAAGCCGAGTCATACTCTATCTCCAATTGCAGGAGCCGGCCCACCCTCTGTCCGAGTGGCCGTAATTGTCTTTCTTGAGGTACCCGGGGCCCATGGCCTCCACAGTAGTCCCTGAGACCTTCATAGTTGAGTCACAGCTGATGCCAAGTGCTCATCCTCCACAGTGAAGAGATTCCCGAGTGCTTTGCTCCCGAGTACTCATTGTCCGAGTGCTTCTTCTCTCGAGTCCTACTTCATGTTAGTTGGCAACGAGGCTATGAAGAGCTTCATGGAAAAATATGAATAGTGTGCGCCGAATAGGAGCACCTATTAGGTGTAGTCCCCTGATTTTATGCTTAATTGTAAAACAATTAAACATAAAGTCAAAAATCTTTAACCTTTTAGCCTTTCCTGAATAGTATACTATCCAGAAATTAGACTCTTCAGCATCATGTCAGCTGGAAGTATTTTTGCTTAAGGTAATTTTAGCTAAGCATGTAGGCTGAGTATCACTATGGAGTAAATCCAATGTGTGATGAGGTGTACTTGAGAGATACCTACATCCCCAATTTTAATGGAGACCAGCTATTGATCATTATAAGGATATACCCTCAATACCTTAAAATAATCAAGATACCCGAATGTATACACCCGGCTGTAGGCTTAACATAAAGCGTATCTGATTATTTAATCGGTTATTGTAAAATAGCATATGCATCGTGATTTTAACACGACCAGCGGGTGACCTAATAGCGCATGCTATTTAAGAACTCATATCTTCAGCCTACTACCGAATAAGCTGGCCCAAACCGACCTACCCAGCGCAGCCCTATAAAATCCGGAGATTCTGATCTTTGCTCATCCTACCCATTGCTCTGGGAGTGTGTCACCAAAGTATAGCAGATTTTGATGCCGAAGTCGTCGCAGAAATTTTTGAATACGCCGCTCGTGAACTAAGTGCGTTGCCCATAACGATGTGATTGGGGACTCCAGATCTGTAGATTATACTCAATATGAAGTCTTTTGCCCTGGCTGCAGCAATGGTTACAACGGGTTTATCCTCAATCCACCTTGTGAGCTTATCCACCGTGATGAACAAATGTGTGACCGCAATATTAGGATAGTCTACAACTCTTGTGTTGGTAGATGTGTTTGCCAAGCAAAAAATTGACATCCCTTGTAGGGCCAGCCAAGTGCCTCAGTGTCGATAACCGCAGTCGGCCAAAAAAATCCTTGTCTATAAGCCCTTTCGACTAAAATTTTGGATGCAACATGATTGTCACAGATGCCCAAGTGGATAGATTGCAGGATCTGCTTGCCCTCCTCAGGTGTGACGTAGTGCATGAGAACTCTGGATGCGCGTTGACGATATAGGTCTTCTTTGACTATGATCAAACTTTTGGTCCGTCGCTTGACTTACTCGACTTCATTGCGATCTTTAGTAAGTTCGTCTTTCAATAGGAATTGAATGATTGGGGTCTTCCAATCTTGAATAATGATGAGCATCTCCGTAGATTCCGGGTTTGGTGCTTTCTCCGACTGAAAGCTCCAGTAGTGCCTTGTTTCCTTGTTTTAACCAAATAGGTACCCGAACGCTGCGCTAGCGCAAGATTCGGCTGGCAACCCTCTTAGAGCATACCCAACCTGGCAAAATTATAGCTGAATAAAGTACCCGAACCTCGCATTAGCATAGCATTCGGCTGGCAAAGATGGATTGGGTTTTGGATGGACTAAGTCCATGGGACCGAAGAGCAAATGGCTGTGGAGGACTGATGACTTGACGACACGTGGCGATGAGATGGCTGTTAAGGCTGAGGTGGCATCTGAATCGGGTTAATGAAATCCGACAACTCAAATTAATCTCGAGGAAAACAGATGAATGAGATTGTTTGGAGTAATCAAGGGAACCCAATGGCTTAGGTTAGATCCAAAGGATTGGATGGCTCAGGATGGACCTGACGGTTTCAATGGGGATTGAGCCGCTCAGGTTTGACCTCCGGAAGTGGACGGCTGATATGGAGTTGGGGATATACGCAGGAGAAGGGCTACCGGTGGAGGGCCCCCTTGTCATTCCTAACAGAGGAGAAGTTGTGCCATCCACAGCGACACACAACAAAGAAGCTGAAGGCAGGACGGCGACAGCCGATGGAGCAAGGGCGGCGGAGGGGTTGACACGGCATGGCGGCCGGTGCGAGGACGTCCTCGGCGACGGCCGGCGTGAACACGGCGGAGGGCAACGAAGACCGGCGCAACGCCTGGCGGAGAGGAGGGAGCTTCGTTGGTCTGGCCTTGGGCGACGACGCCGAGCAAGGAAGGATGGCGGCGGCTACGGCGTCAGGTGCGAAGGTGCTCACCGGCGACGGACCGGGGCGCAGAGACGGCGATGCCGGTGGGGATAGATGACAGACGGCGACGACGGGAGCAGAACACGTCGGCGATGGTGCTTCTGGACGGGCAGCGGCAGAGGCCGTGGGGGGAGGCGATGACATCGGGGCGGCGTATTGGCGTCGGGACGACGGACGGCAGCGGACGCCGAGTGGCACCGGAGGGGAGGGAGATGAGGAAGAGGGGCGGTAGCTTCGGGGCTCACCGAGACAGTGCAAGACGACGGCGACCAACTGGTGGCAGCAGGCGTCGGCTACTGGATGCGAGAGGCGCTAGAGACGAGAAGGGGCGACGGAGGACGAGGCACGACCTTGGAGCTCACCGGCAGGAGGATGAGGACGACTTGGCGGCGGATTTGGATGCTCACCGGTGACGGAAGGGAGGCGGCGTCCGATGGCTTGCCGATGTGGGCAGAGACGAAGACGGCGACGACGCACGGCGGCACAGCAGCGAACTGGCGACGACGGCGGCTCGATGCAGCGGCGGCGCTGGGGATCGAAGACGACGATGGCGGGGTCGACGGGGCACAGGGGCGGCAGCCTTGGCAGTGGCGCCTAGCGGCGGCGACGGGCGAGCAGCTGTGCGGCGACGGGCGAGCAGCTGTGCGGCGACGGCTACGATTCCAGCGACGGCAGCGCACGGGGCAGCAGGCTAGGGCTAGGGCTAGGGCTACTGGGGCGGCGGCTATATGTATGGGGCGACTTGGCGGCGGATTCGGCGGCGGCCGTTGCGGAGAGGAGGCGCAGGCGCTGGCCTAGGCCAGGCGGCGGTGGCGGCGCGTGCAGCGGGCCGGGGCTGGGGCGGCCTGGGCCGAGAGGGAGGCAGGCGCCGAGGTCTGGGCCGAGGAGCTCGGCCAGGGGAGCTCGGGCTTCGGCCAGCCATGGCCTCCAGCGGCAGATGCAGAGAGAGAGAGAGAGAGAGAGAGCAAAAGAAGAAAGGAGGAGATAAACAGGAGGGAGAAAAAAGAAAGGGAAAGAAAGAAAGAAGGGGGAAAAAGGAAAAAGGAAGGAAAAGGAGGAAAAAGGAAGGGGTTTTTGGAAAAAGTTTCAAAATTCAGAAAATTGGAATTTGTGAATTCGAGGAATATTTCCGTATCAAAAATTGTAGAAATATTTGGAATTATCTGGGTACGAGGATATATATATACACACGTATATATATATTGGAAATCGAAGGGTATTTGGACGAATTTAGGAAACAAAAGGTATATTTAGTGGGGTCCAGGAAATGGAATATTTTATGGGATTCAAAGAAGGAAGAATATTTTCCCGAGAACTGGAAAATGGAATATTTCGAATAAAATATCTTGGGATTAGAGAATTGACAAGGGTGTTTTATTAGGACCAGAATTTGGAGAAATCTCAGACGATTAAAGATTTGGATTTGCTTCGACGGAAAAGGAGTTTAAGGGAATATCTAAGATTTATCTCAAAGGGGAATATAGATATTTCGAATACAAAGGATCTTAGATTGGGAGTCCAAAAGGGTTCTAGAGTTTCAAAAATGAATAAATCCGGTAACTCCGAATTTAGGTTTTCGAGGCGACTTTAGGGTTGTGGGAACGACACAAAACCCTAGAGGAAAAGGGAGTCAGAGTTCATGATAAACGGGGGAGACTTCAAAGGACTAAATCAGAAACGACCCAAACAGGAAAAAGGAAAAGGAATTTATTTATATTTATTTACTTACTTTAGTGATCTTTATAGCATTAAAATTAATTCTGTAGCTCCGAAAAATCCAAGAAAATTTCAGAGAGTTTATTAAATCATGGAGAATTTACCAGAAGTAAATACCACCACGAAACACGAAGAATTTAATATTGTAAATACTCAAATGCTTAAAATACTCCGACAAAACCCCTGGAATATAAAAACATCCAAGTATTTATTTAAAGATTTAACCTTGGGATTTTTAATATTGGAAATTTCAAAATTTTATTCAAACTCTTTTCTCAAACAAAATTTCTAGTGTATTCTTGCCTTTCCATTTACCCACGATAATTTTTAATTAAGGCGATTTTCAGAGCGTTACAGCTGGCAACCCTCTTAGAGCATACCCAACCTGGCAAAATTATAGCTGAATAAGGTACCCGAACCTCGCATTAGCATAGCATTTGTGGGTGCCATGGGCCCCGGGTACCTCATGACAAGCATATGGGCCACTCGGATAGAGGATGGGCCTAGCCTTGTAATTAGAGATATAGCTAGATTCGGCAGACTTCGCCTTGTATAGAAAGGAATATACAGTCCTAGTCGGGTACGTTATATCTCTAAGGGGAGATCTCCTAGTCGTAATCCGATGGGGACTCCTACCTTGTAACCTTGTCCCCCAGTATATAAGGGGAGGCAGGGCGCCCCATGAGGGCAGAGAAGAGCTCATAGAAGCACACGGCCATACAGTTCATCAGAAACTACCACCATAATTCCTCAAAGGAATACATACAAACTGGACGTAGGGTATTACCTCACATTGAGGGCCTGAACCAGTATAAAATCCCTCTGTGTTCCTTTGCAATCCACCGAGTTTCCATCCGCCGACTAGCCCCATATATTTATTGCCGGTGTAAAACATCGACAGCATTCGGCTGGCAACCCTCATGGGACGTACCCTACCCAACAGAGTTGTGGCCAAATAAGGTACCCGAACCTAACATTAGCATAGGATTCGGCTGGCGACTCTCATAGGGCGTACCTTACCCAGCAAGTGGTACCCGAGCCCCGACTGGTGCCGGAGGTTGGTTATTAGCCCCCATGGGACGTACCAAGGTCGAGGTGACATCCATATCCCGACTAGCGCAAGTACTCGGTCAGTAGCCCTCATGGAGCATTCCGAGTGATTCTTGAAGCGTCGCACTCCGAGTGCATTTTGGTAGACTGGTCCAGCCCTCGAGCATAAGAGATCGGCTCGTAGCCATGAATTCCTGTTACGCGTATCTGGAACTAGGCACTACATTACAAACATATCGGATGAGTAGTATTTGATGAAGAAAACAATCACCCGAAGAAAATTGATCTATTTTACAATAAATGTAAATATGTGTTCCTCCTCTTATTGATATTAATTTCCCCGAGTAGTTGACTTCTTACGTTTAAACACTACCCAACTAGTCATAGCCCCCTAGCGTCGGGAGTCGGCTCATGGCTCTTTCCCAGACACGCGTTTTGGGTGACTCGAGTTCGTCTTTCATGGAGCAAAGCTTCACGGATTGGAATTTATACTACTCGAGTACTTTTGCAATTATTAAGAGCAAAAACAGAAAATGCACAGTATGTACACCTATTAGGTGTAAGCGGCTGCAGCATTCACGAGGCCGAGTGAGGAATTGATGATCTCATCCCCCTAGATCCGATCCCGACTGGTGCTGAGCCATATCCGAGTCAAACCATAGGGAAGTGAGTTGCCTCCTGGCCTATTTAGATGAGAATATCATATAAAGGAGGAAATATGTCTCAGAAAACGACTTAGTTGTTCAGTATTGCACGAGTTGGGAGTGGGGATGCCATCCTTTCATTTGAACTTTTGAGCCCCCGAGCATGTCACTTGTCGTTCTGATAATCTTCAGTTCTAGGAGGTCGAAGACAGTTGCGACCGACTACCACAGTGAGGTCGTCCGACTTGTGTTTGCGGTTCCCAGCCTTAGTCAGGGCTGAGTCGTCGGTGTCCTTCCGCTCCTTCTATTGGGGTTCCTTTTTGTCATGGAGCACCTCAGCGACAGCGTCGGCCGAGTCGGCTTATTTGTTTGCCATGTTGAATAAAGCCTTGACAGAGTTGGGAGGCTTCCGAGTAAACTTAGCGATGAACGGGGGTGTCTTTGACTCCCTTGCGGAAGGTGACGATGACAACCTCGTCCTTAATCTTGGGTATCAAGTTCCTATTTTCGGAAAAGCCCTTGATTAAGTCCCGAAGAAACTCGTTTTTTCTCTGGTGGCACTGGTATAGATCGTACTCGAATGCTGGCCTCTCGTAGGTTCCTTGGAAATTGGCTATGAAGTGTTCCCGCAGTCCTCCCCAGGAGCCGATTAATCTCTTAGAAAGTCCTGTTAGCCATGTCCTCGTCGAGTCGGCTAGAGCGACCGGGAGATAGTTAGCCATGGCCTAGTGATCTCCTCTAGCTGCTCGGATTGCCAGAGTGTAAACTGTGAGTCAGGACTCGGGGTTGGTCTTCACATCGTATTTTTCAATTCCAATCGGCTTGAAGCCTGACGGCCAGTCAACTTATTGCAGCTCGTGGGTGAAGGCCGATACACCTTCATCTGTGTGAGGACTTCAACTCCGACTACAGCGGTGAAACCGCTCATGGTGGAGGCTGAAGCGCTCATTCTCGTCTTCTAGTCGGCGATGGTCATCTTCCTCGTGTTCGCGACGTCGTGCATTGATGTCTTGCCAAAAATCACATCGTAGTCGGCCTTGGACATCCTGATTATCCCAACGATCGTCTTGATGTCAACGCTGCCGATCATTATTGTGGTTGCCAAGTGACGTGTGGCATGACTCCGTGTGTGACTGACTGGAGCCGGACGCTCGACGTCGTGTTGAGGCAGATAAGACCGCCGTTGGAGAAGCCGACCTGTTGGTTGGTATAAGAGTGTCACCTAACTATTGACGCTGCTGACATGTAACAGCAGTGATCATGGCTTTAATCCTTGCTATCGTCAGGGTGGCCTGGTGATTAGGCCCAAACTACAGTGTATCTAGTAGAGTTGCAGCGGCCACAACATTCTGTTAAGGAGTTACGAAAACGTCGTGGTCACCGACTCAGGTTTGGAGGATTTGTTGTTGAGCAGTCCGCCCAGCCTTGCGCAGATTGTCGTTGCGAGCATCACGCTCGGCCAGCAAGCGTCTTGCATCTTCCTCTTGTTGTTCACGTAGTCGGCGGGTTTCCTTTTTTTGTAAATCGCGTAGTCGGCTTGCCTCCTGAGTGGGAGTTGAGCCTTTAGACGCCATAAAGACTTCACGTGGTAGAGAAAAGCTCGCCGAGGTGCTGTCTAACTGAGAATTAGAGTCGGAATAGTTGAGGGGAGTAATAACGACCCCAACCTCCCTAGATCCAATCTCGAGCGGCTCTAAGCCGTATCCGAGTTGAACTCTAGGAGATCGGTTTTGCCGCATCAGATGCTGATTGAAGTTATCGGCGGCATTGCCGAGTCCAAATGGGAGATTGACAATCTCCTCCACTCTTAGCCCGATCTCGGCCGGCTCAAAACCGAGTCCGAGTCGAACACTGAAAGAAAGAGTTGTCCCTAAACTCGGGCATGTTGGAGATCGCCGCAGCATGTCGACGAAGATCGCTGCAGCGTTTCGTAGACCAACCGGCGCGGAGTCGGCTTGGTCCCTAGTCGATCGGATCGGATCTGAGTCGGATAGGGTGATGTTGCCGAATTCGTCGGCGATAAAGTCGAGGTTCCCAAAGGTGATTGTTTGCTCAGGAAAGAAGTTGAGGCCATCGACTCTGGTGATTGGATCCATTAGGCTTGTCGAAGATGATCTCGCCGATGCCCCTACCTGGCACGCCAACTGTTGATGTTTTGTATCGGCAATAAGAATATGGGGCTACTATGAGACCTAAACTTGATGGATTGCAAAAGAACACGAAATAATTTATACTGGTTCAGGCCCTCGAGATGAGGTAATACCCAACGTCCAATTATGGTGTATTGCCTTTGAGGTTTCTCTGGTGAGATTCTGTCTATGCCCCAGGAGGCTCCCTACCCCTCCTTATATATTGGAGGGATGAGAGTTACAGAGTAGAAAACCCAGTCGGATACGACCAATGGCTTTCTTTATTAGTATATAGATAGTCCGGCTAGAATTATATCACTTTCCTTGTCATGTAAGGTAATATAAAGCTAAGTTCTACTCTATCTCTAATTGCAGGAGCCGACCCACCCTCTATCCGAGTGGCCGTAATTGCCTTCCTTGAGGTACCCGGGGCCCATGGCCGCCACACACCCTAGCCCCGCCTCCGAGCTTGGCTCTCCTGAGAAACTCGGGGAGCGCACGGAGTCAAGTGCATTAATGACGACGTAACAGAGCATGCTACCTCACTTTGGTCTTTCCGCATCTCTCCCATTAAGGACGACAGGACGTATATCTACTGGGCATAAGGCGTGGGGGACAGGACGGCTCTATACCCCACATCGAGCGCCATCATCGCACTTTCCTAACAGCAAGCGTGGGCTGGTAGGCGGTGCGGTTGACTACCGCGCCACCCGCCCAGTCTTAGTGTGTTTCACCTACTTCTGCGGGGGGTTGACAGGAGGGGCCCACGACCAGCATGACAAGCCCAATCTTCCCTAGCAAGCGCTCGACGGCCACGCCAGGACGCGTGGCGGGCGATGGCCCTCTCAATCCAGATCAGTCTTGAGGAGGGCCACAGGAGCGCGATGAGCTGGCCCACCGGTCAGAGGGTAGCAAAACCTAACATACCTAATTCTGTAATTGTGTACGTAGTTTTCGATAGTTCGGCAACTATGGTATTCCCCAAAAAGAACTATAAGAGGAGAGCCAAGGCCAAGGGAAAGGAGGGCTTAGATCCTATCGAATCCAGAAAACTCTAATAGCCTAAGTCTTGTAAACACTTCTCGCAAGTGGTCCAAAGAGAAAACCAAGAACATAACAGAAATAGGGTATACGCCACTATATGGTTTGAACCTGTATAAACACTTAGCCTCTTTTACTTGTGCAACAACCTAAGACCAGTCGAATACATTCAGACCCCGGCCGAACTCATAAAGGGGTCCCTCCGGATCCTTCTTATGGTGTACCTATACCGACAGCAACCACTGCACACAATGGTGGTTTGTTCATACCTCGACAAGCAAATAAATTTTACCATAGCAGATAATAGAGATGGACACTTCAGATTTCTGAACAATGTAAAGAATTGTAGTTTGTTTGGCTTCTCAGATAACTAATAAATCTAAGCCATTATAATTTAGATCCATCATAAACAATAAATTTTTATTTTTTTAATTAATGTGATAATTTTTAGGTCTTTAGAGCGAACAAAAAATAAACCGCACACTTTTAGGTGCACGTGAGATTATATTACTTTTTAACAATGCTTTGTATTCAAGTTCTTCTGCTAGTGTTGTCAAATATAGTTACTCGGACGTGACAAAAAAAAACTCCTATTTCTATTGCCAAAGATTGGCGATCGATCGGGGGGAATCGTCCAGCCAGCCAATCTTCTTCTCTCTCTGTTTTCCTTTTTTGCGAAGCTAGGATCCATGCGGCCAACTTTGCCATGCTAATGCTGATCAACAACCCAAAAAAATAATTTATATGTAAAACTTACACACACATATATATATATATAACGATTTAAAAACAAATGTTAAAAAATATACTACGATGAAAAAATCTAAAAATTAACTTCAAAATTATGTTTTAAAATTCAAATTTTTATTACGGTTTATAAATTGAAGGGTAAACTGATTGTTAGGTAGTAGTATATCACCATATGGCCAAAACTAATTCTGCCTGCTAGTCTCTGTCCCATCAGTAGTTCTACATTTCTGCTTTGTCCTACGCGCCAACAGCAGAACAGTATGGTTCAATGCGTACCCAGCGGCAATATGTGCATATCATAGATGCATATCCATGTATGGTTATGTTCTTTCATGTTTTTCAACGTGAAACAATATATTTTTTATAAACAATTTCTATATATAAGTATCTTTAAAAAAATCAAATAGATTAATTTTTTAAGTTTTTAATATTTAATTAAACATAGACTAATAATATTTCTTGTGTTACGTGTGATTTATAATACACAGAAACAAACCTTCCTGAACGCCCTGTATATTAGGTGTCAATTTGATGCCAGGGTACAACTACGTAGAAAAAACTTTCAGGCCTTCAGTTGCCTTTGGTTGGGAGTCCAAATCAAAGTCGTGTTGTATATCTTTTATTCTTTAAAAAATTGTAATTTGATAGTACTGCAATATCAACCATGTAGGCACATGCTATTAATGTCTAGATATGCTAGAGATGCCCTCTCACTTTGAAAACATGAATCTCATATTTCTAAGTTCTCTCTTGTTAATTATTATTTAGCAAGGACACCTTTTTACCTACTTATTATTATTGTTTATTTTTATTGCGAAATTTTTGTGATTATCTTATTTCACTTGGACGATTGTATTGAAATCAAATTTTGTATTTTATTTTATATTTTTTTTCCAAATTTAAATTGATCTTCAACTGTACTTTACATGAACTCTTCACTCGATATTATTTATTTTTAATTTGAATTTTAAATATTTCTAAATTGTATTCCTACCTAGATTCTTTCTTAATATTGTTTATTTTTAATTTGAATTTTAGATATTTATAAATTATTTCTTTACGTGGAGTATTCTGTCAATATTTTTACAGGATTTGTTAATCCAAATTCCAGATTTTTCTAAATTGTAAACCTACGTGGACTTTTCTTTCAATATTATTTATTTTAGTCCGAATTTTAGATATTTCTAAAATATAGTTTTATATGGATTGTTTGATTTGATCTATACCGTTATAATGTAGGCTCACTTTTATAATCAATGGTTTAAGCAACCCTTCTTAGGGTCTATTCGGAAGTATCGGAAGAGAAGAAAAAACTTCCTATTTTCTATGAGCACGCTTTCCAAATTGTTAAACGGTGTATTTTTATAAAAAAAATTTCTATATAGAAGTTGCTTTAAAAATTATATTAATCTATTTTTCAAATTTAAAATAATTAATACTCAATTAATCATGTGCTAATGGCTCACCTCGTTTTACATGATTTTTTTTCTCTTCTCTCTTTCCTCACCTTCAAACTATCCCTTATTTGTAGATTCTAAGAGCCTTTTGGTACCGTAATTGAATCTGGCTTAAGCAATCTGGTTATAGTTTGTATCTTAGGGCAATACTCTCACTCCCAAAATATAAGGTGTATAATTTTCTTACGTGGTCTCCAATATAATACTTTGACTATTAATTTCTTTGATAATATACGATCAACAACTACAAAATTAATATCATATAAAATTGCTTTTAAATAGCAATATAATGATATCACATGGGGACACTAAACTTATATATTGTCGTTTAATTACTATTAGTCAAGAATTACAAATTTTGACTTTTCTTAAAATAAAGGCATCTTATATTTTGGGACATATAAAAATAAAAAAAATAAAGTTCAAAAAAATTTTGAAGTAGAGAGAAATTTGTGCATCTTGTACTACCGCCGTGCAAATACCTAATCAGATAGATGCCATTATCAACTGATCTGTCTGCATTCATCCATACAACATATTTTTTGTTGATTCCTGCACATGTATAATTGCAAGCTAAATAAGACGGCACACACTGACACACATATGTTCAACTTTCTCACCGCCGAAGATGCACTCTCACCAGACGCAGGTCATGTTGCTCGGTTGAAGCTAGGTTCGCTCATTGAACACCAATGCATAGGTTTCCGCGTGCGCTGCCTCGCTTGTCCTGCATTGCTTTGTCGCGAGATATATATGCTCCTTGTGCTAATACTGGCTGAGTTGATAGCACTAATCAGATATGGAGTCCCTTTAAGTTTTCTTTTTCCTAAAAGAGAATTGAATTCTGGCTCTGGCATGATAACTCAATAAAATCATGTCGGGTTCGGAACGTATATCAGGATACTTTCGGATTAGTATATTTTTAGTAAGACTTCATATACATCATGTTAAATCTTATCCGTTATAATTTAGACCCCACTATAATCTAACATATAGTTTTTTTTCTTTTTCTTTGATTAATATAGTAATTTCTATATCTTCATAGCGAACTTGGTGACTTTTTTTAGCTGTCTTTATAATATAATAGAAAACACTTCAGAAACATGCATAATTAAATTAGATCTACAACGTCACAAAATAAAATACTCGTATTATGAGTAACATTCCCATAAAATATTCCCTCCTCTGTAAAACATTGGCATGTCAAAATAATGGAGTATTAATTAGATTTGTCATGAAAAATATCCAAATGCATACTGCTGAATGGGACTACAGTAGCGCAGCCGTTTGCAGAATGGTCATGCAACGATGGCTGTATTGGGCTTAAAAATCATGGGCGGTAGTCCAACAGTCTACACCGTCGTAGTGGTTGCGTGGATCGGCAAGGTTTGGGCTAGATGGCCGGCCTGTGTAACTACGGTAACTAAGAAAGAATTTTTTTTATTTTTATATTTTTTTAATAAAATATTTACAAAAGTATATTTTCATTTCAAAAATTTACAAAAATATACTCCCAACGCCCTCTGGGCGGGCGTTTTTTTAAAAATCGCCCTTCTAGAGGGTGATTTGATGACGTGGCTGACGACGGCCGTAAGCATTTTTGTAGGCGGCCTCTGGCCGCCCAAAAACCACCCTCTAGGAGGGCGGCAAGGGGTCGCCTGTAAAAAGCCGGCCTATTTTATAGGCGGCCCTCTTTGCCGCCCCTCCTAGAGGGCGGTTTTTGGGCGGCAAGAGGGTCGTCTGCAAAATGGCCACTTTGTTTTTTTCTTTTTTTATATATTTTTTCTCAACTAGGAACTAGAGAATAGTAAAACCTCGTGAAGGTGCAGTTCAAACCGATGTAAGATGTGGCCTGTAAAAAATTGTGAGCATGCTTTAAAAACCGTGCTGAAACTTCAGACCTCAAAAACTCAATCTTCTGAGCAGAATTTCACAAAAAAATTTTGGACAAACTGACGAAGTGGGGGAGAAGCGGATGTAAAATTTTCTGTAGATGTCCGCAGAGTACTTATTTACCTAATTTCGAGACCGTATGCGAAAGTTATGACTATTTTAAGATAGTGCGTGTTAGGAAGAAATAGGCACAACTTTTGCAGACGGCCCCCTGGTTGCCCTCGGGGGCCGCCTGCAAAATAGCCGGCCTGAGCTAGCCATTTTGCATGCTGTCCCCTGGCCATTAAAAAACCGCCCTCTAGGAGGGTGGTAAGGGAGCCACCCGCAAAAGCGTCGGTCCCGTGGCCAGCATTTTTTCAGGCGGCCCTCTTGCCGCCCTCATAGAGGGCGGTTTTTTAATGGCCAGGGGCCGTCTACAAAAGTGCAGACGGCCGTCAGCCGTCCGGTTGATGGTCGTCTGCCACGTCATAAAATCGCCCTCCCAGAGGGCGTTGGGAGTATATTTTTGTAAAATTTTGAAATAAAGGTATACTTTTGTAAATATTTTATTAAAAAATATAAAATATAAAAAATTCAACTAAGAAATCACCAGCACCTCAAACAAAACCCCCAAACAGTTTTTTAGGTACTGATATAAAAAAAATCTAGCAAGAAGCATCTCTAACAATAGTTCTTATTTTAGAGCCCAAAGTTAAATAAAGGTTGCCTCTATTTCCTTTGAATCTCAAACATACCTCAAACTCCAGTAAACGGTCCCATTTCTTTTTCTATTGTATTTTACCATACACTATATGTTATACCTAGTTTGACACTATAATAATTGAAATTAATAATTTAAAATATCACAATTTAAATTTTTCTTCAAAATTTAGAAACATGAAAATGACATATCCTACAAGCAAAAGTCAAGACTCAAAATAACCATAGAATACAATGAAATAAACTATTAAGCACCATGAAGCACCCACAAGTGCTCCATAAAATCATCTCGAAGTTGCTCATACGTTTGCATGTTTTCTATATCTTTGTGTATCTTTAAGAACTCCTCTAACATGAGTTTAGTACGTTGTTGGTACTCCTCTTCCCTCAGAGGTCACCGATGAAGCACTATGTGGAGGAGGCCGGGTAGGAGGAGGCGCAGGGAGGAGGGGTCTCGGGGAGAAGGGGCTATTGGATGGGGGGGGGGCACCAGGGAGGAGCTGTTGCCAAGAGAGGGATGAGGAGGCAGCTGTGTCGGTGAGAGGGGCGTTGGGGGAGGCGAGGGACGAGGCGAGGAGCGCCAGGAAGGACTGACGCCGGGAGGAGGAGGAGGACGCCGGGTAGGAGGTGGAATGGCTGCGGCAGCAGAAGAGCAGTGGCAGCGCGGGAGATAGGATGCGCCATGTGCGATAAAAGCCCGCGATGAAATTTTACCCGTAGAAAAAAAAAGAGAAATGAGGGCTAGCTATAGAGCCCCTAGGAATGGGAGCTGTGAGAAGGGATTTGTGGGCCTTCCTATTTTGAGGACCTTAGTAAGGGTCTTGTTGGACCTCGTTTTTTTCTTTACTCTAAAAACATGTTTAGAGTCTTAATTTAGGGCCCTGCTAGAGATGCTCTACCCTTAAAATAGGGAGGACCCCAAATCACCCTTGCAGTCTCTAGTCCTAAGGGCTCTACTGCATAGCCCATATCCACGGTTGGGAGGCGTAGGTGAAATTTCCCATCGCGCGCCTTTTTTTTTTTTCCACGCGGCACCATCCTCCTCCGCCGGTGCCCTTCCTCCCAGCGTCACTCTGTTAACGCCAAAATTTGGCACGATTCATATCCATGTTCGGTTAAGGAAAGAAGCCATGTCAGCCAATGGAAGCTCATCTGGAAGAGACCAAGCCTGGAAGGAATCGTGAAGACCACGATATGGCAGTAAAATATCTTATCTATTAATTAGGTAGTTTTTATACTTTTTAGATAAACCTGATCTCGTGTCCGATCAGGATTTGTTAGTTTTCCTTTTCTAGATAGGAAAGTTCTGTTTCGTGTCCGATCAGGACTGTGTCAACTCGGGGTATATATATGTATGCCTAGGTAGCTTGTAAATTATCCACACGGATCAATCAAATTCGGCGCATCGCCACCCTTTCTACGGGTTCTTGCTTCTCGAGCGGAGCTGCATCGGTTATGTCCGAACTCATGCGAGAGGGTAAGACTCGTCACCCCTTACCCAGGTGTATCTGCCCTGTCTACGGCTGCATTGGTTCGGTCCGATCTCTTAGGCCGATCAGGTATACCACATCACGCGTGCGTAGATCTTATCAGCTTACTGGGGGCGATTTATCATCAGTTCGTGCTGCATCGGTTGGGTCCGACCTACTGAGCTGCCAGCGATAAATCGTTCCTGCTAGGTTGATGATTTTTGCGCAAGTGTCTTATCGGAATGTATAGCCGATAAGTTATCTTATTACATCACAGTTGCATTGGTCTATCGGCTTGTTGAGTTCCTTTATTATTATTAATATGTGCTGCATCAGTTAGGTCTGAACTACTAGATTGATAATAATAGATTTTATCCTTGTCGAGCCGATCGTGTATATGTGACGTTCTATCGGAGTGCTTAGCCGATAGGTATCTTTTTATAAAGCGACTGTATTATCTTTACTATTTTGGTCATCTATATTATCGATCGGTTTTCTAGCCGATGCACATGTGTTTCCTTGGCAGTCGGCTAGCTTACTATTCTGCCTATCTATTTTATCATCGGCTTCTAGCCGATGCACATGTTATACTGACAGCTTATCTATTTGCTTATAGCGTTATCGGTTTCCTAGCCGATACACAGGTGCCATCGGCCATCGGCTACAAGGAGCCTACATCAGTCCGTATCGGCCGATAGCCGATGTGCAGTTGCTGCTGACCCGGGCACGAGCACAAGCTAGGACCCGGGAGCAAGGACACGGGCACGAGACCCGGGCGCGGACAGCTGGGGCCCGGACAAAGTTTTATCATCGGCTTTCAGCCGATGCTCAAGTGTTCTTTCGGCAATCGGCTAGCAGGATTCTTATTGGCCGATTGAATCCCTGAGCTAATATTTTCTCCTTGTCAATTACGGGGTCAAATTGACTGGCACGCCCGCGAACCTCAAATTTAGGACCTGCACTGGAGCTAAGCAGATCTCCCAGGCCTTCGCGTGTCTAGTGCACCGAACCAGATCATCAACTCGTCTTCAGCGCTGATCGGTGATTTTCGGTGTCAACACACTCCTCTTAGGTGATCCTCCTCCTTGGTGGCTCTCCCCGACGCCCTCTCCCTGATGCCCCTCTTTCCCATCGCCCTTCCTCCTTGGCGGCTCTCCCTAGCGCTGCTCCTCCTTGGCGGCCTCCTCCTCCAGGCGGCCTCCTCCAGCTGGTGCTCCTCCTCGACCGACGATCTCTCCACACATCAAGGTAAAACCTTTTTTATTTCAATTGATTTGTAGAAAATTTATGGAATTTGTAGAAAAATGGATGTAAGTGGATGCATTTTGTGGATTGGTTATAGAATTATGAAATCCATCTATTAAATCATAGAGTGTAATTTTTTTCTTGTCTGTTAGTACTATTGAACAATTTCTATGGATTATTTGGTGTATTGAATATTTGCGTGTAGGATATGTCATTTTCATGTTTGAAAATTTTGAATTTAAAATTAAATTATGGTGTTTTTTAAATTATGAATTTGTATATGGATAAATTCTATGCATTAGAAATATTTGTGTTTAATTATTATGGTGTTAAACTAATATAAACATAGATTATATAATGAAATAGAAGAGAAAAAAAGGGAGGTTATTGCTGAAGTTAAAAGCATTTTTTTCAAAGAAAATGGGGTAGCCCACAATTAGCCTTTAAGGCTCTGAAATGGGGAGGTCTAAATAACGTGAAAGAGCGGAATACGCTTTTCAACTTGTTTTACGGAAATTGGTCTATCTGGCCGTTCCGGCTCCCGTCCCTTCCTCCTGCTGTCCAGCACAGTGCCGGCCCTAAGCCAACCCCTGAACCCTCTCAATTTCGCCCCCCAAATCCTCCGCTCCCCACCCGGCGAGCTCGCCGCCGCCACGCGGAGCTGCAATGGAGGAAGGCAACGAGGCGCAACGGCCTTGCCAGCCACAAGCCGAACCAGCCGAAGCCTCAGAACCGCCGCCTCCTGTTCCAATGGACCAAGACGAGTGCCAGGCGGCAGCCGCGGAGCCCATGGAGGGGGAACCGGGAGATGCTGCGGCGGATGCCGATCCCATGGAGGATGAAGCGGCGGACGAAGCCGGCGCCGCGGAGCCCATGGAGGACGACCCGCCGACGTCCTCGCCGACCCCGTCCGCGCCGTCCGCCACCGCGGCCGTTGACGACTCGACCATCGCGAGGAAGCGCCGCCGCCGTAAGAAGCAGTTCCCCGGCATGATCCCCACGGCGGGTGTCCGTGTCCTCCGAGCAGCCGCCTCCACCCCAACCGCGTCGCATCTCAACGGCGTCCCTCGCCGCCGTGGTCGCCCCCGACCTCCTCCTCGCTCCGGCTCGCCCGCGAGCTTGATGCGGAGGCTCTCATAGCCCTCGCGGCGGGGTTCCCTGCGGACTCCCTCTCCGAGGACGAGGTCGCCGCTGCCGTCCTCCCACGCATCGGTGGCGTCGACCAGGCCAACTATCTCGTCGTCCGCAACCACGTCCTCGCGCTCTGGCGCTCAAATCCGCTCTCCCGTTTGCATCCAACCCGCGCTCGCCTCCATTCGCGCCGAGCATGCGCACCTCGTCGCTGCTGCACATTCCTTCCTTTCAGACCATGCATACATCAATTTTGGCCTTGCTCCATCAGTTATTTCCCTCCCACCATGCCCCCCTCCATCCCTTCCTCCACCTTCTGTCCTTATTGTCGGTGCTGGTCTTGCTGGCCTCGCTGCTGCACGGCACCTGATGTCCCTTGGCTTCAAGGTCGCCATTGTCGAAGGACGATTGCGCCCTGGCGGCCGTGTGTTTACTAAGTCTATGCGCTCCACTGCTGCAGAACATCCTGACATTGCAGCTGCTGCTGACCTTGGAGGCAGTGTGCTCACCGGTATCAATGGGAATCCCCTTGGTGTCATTGCACGGCAGCTTGGGTTTCCACTACATAAGGTGCGGGACAAGTGCCCGCTGTATCTTCCAGACGGTCGCCCAGTTGACCCTGACATGGACGCCCGTGTTGAGGCTGCCTTTAATCAGCTTCTTGACAAAGTCTGCCAACTGCGGCAGGTCGTTGCAGACAGCATCCCACATGGCGTGGATGTGTCACTTGGCATGGCATTGGAGGCATTCCGAGTGGCACATGGTGTCGCTGCTGAGCGAGAGGAACGGATGCTTCTTGACTGGCATCTAGCAAATCTGGAGTATGCCAATGCTGCTCCTCTTGCTGATCTATCCATGGCCTTCTGGGATCAGGATGATCCATATGAAATGGGTGGTGACCACTGCTTTATTCCTGGTGGCAATTCTCGCTTTGTCCGTGCGCTTGCTGATGGCATTCCAATATTCTATGGGCAGAATGTGCGAAGGATACAATATGGGTGCGATGGTGTGATGGTGTACACTGATAAACAGACTTTCCATGGTGATATGGTGCTCTGCACAGTCCCCCTTGGTGTGCTCAAGAAGGGTGACATTCAGTTTGTGCCTGAGCTCCCAGCTCAGAAGCGAAAGGCCATCGAAAGATTGGGTTTTGGGTTGCTCAACAAGGTTGTGCTGCTGTTCCCCTATGACTTCTGGGATGGCAGGATTGATACATTTGGGCACTTGACGGAGGACTCTGGTCAGCGTGGAGAATTTTTCCTGTTCTACAGCTATTCATCGGTCTCAGGAGGGCCACTGCTCATTGCGCTTGTTGCTGGGGAATCTGCAATTGAGTTTGAGAAGACATCACCAACGGAAAATGTTGAGAAGGTGCTAGAAACACTTAGGAAAATATTCTCACCAAAGGGGATTGAGGTTCCAATGCCTTTGCAGGCCATATGTACTCGATGGGGCACTGATAAGTTTACATATGGTTCATATTCTTATGTGGCTATTGGATCTTCTGGTGACGATTATGACATTCTGGCAGAGAGTGTGTGTGACAGAGTTTTCTTTGCTGGGGAGGCAACAAATAGGCGGTATCCTGCAACAATGCATGGAGCTTTGCTTAGTGGGTACAGGGAGGCTGCCAACATTGTAAGAGCAGCTAGGAGGAGAGCAAAAAAGGTGGGCTCTCCTAAGAAAATGGATGTTAATGATGAAGTCAAATATGAAGTTAAAGTCGACAACATTGATTTGGATGATCTCTTCCGTACCCCTGATGCTGCTTTTGGGGGCTTCTCAGTTCTTCATGACCCATCTACCTCTGAACCTGATTCAATTTCATTGTTGCGTGTCGGAATTGGTGCAAGAAAGCTGGGCTCCGGTTCACTTTTCCTCTATGGCTTAATTATGCGAAAAAATGTAGCCAATTTAGCCGCAATGGAGGGTGATGAGCAGCGATTGAGTACACTGTACCGAGATTTTGGAACAAAACTCGTGGGTTTAGATGGATTAGGTGATTCTGGGTCAAGCCTTATATCTCGGATAAAAGCTGCTGCAAGGAAATAATACCAAACCAAGATGTTGGAATGGTTGACTGTCACCTGTAATAGTTGTCAGCGCTGAGCATTGATTTTGCATGCTCAGCATAGTTACTGACCCTGGGAGTGATTCGTTCATTTCATTGATTACCTTAAGCACCTTAACTCTGATCTAGGTGTAAGTTGTGCCATGTTGTGCGGATAAACAATGGAGAATATTTGAAGATCATATTACCATGGAAATAATGGAAGATTTTGATCTGCATTTTCTGTTCACAAACGGTACACCACTCTGAAACTACTGTGATGGCATTGTTACATATATTAATTATGCTGTGTTTTATTTAGCACTTGTTAGCATCTCTTCTGACCTCAGGGCTTATGATTTCTCTAGATAAGTTATTCTGTGAACAATATCAGTAGAGTATGTGTGATGCAAAAGTTTTTCAGGATCCTGATGCTTCTAGGTTTTAACATTCTAACATTTGGGTGATCCACTGATAAGACATTGTCTAGTGATTGTCCGCTGCGGAGGGCTGGAGCGTCCTCCTGGTCTAATAAAAAATCTGAATAAGTTGTCATGTGTTGCAAGTTTGGTTCTATTCCATTGTTCGGTTTCAGTATTTAATATGCCTGTTATTCCTTGTTCTGGGAGGTGATTTTATGTGTACAGCCAACCATATCAGTACTGATAATTCATTTTTGTTCATCCAGCTGTAGGTTGATCTGGCACTTGATGTTTATAAGAAAGTACTAAGCTGCTTATTTTGTCTGGTCATGACTTCCTTATCAGCTTTTCTTGACTTAAATGTGAGCCACACGACCTGTATGGCTGCACCTTGTGGTGATCATAGGAGATTTTACTTGCGTGCTAACTTTAGTTCTGCTTGTACCTATAAGAGTCTCTGTGATTACGATCAAATTGCTTCAGTTCAAGGTCTTTACAATGTTCTGATTTCAGGTTTCTGCCTTGGTTTAGAAAGTTCTGATTTCTGTCATGACATTTTGCTAACATAAACAGGGTTTTGTCTTACACGGCAATACCAGAAAAACATAGTTGCATGTTTCCCTTAATTGATTATTTGTTTAGCTGACAATGTCACATATACACAAATACTGGATATTATATGGGTGCTGCCTTTATGTTTCTGTTGAATTAATCAAGATATTACATCCCTTAAAACATGCAGCTTTGTACCCTGTTGCATAGTCCAGGTTATGCTACCTCCGTTGCATTAACTGGAACGATTTGATTATGGGAATAACTAGATAGTCTGAATTGAGTTCAAGTCGTAAAAAGATACAATAAATTACTCCTATGTAATCAGTTTTACTGTTTGTGCGAAAAAGAGTGTCCGTAGCAGTTGTAATAGATGGCGCGTTCTTCATAACAACTTACAAATATGAGATTAGCTGGAAATTCTGGACTTCCACATGGCTTGGCCTGCCTTTTTTTCAGTTTTTAGTTTCGCATCCTGCGCTAACTGCTCATCAGCGATGGCAAATGTGCCAAAACTTGCTTGACTCACAATTCTATGGGCTGCTGTTCTGCATGATCATTCCAAAATGTGTGCTCAGGTTCTTTATTTTTTACTACCCAACATATGTTTGACGCAGTTGTCGTTTTGTTTTTGGTGTTCATCAAGCGCCGTCAGGTTTCAGTTTTATATATGTTTGTTTTATGCGCGTTATGTACTTACGTGTCCCCTCCATTTCATCTTGTGTCTTGCCTCGTTAGACCATGCATTGTATCGGTGTCTGCGTCAACATTTTGCCGATTGTACGGCAGCTTCTCGTGCTACAACCTTTTTGCTTATTTTCTTGTTTTTCTCAAGCATGTTTCTCAAATTACGAAACGGTGCGTTTTTTTAAAAACTTTCTATATGAAAGTATCTCTAAAAATTAAATAAATTTATTTTTTATGTTTTTAATAATTAATACTTAATTAATCATGCGTTAATAATATTCTTTTCTTTAGTGCGACTTACAATAAGCCCAATTCAAACACTACCTAATCTGCCTCCTATACGTGAATTGGAATTTGGAAACTGAGCAGAAATTTGGCCACTCTTGACAACGCGCGTTGAAATGGTTGAATAAATTATTTCGTCAGTTGCTTGTTAGCCTGATTGTTACTGACCTTTTAATTTCATTCAGATTTGAAACCTAACCTCACTATCACCTAGCTCGATACTATACTACTCCCTTTGTTAGGGACATAAACATAGAGACATCTAAAGTTTAAAATTTGGCTACAAATATAACGAAATCTTCACCTATTTTCTAATCTAAATCAATTGTAACTCTCATTTAATTTTTCTTCACCTGCTTTCCTACCTCAACCTTAATCTCTAGAAAAAAGTTCTACATGTGATTATATCCTTGGGCGGAGGAAGCACCAAAGATGAACCATCACTAATGATTCTGTTCGTTCTTCACCCCATTATATTTGCTGCTTGCTTGTAAGCAACCAAATATGAGTGGTAGCAAGCAGCAACACGAGAAAAAGGAGAAAATCCCCAACGAGTTTGGCCCAAAACCAACAGCTAGAATTGAGTGACTAGTGGGGGATCGTTGTGCACTGCACTGGTGCTGTGTTGGCCGCATCCCACATGGATATAAAGTGGCCATCCACCAACCTACTGTTTGACATTGACGACCATGTCAAAAATCCTAGCTGTTCTATTTTGTCTCCACGGCGACGGATCCAGTGACCCGTCCATCCTTTTCAGATCCGTGACCACTCGCCGTCTCGACCCAGTGGATGGACTGCATGTTGTAAATTTATATACAGTTAGTGAAATGAAATTATGATATCCAATCTGACATAAGTTTTCAACACCGGCCTAAAATTTATGGAAAAGAATCTATTTTACTCTCTCAAACTGTTTTATTAAATCAATTAACCCTCTAAACTATGTTTAGGTTCATTTAACCCCCCTAAAATATAAAAATTTGTTCACTTTACTCCTTACTAACATTTCTATTTTTTTCTCTTTATATAAGTCGTATTTTAAGCTAAAATTTTTTAAGTATCATAGCTGACACCATTATCAAAGTTTAAATATTTTTAATTTTTTTCACAATTGTTTAGTTGAACTTTAAAATCTCGATATTAATCAGCTTTATGTGCTTTCAGCCTATATTAAAAATTTTAAAAAATGCTAAGACAAAACATTGTAATGTATCTTTCATCCTACTAAATTTTTTTAAAAAAAATACGACTTGTGTAAAGAGAAAAAAAAGAGAAATATTGTTAAGAAGTAAAGTGAATAATTTTTAATAGTTCGAGAATAAAATAAGTCGAAAAATTATTTAAGGGTTAAGTGCTCTAACAAAATAGTTTAAGGGACTAAAATGAACTTTTTTTCAAATTTATGTGTTCCAATATGGGACACAAGCTACATACTACTGCGTGTGATTCAAAATGGACGAGCACAGCTCATGGGCGCGAGTTCTTTGCTACCGAGGTGAGTAATGCGCAGCTGCATTGCACGGGCAGGAAAGGAACGAGTCAGATGCCATTGAATGCATGCATTTGAGCTTACTACTACCACTAGAGTACCTTGGATGGAGAGGTGATCGATGGATTTTGTCGGTGTCAGGCTCTGTGCAGCCAACCGGATAACCAGGATGGGCGCGTTGCTGTACCGACGGATTGAGGGCTCGAGCTTTCCCTCCCGAGAGCTGGAGGGCGGCGATTTCCACCGACATTTTCGCGGTCCAGCATAGCTTGGCCGTGCCCCCACTGGCGTCGTGTTGCTCACTTGCATGTTCTATTCTTCCTGTCAAATGATACAGGAGAACAGACTACTGAACAGAGGGGGGATGCTTTGATGAACCGTGCAGGTTTGATCCGTGGGCGGTGTCGCGGTGACGTAACAGGGGATTTCTGGAGCTACTAGATGGCGAGAAATAATGGCGCACGTATAGATAAATCAGATCCACCCTTGTCACAGATCGAACTAACCCATCTTGAATTCAATACTAGTCACAACTATCTACGTACATTGTATTAACCAGCCGACATTGTAGCAATGGTTGAGGTGCAACTTCGTGCAATATGCGTGGCCTTGCAACTCTTGATCTTTTCCCCCCTTTACGCCTCGCTGAAGAACAGAAGAAGCGAAGGTTGCCAGGTAGGAGGAGAACGGCGTAGCTTCGCTTTATGGAACCATCACTGCTCGGCGACGCTACAGCTCCTTCTCGACTAGACATGCCGTCAAAGTTTAAGCAGCCAAAAACCACGTACTCGAGGCCGCAGTGGCTCGTGGTGGGTTAGTGATGAGGCCACCCATGGCCGGGTGGGAAACTCGGCGCGTCGCCATCCGTCACAGCGGTGCAGGTTGGTTGGCTCGCCACCGGCTGGGCGCTAGAATTTGATAAGTTTAAAAAAAATAGATTTTAAAAAACTTGTTATTTTATTTGTCTACCTCTTTGACTGACCAAAGGAGTTTTTTGGCTAGTCAAATCTGGTCAGCCAAATCTACTTGCCATCTATAGATCTAACGTAAAAAAAACCTAGCCTCATATGAAAAGTGGTTGTTCCCTTTCTATGAAACCGACGCCTTTCGAGTGCATCGTTCCGGGCGCCGTCACCTACCACCGTCGGCCCCCGCACTCGCCGCGCCCCCTGTGGCCGCCGCCTCCGCCCCCCACGCACATCTCTGCCCCCCACCCTTTACTACCTCTCGATTGGCTGTAGTACATCGTTGTCTGCTCTTTTCAGTCCTGGCGTCCAGTTTATATATAAGATAGTTTATTTATCTATTGAAATTTAAAGATGAGGAAATAGAAAGAGTGTTAAAGTGTGCAGGAAATTTAGTTTATCATCTATTTTAGTTAGCTAACTAAACGAGCAAATGACAAACAAATAGAGCCTTTTAGAGTTGCTGTTACACAGTCGTCCGCCGCACAGACAGTCACACACCACCCGGCTATGCATGCACGGAATGATACGATCTTCTGCCGCTGCGGTCGCTTTTGTCCACGGCATCGCGGCGACGAAGTGGCGGGGCGCGTGGCCGCGCGCACTTCCCCAAAGCGGGCGGCATCGCGGGCGTGATGGCATGAGAAGCCAGGCCAGCCAGCCAGCCAGCGAGGCGGGTGCGGCGACGCGGTTTCTCATTTTCCGCTCGCGCGCGGTGGATTCGCAGGGAAATCTCGGGTTGTCACGGCGTCCGGCACGTCAGGTGACTCGGGTGTCAGATTATTTGCTGACCGAAAACTGCATGCCGCCGGCGAGTGGTACATGGCTGGCTCCTGCTTGGGTTGGACGCCGAATATTGTTGGTACTGCGGTTTTATAAACTTTCGCTGATTAGTAATTTAGTTTACAGGTCTGTACCGTCTGATCCTGTGCAAAAGTGATTGGTTGATTAATGCGACGCGTTGATTGCACCAAATACCTGAAGCTTAGCCAGTTATGCCACTTGTTCGTACGAGTCGAGCGTAACAGCACATTCTCTATTTCAATTTGCCAATCAAAAACACAAAACAAGACATTCTGGGTCGAGCAAAACCGTCTCCATAACCACTTTCGCTTTCCTTTTATGTCCATTGCTATGCTTCGTTGTAATTTGTCAACTCACTATAATACACTGTTACCTTAATAGGCCCGTGCCAACCTCGTAATAGCAGTGTTAGCACTGTATCAGGATTCAGGCACGCCAATAATATATTCTTTTTCTTAAAAAAAACTTAACTCCCCGAAATTACACATGACATGCGACAACACTGATTTGGGATCTAGTGACTCAACACAATTATTAACTAATCGCTCGATAGATTTTACAATCTCTCATGCCTAAGAGATTTTAAATTGGGCAGCACTAGGCTCCTGCACAGTCACAAAGCGGCACGTCCATAAAAACAATTCCACATTCTGTAGCATCACGAGACCAACCGGAAGTCCGGAACAAAAACACGTCAAACGCATCCGGTACTCCTCCAAAACGGCGCGGGCCCCACCCCTCATTAAGGATCAGTTCTACTCGCAACACCACCCCCTGTCTCTTCCACCGACTGTGGGGCCCCTTTGGCCCTGTCCCACCTGTCAGCGTCACGGCCCAACCCCATTAAACCCTCCCCTATTTATACCGGCGTTTAGGGAGGAAGCGAGAGATTACACATTATCACAGCTTCTTGTTGTGTGTTACTCTCTCCTCCCGTTCCGTTGCGCGAGGCGAGCGGGGAGATCCGCAGCGAAACGGCCAAGGAGGCGAGGACTCCCTCGGTTTACTACTCGTGGGCGTGATATTATTGCGCGGTATCTATCTCCCTCTCTCTCTCTCTCTCTCTCTCGGCCTCTCCATTACTCGCCGCGTGCAATGGCGAGGTAGTGGTAGCGCAGGCGCAGGCGCAGCCAGTGGAGTGGGCGAGTGCGGCGGGGACAGTGTGGAATTGCTGCGCTCCGGTGGTGGCTGGTTTCCATGCGGCTGTGGTTGGGGCCGTGAGATCCGCAGCCGCTGCAGCAATGTCGCGGGCGCTGTACCGGGGGGCGTCGGGAATCGGCGGCAAGCCAGCGGCGGGGTATGACGCGGCCGATGAGGCGCGGTACGACCCCAAGGAGCCTAGTGAGAACGGCATTGGCGGTGGAGGGCGGGGGAGGAAGAGGCACCTCGCGGCGGCGGCGGTTAAGATCGGGGTCCTCGTGTTCGCGGCGGCGGCGCTCGTGGGGTCGGTGGCGTGGGCGGGGTCGCTGTACGCGGGGCGAGGGGCTGCCGCGGCCGCGGCCGCGGCCGCCGCGAGCCGTGGGTACCGACGGCTGCAGGAGCAGCTGGTCACGGACCTGCTCGACATCGGCGAGCTCGCCGGCGGCGGGGTCCGCGCGCGGGAGGCGGAGGTGTGCGCTCCCGAGTACGAGAACTACGTGCCGTGCTACTACAACGTGTCGGACGCCGTCGACGTAGCGGATCTGGGTGGTGGCGTCGTGATAAGCTACGAGCGGCAGTGCACGCGAGAGGGCAAAGTCGCGTGCCTCGTCGCGCCGCCACGGAGCTACCGGATCCCCGTGCGGTGGCCGAGTGGCAAGGGGTTCATCTGGAAGGACAACGTACGGATTAGCGGGCAGGAGTTCTCGTCGGGAAGCCTGTTCAAGAGGTGCGTGAACAATTTGTTCTCCTGGGAAATTCCGAGGTGATGGTTTGGTCTGTAGGGTTTAATTTGGTGGTTTTCAATTGTGTAGGATGATGGTGGAGGAGGATCAGATCTCATTCCCATCGGACGCACACATGGCTGATGGCGTGGAGGATTACGCACATCAGATTGCAGAGATGATTGGGCTGCGAAATGAGTTCAATTTCAATGAGGCTGGGGTGAGCTGTATCCCCTGTTTGAACATATGCTTTTAACAATTTGTAGCTTCATAGCTAATGAATGCATGACTGGAGCTAGCTAGTGCCTAGTAGAAGAACTAAACCACTGGCATTTATGCCTATGAAGGTGTTACTCTTCTTTAAACTACTAAATTTTATTCTTCAAAATGCGACATACTCTCTATTCCTTCTTGGCAACATAAAAGGAATTTCCTATGTATTTTAATTGTATCCCAGGTTCTTGTAGTTGCATAAGGAGGCTTCATTATGTCCGTTGAAGATCCGTTCTGGGGTTGGTATTTGGTTAATCATAGCTACAACAGTACATTTGATACCTATATTTATTAATTTAGAATCATGGAGCAATTTCTGTATAACCACATAATCACTGTTTTTTTTTCTGGGCAAGTGTATTTCTCCAATTTGTTTACACCATGATCTTTCATTCAGCAGCACTGGTTCATGGTGCCCTTTCCACTATATGGCCCTTTAGAAATCTTGCATGGAGAGTGGGCTGACTGGAAAGTGCTGATCTATTTCTACTTAATCTGACTTTTGCAAATAATGTTTGGCCAATTCACTGGAAAGTGGATATCAGGGTTTCCTTTACTGTGCTACGAAAGTTTCTGGTTGGACCATAAGGCATCCACTTTGATCCTTTACAGAAGACAAAGTTAGAGATTATCTTGCACTTCCTTTCCTGTTAAGTTGGCATGATGTTTTCTGCTGTAGTAATTTTCTAGTTCATAACCATAGTTCATTAGTTCATCTTCTAGTCTTCTACCACAAGGCTCAAGATAATTGCAACTGTTATCACATGGCTTTCTGATAGTGTTTCTTGCAATGACAATTTCAGGTTAGGACAGTTCTTGATATAGAATGTGGATTTGGTACCTTGGGAGCACACCTTTTTCAGAGAGATCTCTTGACCATGTGCATTGCTAACTATGAGGCATCGGGCAGTCAAGTGCAAATAACACTAGAGAGAGGAATCCCCGCAATGATCGGTTCATTTGCATCAAAGCAGCTTCCATATCCCTATCTTTCTTTTGATATGGTCCATTGTGCGAAATGCAATGTTGAATGGGACAAAAATGGTATCCACAGCTTTTGTTCTTTCCTGTGTTCTAAAGTCTCATTGATTAAAATGTTTTTGTCAATCTAATTTTAGCCTTCTAGCACAAATTGCTTTGATTACCAATTTACCAGCCATTAATGTCCATCATTTCTGCCATCTTAGGTTAGTATATGCTCATGAAAGGGAATAAAGATTGATATAAAAATCTGACTGAACCAAATATTCAATGACGTACTGATATCTGCCTGAAGTGATTTCATTATAGTTAATGATAAATGAGCAAATTCTGTTCCTGTCTTATTTTTGGCTCACTTCACTGAAATTTCCACCCTTGTGACTCCCAGTTTGCATGTATGTATTTTGTACTCTGAATAACAATCAAAATGTATCTTACTATTTATTTCTTTACTCTGTAATGCTGCAGACGGTGGTTTCTTGGTTGAAGTGGATAGATTATTAAGTCCCAGTGGATATTTTGTGTGGACATCAAGTCTGAATACACACAGGGCCTTGCGCGACAAAGAAAACCAAAAGAAATGGAGAACCATTCGCGACTTTGCTGATAGCCTCTGTTGGGAGATGTTGTCGCAACAAGATGAGACAATTGTGTGGAAAAAGACAAATAAATTGGATTGTTACGCTTCAAGGTATCATTTTGTAGGTTTGCATCATGTCTATATAACTGCATCTGATAACTCCAACTTCTATGATATGGTTAAATATTTAAAAACATGCTGAATTTGAGGTATTGTTTTACAGGAAATCAGGCCCTGTGCTTTGTAGTCATGATCCAGAATCACCATATTACCAACCACTAAATCCCTGCATAGCAGGAACAAGAAGTCAGCGATGGATCCCTATTGAACATCGCACTACATGGCCTTCTCAGTCTAGGCTGAACTCAACAGAACTTGATATACATGGTAAGTATCAGTCTAAATGCAACTGGAGAAAAATAACAAACAGAAGTACAGAAAAACAATATGGTGAAGACATGAGCATTTTTAAATTGTCACTTGCACTCAAAAACCTTCTAATTTGTTAGGTGTGCATTCAGAAGACTTTGCTGAGAATACCGCAAACTGGGACTCCATGGTGCGGAACTACTGGTCTTTGCTGTCACCTCTTATATTTTCTGATCATCCAAAGAGACCCGGTGATGAGGACCCACAACCACCATTTAACATGCTAAGGAATGTTCTAGACATGAATGCTCACTTCGGTGGATTTAATGCTGCTTTACTTAAGGCTGGAAAATCTGTTTGGGTGATGAATGTTGTTCCGACGAATGCTCCAAACTATCTGCCGCTAATTTTTGATCGTGGTTTTATCGGGGTTCAACACGACTGGTAAGTTACTACCCTTTGCTCATGAGTTCTCTAATTTCCCCTTTTTTCAGGTGTAGTTGTATATGGTCTGCTTATTTGAAACTCCCAATGGAAACCTTTTAGCATGCTTAATGGAAATACCTTTCATGAAGAATAAGCATATCTAAATAACATTGAGATGAGTACAACATGCATGTGTTAGCATTTCTTTAGATAGTTGTAGTTATGTGGATCTGCTGATCACATACCTTTGGTCGGCTGATAAAATGTGAAACATGTGTTTAGGTGTGAAGCATTTCCGACTTATCCAAGAACATATGATATGGTCCATGCCGATGGCTTGCTATCACTTGAGAAGCGCCAAAAGCATAGATGTTCTACTCTTGATATATTCTTGGAAGTTGATCGCATCCTACGTCCAGAGGTAAGCGACCTTTTCTAAATATATACTGATTTTGAACTGAATCATTTAATCATGACATAGATGTAACTTGCATATAGGTGTTCAGTGTTCTAGGATATATGTACATATAGTTTGGAATCAGCACGCAGGCACTTACCTTACGTTCTTCATATGCGAAGCAGTACATGCATCAGCCATAAATTTATTTGTACCTTGTATGTTATCTAAATTTTAGCTATTTGTTTGATGCGTATGTAGGGTTGGGTTATAATTCGTGACACCGCCCCTCTTATTGAAGCTGCAAGATCTGTTGTAACACAACTCAGGTGGGATGCCCGTATTTTGGATCTTGACATAGCTAGTGATGAAAAACTACTGGTCTGTCAGAAGCCCTTTATTCGAAAACAATGAGCTAGACACTGACACAAGATATGAACTTATTCTTTACCACCTACACACTGTTATAACTATTGTCCAAGGACAGTTGAGAACAAAATTCAGTTTCAATACTAGAGGCATGGGTCAGCTAACTCGTCATGCATCGTCATGGAACCGCAAGGTGCCATTGGAATGATCGGGCAAGTGCATGCTGCAGAGGAGAAGCCTGGTGGCTAAGCTTTCCAGGCCGAGGTTTTATTGCCAGGGTACAGATGTGAAGCCATGAAAGTTATTTGAGTAACAAAAGACTATATATTCAATAAAGGGATGATGCTGCGGTGTACATAATCGCGGCCAATGTGCCATATAGGTATAATTCATTTTTTTCCCCTCAACACATTCTTCTTCTTTTTTGTAACGGTACTCATTTGTTTTGTATACCTAGTCTGTAAATTCGTTGGTATCTATACTGGTCATCCTGTGAAATGAAGGTAAATTATTCTCGAGATGAATGATAAGCATAAAGAAAAAAATATACCCCTTCCAGAGTTCCAGTTGAATGTTCCCATCTCCATTTCTGGATGTATGAAATTTTACGTTTTTCAGACGTGACATGATGCTCTGCATTGTGCACTAAGGTTCAATTTGTTGGTGAAGCTATCTTTGTGAATTGGTGGTGTTCTATTGTTTCAGCCGCCCGTGATTCTATATATGCATGGTGGAACTTGTTCATCATGGTTGTTATTGTTACCAGCTGACACAGCTATATGCACAGTGATGACGGCGATATCCCATCCAAATTGGCACGCCTATATCTCATATAGAGACTGATAGTACTCAGTGGAGAGCAGGATTAACAGTCTAGAGCAAATATCAACAAGCGAGAACTAAAACCATCATACGGTACATAGGATGGTACCCCTCAAGGCCTCAAGTGTAGATTGGAGGTTGGAATGCAGTCAGTGCTGCTTGAGTGCTTATTCATTCATACTTCCATTATTAGCTAGCTGGTACAATCTTATTTGTAGTTGTAGTGACAGCGACATGCCACCTGAGACCAAAATGATTGCCCAATTCATTACTCCTCGAAAGGTTTCTGAAACGCAGGTGATTTTCGTAAGAATTAGATCAATTTTAGCTAAATTCTCAAAGAAAAACCCTATACTAAAGCCTAAAGGAGGCTTAGCCTTAATGTTTTTTCGGTCACATAACGAGAATCACCTGAACTTTGCTCTTGATCAAGATGGGGTTTGTAATTAAAACCGGCTAGTAGTGTCAATTCTGATAGATTGGGGATAAACTACCCATCTTGTGGGTAGAACGGAAGGTTTTCAAGACAAAACTACAAAAGAGAACTCACAATCTCACAGCAAAGATAAACGATTTACGACGTAAATCGATAAAGATGGACGAACCAGGATAGAACTAGACAAAAAAATAGAAATGGAATTGAAAGAACAATTAGCTAATTGGAAGTAGTATTGTTGATTAATCGAGAGATTGCCAATTGAACCAACCATAGCCCTTATTAAGGGGTTAATCTTGCGTTCTCTAAGTCTTTTTTATGTCCTACTAACGGTACAAACCAATTAGGACTTAACAAACTAAGAAAACGCAAGAAAAACTTTAAACGGATTCGGGCTTAGGCCGTTAGTCCTTAACAAACTAAGAAAACACAAAAAAAACTTTAAACGGATTCGGGCTTAGGCCGTTAGTCCAACCGTCGGACCAGCAGGTGCGACCGCATGTACATCGTCGATCCGACCAGCGCCGAATAAGCCCTTCAACCGACCTCGTACAGAAGGTCTTTTTTTAAATTTGGTTTTCATATTCTATATGTTTTCCTTAATGTTAAATTTGGGTATTAACGCAACCGCGAACCGAACTCTTCTTCCTTATCATCCAAATATCAGATAAGTCGTCGGTCTAATGCTCTGATTATTATTCAGAAAACACACCCACTTAGATTAGAACAATTATAATAAAAGCATTATCGGTATATGATAAACAAGACTATCATGCAGACAAGCAATCAGTTCAGAACATTGTACAATTGCTACTGAATGACGAGGACTGCGTGCTGTTGCAGCTTAATCAATTTTATGCAGCCTATCATGAGATTCTTTTGAGATAGAGACCAAACACAACAAAACCTCCACAAAATTGACGCAACTCTGCAAATTGTATAGGTAGGGTCTCCCGTGGGCCGTGTCCAGCCCACTGTGACCCCAAGAGCAAATCAAACTTATCAAAGCACCGAACGTATCATCTGTGTCAACCCTACCCATTAGCTGATGCAGATTTTGACTCTCAAAGCAAAAAACCTTATGCTGGTATTAGACGGCAGGCTAGTAGGCTACGGCCTACGGCCTCCTCAAAACCGCGTACCCGCGCCTGCGACTGACAACGACGGCGCTACTGACACGTGGATCCATCACCGGCTTTCCACGATGGCCCACATGTCATACTCCGTAGGGTGCCGCAATCGTTGCCGTCAATCCGTCATCACTCGTCCTGTTACCGCACGGTGGGCCCCGCGTCCCGTGGTCCAGGAATCTTAGCCGCCCGATCATGATCTGATGGTCGGCTGGTGCTCGAGCCCGATAAAGCGGACTCCCGCAACGCAAGCCTCACGTACCAACCCCACCCCCCACCGCCGGTCCGCCAACCCTCCCCATCGCAGCAACCCAAATCCCATGGCCGCCGCCGCCGCCGCCGCCGCCGTGCCCTCCCGACGCTGAGCGCAGCGTACGCGCCGCCGCGGCCGCGTTCCAGGCCCCCAGATCTAGGGTCGAGCGATCCCTCCCTTTTCGCCGCGGTCACCATGGCGACGCGGCTGCTGTGTTGGACGGCGCTGCTCCTCCCCATCCTCGCCACCGCCGCCTCGCCGCCTCCCGAGGCGTGCCCGGTGCCTACGGCGGCGGAGGAAATCGTTGGGCCTCACGGCACGTGCGCGCCGCTGGATCTCCGCGGCGACCCGGTCGGCGTCATCGAGGTGAGCTGTTGCGGCGGCGCGACAACATAATTTGTTTGTTATATGCATACTGGTTTATACCATGTCCACGTTTAGAGATAATTATATTATGTTATTATGTGAATCAAGGGAGACTGCCTAATGATTGATTGATTACTGGTTAAGTGCGAATATTTGGGGTTCTGAGATTAGGAAGTTTTCTAGGGTTCCTACCTATTTCAGTGGTGGTTCTGAGGTTATGCGCGTAATTGAGTCTATCGATTCATTATAGTGTTTAGTAGCTTGCTCTAACGTGTATTCATTTATCTACTATCTACTGCTTATGCCAAAAACAAGCAAAGGCCAATTTTGTATTGGTTTTCATTTGCTTGCTTTGGAGATATAATCATGATTCCTTCCATGTTTGTATCATGCACAAATCCCTGCTGAAGTAACCAAACTACCAAAGGTCTGCTATATGTTAGTTCCAATCTGGTTGCATAAGCCTTTTATTTTTGGCTATGAACCTACGATGGCATTTTCTTGATTGATTTGTACAAAATACAATATGATAGAGAATTGAACATAGCCTTTCTTTGCGGGTGGTATTTCGTTGGTATCGTTGCATGTGGAGCAATGGTTCTTGCATAAAATATCGGTAGCTTGGGTTTCTTCTTGTTCTTTTGCATTAAATTATTAGATAGTGATTTTGGTATCTATTTTTCTCAATCTTATATCTGTCGTAGTTCTAAATGCCAAGCTGACTCTTAATGTTTGACATCACAGGGGGATGAGGTTACATTGGCAAAGGCAGTCACTCTTCTTCACATGAACAAAGATGATTACATTGCTGTACTATTCTATGCTTCCTGGTGTCCATTCTCACAAGAATGCAGACCAAATTTTGAGATATTAGCATCTTTGTTCCCATCTATTCGGCATTTTGCGTTTGAAGAATCTTCAATCAGGCCAAGGTATGTTGCCTCTGAGTAAATAAGGATGTGTCTCTTAGTGTAAGACATTCTTTTAGTGAAATGTTAACTTGATTTTCGGAACTGCAGTATAATATCAAGATATGGGATTCATGGTTTTCCAACACTATTTCTCTTGAATTCAACTATGCGAGTGCGGTATCATGGACCACGGACTGTTAAGTCCTTGGCTGCTTTCTACCGTGATGTTTCAGGTCTGCCAATTGTTACATGTGTAGTGTGGACTATCATTTTCTTTTGCTTACACTTTCAATATTCATCCTTGTATACTACTCCCTCTGTTCCAAAATATAAGGATTTCTAGGATTCAAATTTTGTACCACAATATAAGCATTTCTGCGCTGATTCCCATCATTTCAATCTAAGCAATTCAAAATTCAAAAATTAACAACTAAAGTGACTAAAAAGGAATCTTTTGGCATAACCTTAGTATTTGCTAAACAACCTAGAAATCCTTATATTTTGGAATGAAGGTAGTACTATACTGAGCAACTATGTTATGAGCTTACATTTTCTTAGCTCGCACGCGTTATGAATGTATAAGGTATTTTTGTTCCAAAATTTGTCACCCTGCATTTGGACTTTGAAATTTCGTTTGCTTAATTACTTCGGCAGTAGTATATGTGTCTCTTAAGTCATTTGCTAACGTGGAATTTATGTGTTGAAGGTTTTGATCTTACAATGACGCCAGCTAATTTGGAGGCCGTGCTACATTCATTAGATGGAATTGAGCTTAGAAAGGATGCTGAACAGGAAAACTGTCCATTCTGGTGGGCACGCTCACCGGAGAAAATACTTCAGCAGGATACTTATCTAGCACTGGCAACTGCATTTGTAATCTTGAGGTTACTGTATCTTCTCTTTCCAAAGATTGGTTCCTTCGCCAAACAGGCGTGGAGGAGGCATACCCTTTTTCCAAACTTGGTGGGTGTGCATGAATATTTCTTCACCTACCTTGAACAAGCAAGACAGAAACTCTTTAGGTTATACCCTTCGAAACGAGGGAATTTACAGGAAGGGGCCAGGAATGCCACTGCTTGGGCTTCCAAGTCATTAGCATCTGTATCAATCGCAGAATCAAGCACTATTGGAAGGACAAACTCTACGAATGAGCTAAGATAAAGTGTAACTTTTTTGTCCGCAGGGATATAATGTACAGTAGAGTATCAGGATATGAACACTAAGCATCTGTTGTAACCGTCTTTGTTAGATATTGTAACATCCTTAGAATAATCACGTTTACCATTTTCGATTGTTACTTTCACTTTGGTTATAGCATTTGCCTTAAATAGTTCTCGCCTAAATTCATACCCTTGGAGGGAGGTGTGTTGCAAAATAGTTTTGTTGTGAGAAATGTGTACATGGTCTCTGCATTCCCAAGTCGACGACATTTGAAGGAAAATGTTCCGTCTTCATGGAGAAGATTTCTTGAAGGCAATAAATTGTTAGTCTGCAGGGTCCAACTTCTTGTACCATTAAAAAAATATTACTTGGTCAAATAACAACACCACGGAATGTTCAAGATCAAGCCAAATTGCAGGATATAGATGTTGATTACCAGCAAGACAGTATGTACCATGCGTAGTATGAAACGAATATACAATGTGATTGATTTATTTCAAAATCATATGACAAGACATCCAAAGCTAAGCTCAGAGAGTCAACGAACAATTCATTGGCCAAAACAAAAATTCAGTACAGAATGATGCAGGTTGCTAGTGTCTACCGAGGGTCGTCTGAAGAGAAACGAGCTACTGTTTGCAACTCAACAATTTCTCAGCAAACAATCCAGTTCCCGCCATCCAAATAGGAACACCTCCCTGGTTTCTCTGTCAACAACGCCCTCACTGCACAGCTTATCTCAACTTAACTAGCTCCGCGTAACAGCGGCACACACACAGCTCGCTGACGTACGAATGACAGCATTTCCACATAGATCTTGTTCACTACAAGTCCGCAGTCCCTATTTTCTTAAATCTTCATCCACACTGAATTCTGCATATTAGTACTTACAAATCACAAAGATCAACATCTGCCCTCTTACTCTTTCCGAAGTGTTGGCAAAAAGGTAGGTCTGTCTGCATCAAGTTCCCACAGGATGGTATATAGCTTAACTCTCCGGTCCTAGACATTCCCCAGGAGTGCTCTTACAGTCAGATACTCTACTAGGATGATCAGGACTGCTTGTAAGATTTATCTTGAGCGTTTTCTGCTTGTCATCATCTGAAGGCACATGTAAATGAGCCTCCATGATAAGTATGTCCCAGTCATGATGCCGTAGAAAGGAGAGTAGACCGTCTTCTGCAGAACAAAAGAGAGTATGCCTTGAGTGTTCCAGTCTTCTTCAGATAGGAACTAATTGGGCTCAAGTGCTCATCAAGACAAAAAAAAAATCTAACCAAACAGAAGCAGTAGTTCACAAAAGAAAAATGGACGAATTAAAACTTACATTAAGAACACTTAAATGATTAAATAGATGGAGTTTGAGGATAAGAATTAACCTCCATTCCGAATAGCTTTGAATTGAAAAATTCCTGAGCCCTGTGGTCCAGACACTGGGAATGTGCATGATACAGATCTCCGTCGATGGCCTACCGCAAGAGATGCATCATACCATGGTCCTCTTACTATAGGCACCCCAATTGCTTCTACAACTTCTCTGTTCTCAGTAGCCTTTTTAATTGCCTTACTGAAAGCATTCACACTTGGAGGTATCATATACTAAGAGAGAGAGAGAGAAGAGAAGTGGATCATAGTGTGATATTATTATCGTGCGTACCTTTTCAATTCTAATACAGGGGAACTATGTTTGTACGCCTCTATAACCTTATCAGGGTAGAGAGTGCCGTGACAGATAAACAATGTAAAGTATTCATGTCAATAATATACAACTCTGTGTTGGATTGCATGATCTGTTTTGCAAGGCCAGCATAAAAGATTCTGCTAAAGAAGGCCAACATACTAGAGCCGAATACACCAGGCTATCATATGCGGAGATATTTAACCTAATTTTAATTCTAGGAGATATTTATGTGCGAAGTTGCTTCAAGATCAATTCAAAAAATTCGACAAGACAACAATGGAAACAAACTGGGAGGTTCTTTAAAATTTAAACTCTGTGAAGGCACTGAGAGTGCTGATCATATTATGTTCCAATGTTTTATTGTACATTTATGCTGGTGTGTGTTGAGGGGGATTCACTTGGATGACAGTGAGTTCAAGCCTTGATGGAGAATTTCTTATCTACTAGGCTTCTTGGGTAGCCTTCAAAAACAATTAATTTCATATTCTTTGGGTTAAGCTACTACTTGCTCGATGCTGTGGAAGACTCAAAATTACATTGTTTTCAACAATACGATCTTGTGGGATCTATCCCCTCATATGTATAAGCTAGTATGCATGCTTCAAACAGTGGCAGATCTCAGTGAAGATGCCTGATAAAATGTCTGTGGACTAGGTAAGAAAAGCTAATCCCAGTTCTAAGACACTGAGAAAGTCAGAAGGAGAAGAAAAAGCCATGAAGCGCAAACAAGATGCACCAACATTGGAGGGGACTACATGCTGAGCGCATATTTGGTTGACCATGATGAATGATGATGCCTCTATTTGAGACTAGCTATGTAATAGGTTGTTTTATTCCTTTTTGTTTGCTTGGAAGCTTAGTGGAACCATTAGGGCCATACTATCTCTCTTTCTATTAGGGTATCTGTAGAAGACTTTTGCTGAGTTACAAATAAGAAAGCTGTGTAATCCTACAGTCCAAAATTTCCAATTTATCCTAAATAAATGCCAAAAATAGCTGCTATGAAGATTCCAGTTAGAAGAAAGCTGGCAAACATAGGAACCAAACAACAGGGTTTCTGCTTAGATAACATCCTTCCTAGCATATTTACTGCCTTACTGGTTGAGGTTATATGTTGCATGAACAGTAATGCTCAAGCATGACAACAAAATTAGTGTTATCAGTGATTCTAAAGAGTAACACCTTCAATAAACGATGTCCGAACATGGTACAGGATGGCAGGGAGGAAGAAAGAGAAAGGAATGTGACCTGCTGCATCCATGGAATATAGCGAGGTCGTTGAGGGCGCTGAGCGCGACGCCGCCAGCGATGCTGAGAACCCCAATAGACACGATCCTCCGGGCCCGCAATCTCTTCCCGCCATCTGTGGCACTTACGCTTTCTCCGGTTTTCGCGGCAGAGTAGGAGCTGAACGGGGCAGGTACACCCATAGAGACAGGTCAGGTGGACGAGTCCATCAGTCCATGGGAGGGGAGGGAGAAGTCGGAGATGGTTACCGGTGGGGAAGGTAACCGCTCTCGCAGGGAGGGGTCCGCGCCTGAGGGATACAGCCGGATCCGCGGCCGGCGGCGCGCAGGCGGAGTGTTCCGGCGAGCTTTCTGGCTCCCGCCGCCGCCGCCGACATTTTTTTTAGTTTTCTCTCTCTGCTCTGATCTCTCCGTCAGGCGTCAGGTCTAAAATTTGCAAGGTGAAGTCAATCACAAATAGGAAATTAGACCAAGCCCAAAGTCCAACCAAATTTTAGTTGCGGATGAAATTTGCGATCCATTTTGGCCTAACCAAATTCGGATCGAAAGCATGAATTGCTATCCAGTTCGGCCCAATCTAAATCTGAGATCGGGCCGGAGGCCTGGATGAGGCCTCTTCCCTGCGTTTTATCCCCTATCCACGAACAAGGAGAACCCAACCTCCTCGCGAATCAACCATGGCCGCCTCCGCGTCGGCGTCGCTCCGCCACCACCTCCTCCTTCGCCGCCGCCCGCGCTTTCCCCTCAGCCCTAGCCCTAGCTCTACCTTCCGCGCCTCCTCCTTACCACGCCGTTACCAACGGCTCTTCGCCTCTGCCTCATCCTCGTCCACTGTGGAGGATGGCGACCCCCTTTCGCCGGTGGAGCCGTCCGACGGTGCGTCCGTAGTCGACGTCAACCCGCCGCGCGGCACCAGGGACTTCCCCCCGGAGGACATGCGCCTCCGCACCTGGCTGTTCGACCAGTTCAGGGAGGTAAACGAACGCGCAGCTGCGCTTCTAATCTCTCTCGAGTTGTGCTTGCTAGTTGCTGATGCTAGCTTCCCGTTTGCAACTGAAGGTGTCTCGTATCATGGCGTTTGAGGAGGTGGACTTCCCAGTGCTCGAGTCCGAGGCGCTCTTCATTCGCAAAGCTGGAGAGGAGATCACGCAGCAGGTACCGACACCGCCCTTTGCAGTGCAATGCCACTACCTTAGAGTGTAGCTCTCTAATGTGAAACCAAATTGAAATTATGTTTTCACTATGACTTCCAGATTTTTTTTTGCAGAAATTCTCATACCTTGGCATAACATTTCAATAAACTACAGACTTGTTAATTCCAGTAGAATAGATCAGAAAAAATCTAACTTTATATGTTCTTTCTTTTTCTGATTCCTCTTATATTGATGTTCTAGTTCTGTTTCCATATAATTACTCAGGTGTTAGTTATGAAATGTTGTGCTCTTGCTTCTGTAGCTTTACAACTTCGAGGATAAAGGAGGGCGCCGAGTTGTTCTGAGGCCTGAAATCACCCCTTCCTTGGCGCGCCTAGTGATAAAGCAAGGGTATGGCCTTTTTCAGCTGGTTTGTTTATGGCATGCTTGGTTTTACATTCATATCTTTTGACAAATCTAAATAGCATTTTCCATTAATTTTTGTTGAACGACAACTTCATCTTTGCTATATTATGAATTTTTTCATTGAAATGTGATTTTTCGCCTACCTTTCTCCTGTCTAGAAAATCAGTCTCCCTTCCACTGAAATGGTTTACTATAGGACAATGTTGGCGATACGAGCGTATGACAAGAGGAAGACGGCGTGAGCATTATCAATGGAACATGGATATTTTTGGCATGCCTAAAGTCCGAGTAAGTAGTAAATTCATTCTAGTGAGATTCATATTTGCCCTTGGTTACAAGATGCCAGTATGCTACATTGCAGCACCTTATATTTTTTAAGTGGATTCAGAATTGACTTCTCGTTGTTAAAATTCAGGCGGAGTCTGAGCTTCTTCAAGCTATTATTCTCTTATTTGAACGTCTTGGGATTACATCTTCAGTTGTGGGGATCAGAGTGTCCAGTCGAAAGGTAACCTTTTGTCACACTTTGTCCATATGGCTCACCTCTTTCCTCTAAAAACGTTTTACAATATTTTCTATTTAGATGCTATGCTGTTTTTTCCTTTTCTTTGTCCATTTTGCCTCTCATATGTCAGCTTAGTGTCAATATTTCATTTATCGCTTTTGATACTTAAGCTACTGTGAGCTGATGTGATGCATATCATGTTACTTCATGGTCCATGAAGAATGGACAAATTGCGTATGTTTTTCATTTCATATGTCACAGAGCTATTGGACCCAAATGGTGCAGTGTGTGCCACTTGATAACTGCAACTCTTTTGTGTGTCTGACTATTCTTTGTTTTATCCAGGTCCTTCAGGCTGTGCTGAATATGTACTCCATACCAGAACATCTGTTTACTGAAGTCTGTGTCATTGTTGATAAAGTATGGTCAGATTCTACTAACAACTTTCCACCCTTTCCATTGTGAAATTTGATAATTGGTCCGCTTCTCTATGCTTGTTTCTCATGCCAATGAATGGGTTCGTAAGATGGTAAAATTTTGCGCATTGTCTACCTCTGGTAAAAGCCGTAAACAGACCAGTAACCTGTCACACAATTCCAGTCTTATTATCCATTAATTGTAATGTTCTACAGGCCATCATTTCTGCCTTTTTGCATGGATGCTCTTTTTATAGTACTAGATGAAGGAAATTCCTTAGGTGAATATACAGGCATTAGTGCAATTCTTTTGTTGCTATCTTCTTGTTGGCATTTTGGCCATATCTAACAATTACTTTACCATTGAACAGCTGGGAAAACTGACTAGAGAAGAAATTGAGAAGGAGTTGATTACAACTGGACTGTCATCTGAAGCTGTGCAGGGTATCATCGAGGTTCTTTCTCTCAAGTCACTACCCAAGCTTGAAGGTTTTCTCCTGACTTTAATGTTCTTTTTTGTTCATGGGCTATAATTCATCAATGGACTACTGCAAAATGACTAAGCTTTTGTTCGCTTATTACTTTAGATCATATGTGCCAAATTAGAAACTGTACTTGTCAAAAAATTTCAACAACAATTATGTGATATGTTGTCTCTCTCTCCCTCCCTCTCTCCCCCCCCTCTCTCCCCCCCTCTCACACGTGTGCGCACACACACAAAATGCTGTTGCTCTGGCGATTGCCAGTAATGCTATCCTCAATTACATTTCATAAAAATAGATTTCATTCATTGCTTCTTTTGGAAAACGTAGCCATTGTTTATTTGTAAGTTTGGTATTCTCATGCAGAGGTGCTAGGCTCGAACGTTGAAGCTGTTGCTGACTTAAAGAAGCTATTCTCATTTGCTGAGCAATATGGTTATGCTGACTGGATTTGTTTTGATGCATCTGTTGTTCGTGGCCTTGCCTACTACACAGGGATTGTTTTTGAGGTTGTTATTGATGCAGCACCTTATGAAATCTTTACTATTGTTCATTCTACAATTTATAGGGTTACTGAAAAAGTAACAGGTAGAGATATTTCATTAGATTACACAAGATACATTTCTCATTTGGGAGAATGTGGAGTTCCTTCAGGCCTTCATTTCCAACCAACAGTTTACAAGACAGTACTCTAAATAGCATCTTCGTAGACTTGCTACTAGGAGCTACCCAAGTACATTTTTGTGAGAATATTCTGCATTACCCTTTGCTCCTCAAATTATCTATTGTGGGCACTCCTGGCATCTTTTTTTTTTTAGTTTTTGCTCCTCAAATTATCCATTATAAGCACTCAAGATAGATGCCAGTGTTACCGTAGGTAATTCACACGACAAGTTATAATTCACCATTGTCATGACTCCTGAACATATAGTTCTTCAGACAAGAGAATATTTAGGTTCTTTAGGCTTGATTTTGGCATTCCATTTTTAACTAGAATACTGGATGCATTTTATACCATAGTTTTTCTTAGTACCAACTCTTGTTTCATTTATAGACTCTACTGTTCTATTCATGTAGGTGTTTTCTTGGTACCAATCTTGTTTCATTTTTAATCGCTACTGTTCTATTCATGTAGGCTTTTGACAGAGAAGGAAAACTGAGAGCAATTTGTGGTGGGGGAAGGTATGATAGACTACTATCAACATTTGGGAGTGAAGATATACCAGCTTGTGGCTTTGGATTTGGAGACGCTGTAATAGTGGAAGTATGACTATTTTCATTCCTTTGTGGTTTGTAAAAGATTAAACTCTCCCGTTATTTGATGTTTAACAAGGATATAAACAATACATGCTTATATATAAGTAGACAACTGACAACAACACCAGCAAATTTACAATCTACATTGTAGTAAGTTCCATGCAGTACAAGGAACATGAATTCTGGTGAAAGGGTTATCAATGTTCGTTGCTGTGAATCTATTATACATTTTCAGAGGCACTAACGGCAACACTATAATTTGTATCCTGGCAGCTGCTGAAAGAAAAGTGTCTATTACCTGATATGTCACGCCAAATAGATGACATTGTCTTCCCATTGGATGAGGAGCTTGAAGGGCCAGCATCTAGTGTTGCTTCCTCGCTGCGGAGGAAAGGCAGAAGTGTAGACCTTGTAGAAGACAAGCGTCTTAAATGGTATATCTTCTATTGAATTTTCTTTGCATACCTACTCGGCCGTCATCCAAGTTTCTAATGCTCTTTATTACTACCAGGGTATTTAAGCATGCTGAGAGGATAAATGCTGGTAGGCTGATATTGGTCGGAAAATCAGAGTGGGAGCGAGGTATGGTTCGTGTAAAGATATTATCAACCAGAGAAGAATTTGAGGTCAAGGCTGGCGAACTACAATAAGCTAATTTGAAGGTTTTGCTTCTAATCCTAGGCCTTTTTACCATCTCTAAAGTTCTGTTGAAACACGGTGATTCATGTCATTCACATATAGGAGGGGTACAACTCGTAGGCACTCCATTGTTTTTCTGATAGAATGCCTTTATTTGCTAGCTGTTTGTACGCGATTTACGGAAGGTGATGTATCTACGTTTGCAGATACACTTACTATAGAGTTCAGGAGTAAAATAAACTGCAGAATACGTAACTCTTGTCATACGATTACTGTGAACCTTCCATTTTGTCACTGTAAACACACACTCAAGTGAATGATCTGGCCAAAATGCTGTGGAACAAGTCCCCTGCACGGCTACACAGAGTTTGCTATGCTGTAAGCGATACACGTTAACCCATACAATGATACGTAGTACAAGTAGGCTGGATGGAGACGGAGGCACACCGGAGTGCACACTCCGCGTGTGTGTTGGTGCCTCTACTCGAGCAGCCTGCGCGACTCGGCGTACCAGCGCGTGTAGCAGCGCTCGAGGTTGGGCCAGTCGGTGTCCGGGCACGTGGCGAAGTGGTGCAGCCACAGCGCCAGGATCTCCTCCTGCTGCTCCCAGCCCAGCTTCCCGATCAGCTCATCCAGCACGGCCACCATCTCCGTCCTCTCCTTGCTGCTCAGCACAGGCGCGTCCGTGCCGTTGCTGCCGCGGCAGAGCAGCGGCAGCCACGACCGCAGCAGCGACACCCGCTGCTCGGCGATGGCGCCCTTGTCCTCGTTCCCTTCTGGGCACAGCTCGAATTCCCTCGAGTTGGCGTGCTTCAACAGAAACACTGCACACGATGTAACGACACATCGTCTCAGCAAAGCTGTTAACATGTACTCAGGTCGGCCTCAGAGACGTCAAAGGTGACACTAGTGATCACACAATTCGGTATGCAAGGTTATTCGGTTCGTGAAACCTCCCCATGCTTGCATTCCTCGTGACCACGGAATCGCCATGTTTATGTTCTTCTGCATTTGCCGGCGGCTGCCGTACACGGGCACCGGGTTCCTCCTCATAAAGACGTGCGCACTTGCCCAGGCTCTCTTGAAGCCATCACAATTCACGTAAAACGCAGACGGCACCACGTTGTTCTACGCCGTCTTAGCTAGGTTTTGATTGGGGCAAGATACACGCAAAATTTAGGAGTTTTTTGATGTAACGTACGTACCGGCAAGCCGAAGCAACGCGACCTGGAGAGTCGGCTCGGAAACGAGCGCGCGGCTACCCAGACGCGAGGCTGCGCCGAACTGCGCTGCGGCCTCGCGAGCGGCGCCGCACTCGGCCATCTTCTGCCCGAGCCAGAGCAGCTCGGCGGCCAGCTTCTCCGCCGCGGGACCGCCGAACCCCTCGTCCAACGCGGTCGGCATCCACCACCGCACCGCACGCACGGCCAGCTCCATGCCTGGCCACTCCCCTCCCGCCGCCGCGTCCAGCTGTCGCAGCGTGCGCGCGAACGCCCCCGACAGCGCGGTGCGGTTCACGGCCCCGATCCACGCGCCGCCGGCGCGCACGTTGTCGTCCAGCAGCCGCTCCGCGAGCCCCCGCACGAGCTCGTACTTGCGGGAGGCAACGGGGAGCCGCGACGCCACGGAGAGCACGTGCGCGAGGGCGCGGCCCACGCAGCTGGCCCCCGCGGGGCACCCCGGGTCAGCACGCGGCAGCGCCGGCGCGAGCGCCGGAGGAGGCGGCGGCGGCGGTGGGGACAGCACGCTGAGGAACATGAAGAAGAGGGAGATGAAGGACTGCGTGGCGAGGAGCAGGAGCCTGCGGAGCACGGTCAGGACCCGCGCCGCCGCGATGGGAAGCGGCAGGAGGAGCACCGTGGAGCGATCCGCCGCCGTCGACGACGACGACGGCGGAGACAGGGCCGAGAAGAAGCTCGCGGCGAAGGATGCGAGCGGGTCCATGGGCGTCCGGAGCTGGTTCCTGCGCTGCTGCAGCGTGTCCATTCTTACAGCCAGCCAGCGAGGAGGGAGGAAAGAAATTCCAAGGCTGCAAACAACAAGTGACAGTGTGACAACTGACACTATATGAGGCGCAAGAGGCGCGCGCGCTCGCTCGCTTATCCGTATAGCAATGGCACGCGCGGAGGAAAGAGAAGCCACCGACAGGTGGGCTCCACAAGCGTGGGCCAGACGAGTCAACGGTGCAGCCCGTTAACCATGGTGATCGCGCGGAAAATCCCATAGGCAGGATACGTGCGCCGGTACTGTACATGGGCTGGGACGTGGTAGCAACGAACTAGCGGCCTGTAATAGTATATGGGCCAGAACGGGATTGCCGCTAACGTTCGGCCTGTAGTAATACTACATGGGCGGGAAGGTCGTTGCGGCGAAAGTGCGGCCTATAATACTATACATGGTCCAGAACGCGATTGGGAATAGCGTGCGGCCCATGATACGGGCTGGAAGGGAGCGTACGAACTATTGGCAGGAATATGATCGCGAGGGACGTGCGGCCCATGATATATCGATGGGTTGGAACGGGATCGAGAGGAATGTGAAGCCCATCTAGGTTGGGCCTGAGCGGGAATGATTGCACAAGCATGAGACGAATACTCGTCGGGTCTTGGGCGTAACAACGTCGGGGACAGGCTTCCGATAATGGTTGGGGTCGTACGTCCGATTTCGCCGCAAATATGAGAAGCTCGGTTTCTTCCTTGCTTAGCTTTAGACGGTCTAAGACCTAAACATACCACTTACAAAAATAAATTGTACCAAAAACTAATTACAAAAATAAACAATTTTCTCAGCGCCAACCTCGATGGTGCTGACGTCTCAGCACCATAAATGTTGACTCTTATCCAAAGTGGCATAAAATTACTAGACATGAAGCTCAGCACCATTGCTATTGACGCTGAGCTCCCTTCTAGTTAAAAAGCTACGAAGCTCTTTGTAAGCACGAAGAAATGGCTAGCATGATAGAGGATGCTTTGGCCTTTAACGAACTATGTCCCTTGCATTCTTGTATTATTTTTTTCTTTTCTTTTAACTACTGAGTCTCTTTTTTAAAAAATAACATGTTTTGTTTATAAATTTGTTTTACTTTGAATTTTAAAAAATATATGAAAAGAAGTATATTATTTGTTCTTTTCAATTTTTATGCTCTTTTGATATGAAATAAGTTGCTCTTTTCAAAATTGCATCAAGAACATTAATTTATAAATATTAACCAAAATATTATATGATTTAAGTGGCTCTCATCCTAAGGGTTCAATGTTCAAGATTCATACTTGCATCTTTTTCAAGGTTTTTTCTCTTCACTACTTACTCTCATATTTAATTTTTAAAGAATCACATGTTTTCTTTGTAAATTTGTTTTATTATGAATTTAAAAAAATTGTACTCTGTGTTCTTTTCATATGAAAGAAGTATATTATATGCTCTTTTCAAATCTGCATCAAGGACATTAATTTATAGATATTAACCTAAATATTATATAATTTAAGTTCTCAAATTTGCCTTAAAAATATGAAAATAACATATAATATTTTTTTTTCATATTTTGCAAATTTAAAATAAAATAAATTTACAAACAAAACCTACCATTTAAAAAATATAGGAGAAATAGTAGTTAAGAAGAAAGAAAAACCTAAAAAATAAACACAAGAATATAATAGTCAAGATTCAATCCCTGGACCTCTAGGTCAAAGTGCTATCCTCCCACCACTTGCGCATTATTTTAACTAGAAGGAAGCTTATCGCCAATGCCATTGGCGCTGAGCTCTGATGACATCCCAATCTCGTGCCACTTCGGACAAGGGCTCAGTGTCATTATTTCTAGCGCTGAGACGTTATAGCTCAGCGCGTGCTGAGAAAACAGTTTATTTTTATAACTAGTTTTTGACACGGTCTATTCTTAAAAATTTTCTGGAAGGGTCAATTTGTCAAAATTTTGAAACATACCAAAGCCAACTCACCACAAATTAAGAGAGGGTCACACTGAACAATGAGGCAATTTCTTCACGCCTACAACGTGACGGTGAGAAAATGTCTACCTCGGTAGCTTGGCGCAATGAGGTTGATCTCCACATGAGTAATTTTTGCATGTTGCACTAACGTATCTAGAATGTTGCATTTATGTACTAGATATGTTGCACGAAATTTACAATATATGTTGCAACGGTATCAGTGTTGCATTAATACACTAAAATTGTTGCAGTAGTACATCCGTCATGTTGCAGTGCATAATAATTCCATCTATGCAAATCAAATCGATGTAGTCCATGTTTGCCTATAGCTACGCAGAACACAGACTCTTATACTACACAAAAATCTAACATTAGATGTCTTGTTAAGGAAAACACTTTTGTCATTTTACACAATGTTGGGCCATGGTAAGTGTTTCAATTCAGAAAATACGCGAATCAAAAGCCTTTTCAACCAAAAACTCATTGCAGTAGTAACAAATATGCTAGCAGTTCCTATTTTTTTTTTAAGTAAATACCAGGTTGTGAGGCTGTGATTTACTGATTTCTCTCTGGAGTCCATCTTCATCTCCATTTGTACTAAAAAGATAAATGAATCTACTAGACTACTACCATATAGTGGGTAATGGAGCTACATGCTATTGCCATCAGGCTCTTATCACTCATGTGGAAGACCCCAAATTGCATTGTTGTTCTGAAGGCTTCAAATCAGAGCTAGAGCTGCAGGTAGGAACTCTGGCAACAACTACAATAAAAACACATACGAACAGGTGACAATGTACTTGTTGGTCCCTTGTCTATAGCATGCAGATCATATATTTGTTCATCAACTTTGCAGTCGTCGCTGCTCTCCCACTGAATGAGGAAAAGGACAGAAGACTGAAGAATACAACTATTTATTTCAACCTTCAACACTATGTTGCATCAATGGGAGCCCACGGGAGCCAACAGTATTATCCATAAAGTAGATCGGAGGGATATTACATGTCGATAGGTATGAATCCAATGGCGGTCATGCCGTGAGAATCTTATTATCAGACATCCGGCGCGTACTTATGTCCAGTCCTTCACGTTTAGATGTCTGTTTTTCTTGTTCAAAGGAACGGATGAAAGCGCATCTTGCAGAAGAAATGGATAAATCCGCATGCTGTCTAAGTTCCTGAATGTGCGTTTTTTCTAAAAACTTTGTATATATGATTTTTTAAAAATACTATTTCAAATCTATTTTTAACTTTATAATAGTTAATTTATCAATTTGTACCCCAAATAATTATCACAAATTATTCAGGTATTTAGCCATTTAGAAAAAGTACATTATAGTCTCAATAATTATCACAAATCATTTAGTATTTAGCCTCAGAAAAAAGTACACCATAGTCTTGCTTCTTGTGTTCCCCTTCTTATCACCTTAGTCTTTGCATTCTGTGTTCCCTTCTCGTCCGCCCATTGGCCACAGACGGATTCAACCATTTCACCTCGGCGGCAATGGCTGTTGTCACGAAAGGCGGTTAGCTCAAACCCGCTGGCAACTTGCCTGAAGGATCTTAGGTTGGTTTGAGACCAAAAGTGACCTTATTAATTTTTGCTAATGTTAAAATTTGATAAGTTTTGGCATAATTAATTTTGAAAAAAAGATAAATGTGTGCTTGGCTTGAAGCTAAAATAGCCTAAGCCGCACGCAAAATAAAAAACGTCATTAGCATATAATTAATTAAATATTAACTATTAGAAACTTAAAAAATAGATCTATTTGAGTTTTTAGAGATATTTTCATATAAAAAGTTTTTAAAAAAACACACCGTTTTGCATTCCGAAAAGCATGCTAACGAAAATCTAAAAAGTAGCCACAAGCTAGAAGCTTAAAAAAAACACCACCCCTAAGTTAACTATTGAAATAGCCTATTTTTTCTAGACTTGCCAAATTTTGGTTTCAATTTACCACTATTAAAATTACCAAATATTGGTAAAAACAATTTTGATCATAAACCAAACCAGCCCTTACTTCATACACAAGGCACGATATCATTATGAAATGATTTTGTACTAAATATATCGAACCGAATGTTTCTTGAACCAAATGTTTCTTGCGTCATCACCTGGCCAAAAAAACATGTGCGGCACAATTCCTGTACATGTTGCCAAAGTTCTCGAATTCGTGAGAATGTCAATATATCACAACTCAGCACTGCGGCACGCAGACAAGTGTTCAATGCCTCACTGAGGCTTCCTAGTTGACCAAAATTGCCTACAACCAGGCGCCTCTCAAAAATTCACAAGTTGGAGCTGCTCATATCACCGGAGTTTTCTCTGTAGCCTTCTCTCTGCTAAAAGGCCTGCTTTATTCTGTGGCTCCAAAGCTAAAGCATGCCTCGATATCTGTACAAACAATGGATTATGGCGAAACATAAATTCAGCTCTCTGAGAAAGGTCCTTATCTTAAAAGCACACTTTTAAGGCATTGAGTACAGAACGCGGGGTCATAGTATTCATCAAGCTCTGCTGGCAACTATTCTATTTGATAACTCATCTAATGATACACTGGCTCTTCCCTCAATAAGAAAATTAATCAACTCGATTTCAAGACTGTTCTTAAGAGTAAAGGGTGAAACAGAAATCCCAGTAGACATAGTCCAAAAGAAGTACCAAGTTAAATTTATGCTTAATGATTGCTTTTATAGTTCTATAAGAGAGAAGGTTCAATGTAAATAACTTAGGCCACCAGTTCACCTAGATAGTCTTGTGTTGAAGATCATATCCTGATGAGCAGATAGTGGAATAATATCCTCACTTACCATATTCTGCTTAGCAGCAGATGAAAGCAAAGGTATATATGTTCATGCATGATTACCCTTCTTTCTACTTTCTAAATGCAAACGCGAGTCAACAAAAAAACATGTACCTAAAAACTATTCAATAACATACTTTGGCTGAGACATATTCCTTTGTCTGCATTCAGACATAATCTAGGCAGTTCCCAATTACCCATGTCCCTGTACTGAAAGGTGGTACAGACAACAGAAAGCAGGAGTGCAGGACAAGACCATTCAGCTGAGGGAAATTGTGCTTTTTATGATGATATATATTTTTTTCCTAAAATCTTGCTGTGATGTATCTACATTGTCTCTTTGGATACATCCTATATAATCTACCTATACCTAAATGTTAATTATATGGTGATTTATCCACGGCATATTGATTAGTATTTAATGTTAATGAACTGAGAATTTTGAGCAAAGATATCACAATAGAATGCAGCAACCAATAAGATTTTTTTCTAGCCCTTGTAATATTTTTACACCAGCCTGAGTGATTTGGCATCAATACAAGTGGTTCAATGCATAGGGTTAGCAGCCTAACCAGCCATCATTGCCAAAGATGGCTTCAACGTTTAACCAGCATTGCCATATGCAAATAATTTGCAACCCATAGAGTATTAACAGTGGTTCACTTAGTTCTTTTCAATATGCTAGTAAAATGTAGTGCCAAGATAGAAAATTGCACACCTTGAAGAGCTTCTTGGTGATTCAGAACAGCTTCTCTTGCGATACCTCGTCGTAGATATGCTTTAACATCTAAGAAAACAATGAAAAAATAAAGTGGAAGTTTGACGTTGTAATTTTAGAAAAGATTATTGTCATAGGAGATTATGCAGAACTATGCAATAAATTTGTAATGTCCCTTTCTAGAAAGCAACAGAAATGTACACAACTTGCACTGTTTATCAGGCATTAATCATCATTCACCACATCGGCAACTTCTTTTCTAGAAAACATTTATTTCAGGAATTTGATTGAATAATCATACTGTGGATGAGAATTCAATGAAGAGATGGTGTCATACTTGATGAAGAGATGTATACTTGCACGTGCAAGTTGAGGTCCTTTTCAGTAAGATAATTCAATTAATTTTGCATTGATTCAACTTAGATCACTTGTGTTTTGGTATCTCAGTGTACCAGCATAGGTCAATAAATTTGAACTTGTATCGCCCTATGTTGGGACCAGACAATCCATCTGATATTCTGATACCACATATATGGGTTATGTATGGGTATATTACTAACAGAGGAAAAACAAAAGACAATCAAATACAGAGGTTGGATGTTCAACATACCAGAACCAAAATGTAATATCTACAATAAATCATTATGCAGAAAAGCATGGTCAAGAAGTAACAGTTAGGCTGTGCATTAAAGAAACCGTATGTACTTGTGCAAAATGAAGCTTGGGAATTTTGCACCTATGAGACTCTGTGAGCAAGAAAAGAGAGAGGAATGCTAAAAGTAGGAAGCCTTCAAAAACTGACAAAAAGTGCCTTACCTTTTTATCCAAGAGTAAGGCCTGGTCACAGTCTGCTTCAGCTTGCTTATAACTGCACATGATTAAAAAGGTCTAGCAAGTACCAATTTCAGATGAACCTAGAGCAATCAAAATGAATGGTAGAAAGTATACCGGCCAAGTTCCAGATATGCAGCTGCTCTATTGCAGTAATATGTTGCATTTGTGTCATTCAACTTGATGGAATCAGAATAAAATTCAACTGCCTTGCTCCATTGTCTTCCTTTGAAAGCACTATTTCCCTGTCAAGGGAGCTCAAACTTCAATCATAGATTGTGGAAATTTTGAAACAAGTTAGCTGCTTAACCTGATGACTACTCAAAAACCTACCCTGACCATCAATATTGATATGCGTGTAATCTTGCATGTGTGTGCGCTATCTTGGTCTAGTGTAAGTATTTGTACTTCATTAATCATTAATCTCCACATACTGAGAAAAAAATTGACACTTTCTCTCACAGTTCCCAAATAAGCCATTTAGACTTGGATACAAATATTAGGCAAGACCTAAAATGACCACCTTAATTACATGATTTATCCAAATCTTTTTATTAAGATAGATAATTGTTGCTACGATTAATAGAAGAGTATAACTTCAGCAAATGTGATGAGTTTTTCAGTAAAGGTAGCAAGACTTGTAATTAAGAGTATACTGAATTTTGAAATTATCTGAAGACTGTACTAGTCAATTTAACATCAGGATTCCCATACTAGTTTTTTTTCCAGAAATGCCAAACAAGACCTAATTTACAACTCATGTCCTATCAACCAACTTTAATCCCTATACCACCATCAGTGAGCAAAGAAAGTAAGAAACAAAGGGTTAATATTTTTTAAAAAAATAAAACCTTCTCTTCCAACAACTCTGCTGCCCACCAAAATCAGCCCCTTTTTTCCCCCCCCTCTCTATTGATACTGGTGCAATTACCAACTTGGATACCAAAACCACTTGTTCTTTGATGGAAGAATACATATACAAGATATTGCGAAGAAGGAATTTGTCTAATCCATGCGCTGCTACAAATGAAACAGATATAGGATGATCGTTGTGACTTCCTAAGGGAATCACAGCCTGCAAAAGTGTAAAGAGTCAAACCCAGTTTTAAGATTTTCATAACCAAAGGGAAAGGAACTTCCTGAAAGCAACTATTTAAACTACCTGACAGCAGCCTGAAAGTGTAGCAATGCCAGCAAATGCACACATTCTATCTTCAAACCCAGACGATAGTCTTTGCTTTGCTTTTCTCTTCAAAGGATATCCAGCTGTGGTCGGCAGAACTAAAATTCCAGTATCCTAAATGGCATGATGTGAAAGAAGTTAAGAAAAAACTCCATAAATAAATCCTTTAATACAATTATATACTTTTCAGTAAGACATGTAGATTTTAACTTTCCATGAATTCTTAGCCTATGACACCGCTGACATGGTCAGTTGGCATCCGGTGCAATATTTTTTATCATTTGAAGAAATAAATATAACCAAATTAAATCATCAACATGTTCCATTTTATCCCTTTTTTTTCTCCAATCTAATCTATGCTAAACTTAATAGGAAGTTTTATCAATTCTCTTTTGCATAATCAAGTTGTCCTTACACGTTTTGTTTTTCTCCCAAAACCAAACAATTCACACTGTAGTCTTTTTAATGACTGCATATGAACCACATAATTATAATGCAATTGATTAACCTCCTGAAAAGGAGCCAGTGAAATGAGCTACCAGTAGTTAAATAGCCACAACTAAGAAAAGGGTCAAGTGGAAGAATACCTTCAAAAGATTCTTGAGTGCAGCTCGCAATTCATTCCGTACAATGTATAAAGATTTGATGTTATCACTCGTGGAGTTAACAGCTTGTAGTACCCGAGTAGAGATATCAAGGCCAAGCTTGGGTTTTACAGTATTAACCCAATCCTCGTGGTATGTCTTGAATTCATATCTGAAAAGTTAATTCACATATAAGTTTCAGTGTTCAGTATTCATAGGTCCATCTTTACTAAAATGGGAGAAAATTCTACTACTAAATAAAACAAAGCTGATTTTCCTTTCATGAAATCAATGATCGTAAGTCATGCAATAATAAAAAACCAGAAGACAAAACCAGCTTCTTGGAAGTGGCCAATTGTGCCATGTGTGGAAAAGGTAAGAAATAATTCACTCAACAATGGAAGTTTTGATGTCAGTCCCCCCAAATCAATCATCTGTGTGTAACTTTCTCGCTTCCCACTGGTAGAAAGCAATCAAGCCAGAAATCAGAGACTTCACAAGAAAACTTATGAACCTCTATTCTTACAAGGACCTTCAATTCATAAGCTACAATTTAACTACCTGCCAATGCACCCCAACTTGCTACAAGTGCCTGAGTTGACTAATACCAGGCCAACTGACAAATGAGCATTTCTACCATAGAAACTTAGTCAGTTCAGTACATCAAAGCATTCATAGCTGACTCTTTGCATGCAAATTCAGGCCACGAAATAGGATAAGATGTGAATCAGGAAATTTGATTAATTCCTCAAATAATCATCACTGTTAGGCGTTGGCATTAACAGATGAAGACATCAGCACTATAACCCAAATTTCTAATAATTAATACTTTCATCCTTCAAGGTCCTTGCTCAGTATACCTGTTTGAATCATTATCCATAACAAAACATTTGTTTCTCCCTCGTTTCTAAATTGAAGCAAGGAAGCATTCAAAACAAACCTCTGTAATAACAGCATAACTGTTGAGAGTGCTTTGAAGGCTGACATTCCTTCTAGCATCTTCATAGTGGGTTCACAAAAATCCTTCAGGCTAGGTACATGTGAACTGATATACTGACAAACATTGATGTGCTTAGGTGGCTGATCTGCAAACAGGATGTGAAGTTGAATGTGGCACATCGTAAAATAAACAAATCTAACCCAGATGAATTCAAGTAAATGAGACATCAGTATGGCTTACATCCTGGTAATGTCTGGATAGCATTTTCTATGACATTTATTGTTTTCTTGTAGGGGGGCTTCAGCAACTGAAAGCAATCATCAGCAAAAAATAACTGCCTTGTTTGCGTAAGCCCACCTGTAGCAGCCGGCAAAAGAACATCTCCAACACGATGCAGAACACCTGGATCTCGTGCAAACCATCCTAACAAGGTTCGGAAAGCCAGTGAAATTAGAAACAATCTATATGAATTTCCAATAAAGCAATAAATGTGTCGCCACTTGGCAGTGGTCAAAGGGCTCTTCATTCTGATGAAGGTTGGCCTTCCCCTCTATTATGGTTCTACAAAGGAAAGGATTGAATCAAAGGACCAGCTCTTTCAGTCTGGTGAAAAATAGACAAACATGTGTGCTTGCTTTAGTCTCAGATGATATTTGTAGTGTAACATGTAGTATATATATACTCCCTCCATCCAACAATATAAGCATTTCTAGGTTGTTTAGCAGAGATTAAGGTTGAGGAGAAAAGACTTTAGTGCCTCTCATTAAATGAGGGATGAATGTGGGTGGGAGGGTAGGTGGGGGTAAGATGGGAAGAAATTTGAATGGGAGGTGATTGATGGGACAAGTAGTAGTGTAGGAATGCTTATATTTTGGGACAAAATTCAAATGCTTATATTGTTGGACAGATGGAGTATATGGCAAGATAGCTCGTTGTGATCATAAAGAGCTCCAGTTGTTTTTTTTTGTACCAAAAGATTATTCTATTTGTGTATGGAATGAATTGCAATCTAATAACACCCACATTGTAGACAGACTCACATGGCCTGCAGGGCACATGCACATGCTCACGTGGCAATTTTTGCCATAGAATATATGAAGATGGTTGTAACAATTAGTACTAAAATATCTCTAAATGTAAATTACTGATGAGGGAAAGATAATACCAATCGTCTCTAAACTTTGAGAGTTTGGAATGGTCCCAAGAGTAGATACAACCCCATGAGAGGACTTGAAACAAAGTACACCACAGAAACATGCTGGAATTCTTACATCACCAGTTGTATCAGTACCTAAAAGAGTTCCAGGGTTTAAGAGGTCAGGAAGAGCAGGCAATAACTGAAGAACATATGGGAGATCTGTAACAAGTAAATCATAAGAGCCAAGCTCAGTTTGCATCATGGACTTATACATGGGGAAAATGATAAAAGGTTGAACAAGCATTAAGGCATAACATGCACGACAGACCCATTTTTGGAGAAGCAAGTAATATAATGCATGAAAAAGAACAGACTGAACTGATAATCACAAAGATGAAAGGGCTTCTCCTGCTAACGATAACAAGCAGATAAATTATTGATGTACCATCACATAGATGCCACATTCTGGACAAGAATCACAAAGGTAAGAGTTGAGGATATGAACAAGTAACCCTAACTAAAAAATATTGTATTATTGTTGTGTGTGCTTAAGTCAATCAATATACCATCAAATGGTAGATGCTACACAATGCTCTTATCATAACCACACCAACAAAGTTCAAAAGTGGATAAATGACTTGATGATATGCCAAAGGTAGATAATTATTAGTCTCATGTCCTAATAAGGTGTTAAACAACATTCCGTTGTAATGAAAATATACTTGGAAAATAAAAGTTTGAAATGTAATGGAGTCCAAGATAGCAAAACCCCTACATGATAGTCTCCTTTTTAAATTATAGCACTACAACAGATACCCAAAAAAAGACATTATCACGCATGCTATTCGAGTCTCTATGAAGCAAAAAAAAAGGGTTCCCATGACATGGATAAGTGAGAAATGATAAGTGGAGGTAGTAAGTAGTCATTTGAATATATACCAAGAGCAAAGTCGACAAGTTGTGCAGCAACTGCCACGGCAGAACCACTGCATGATCCACCAGGGAAGAGTGATGGAGATGCTGGGTTGATTGGTGTTCCATAGTGTAAATTTCCTCCGGTAAAACTGTCAGAAAATAGCAAATGAGTTAGAAATAAACATGTATATTTAAATTAAGAGCAGTATAAATTTTCACCAAAGGCACTGTAAGAGAATGGTAAGCAACTAACCAAGTATAAGACAATGCATTTAACTTATAGTGTCAGAATAGTTCAACAATCTATTGTCTAGGGCAGAATATTTAGGCTATCTATTATCTAATCTGTAGGAACAGAGGTTGATTGTCCCTGAGGAATCTTTCTTGCAATATCTGAAAGTTGGATCCTGTTACCACAAACATCCATGATGGAGATCGGTGTCATGATGTAATGATGGAATTATTTCAACTGCTACAACCAGAAGGTTAGGAATACCCCAGGCAATTTGGGCAGGTTATGTGTTTCCTCCCTGAGGTAGTACGCATCAAGTTCCTGAATAACAAACTTAAACAAACACAGCTCACAAGTATGCTCTGCTGCACTTCCCAGTGTACACAAAAGAGCTTAATTTGTCACATATTTTCGCTTCCAACTAGTGCATAAGAGATATTCCGAAAAAAAAAGAAAATGTTTATTAACATTGATACCCTTCCAATCCATAATGTTACCCTTAACCATTTCATGTCCTTTTCCCCTTCCATATTCTACACATGACATCAAGTTCACATCCTAGAGTCTCTAAGTATCCAAACTGCAGCACCCAGTAGGCCAGTAATCTGGGTAACAGTCATACCAAACCAGAGGAATCACGGAATCAATCAGACTTCATAACCAACTAAAAATACAAAATACAAACCCAAATCCGAGTTCATCCATGACTGTGCTACCGACGTAGGTGCCCCCGTGCTTCCGCAGCATTGTGACAGCAATCGCCGTGCGAGTGGCTGCCTTGTGAGTCCTCTTCCAGTCCGGGTTCCCAAACCCAGCCACATAGCCCTCGATCTCGAAGCTAAAACACGATAAAAACAGGTCAAAACCAATATATGAAATCCGTGATCCCGCAGAATGTCGAAGCAGAGCGGCAAGCGTCGAAAGCTCACTTGTCGCTGGCCGCGAATGTGAGGCCCGAGAGTAGCTGGCGCGCGGCGGGAGGTGGAGGCTGCGGTGCCGGCGCGAGCTCGAAGCGGTCGCAAAAAGCGCCTGAATCGGGGGGACCATCGGACCTGTACCGCAGCCACCGGCGGCTGCGCCGCGCGGCCTCCACGAATACGATGACGCCGGCAACAGCGACGCCCGCGACGATCCACACGCGAGTGCTGGAGTACCCGCCGGTGCCTCCGGCGCCCGATCGCGCCGAGGAGTCCATCGGAGAGGCGGGCGCGTAGGAGAGCTAGGGTTTTAGGAGGGGTTTAGAGGAGTAATGGAGAAAGCATCGCCGGGTTAGAGGGCCGAGGAGCCGAGGGGAGGGAGTGGGGAAGAAGAAAAAAATAACTCGCGAGTTTTCCTCTCTCCCACGGTCCTACCTTTTTGTTTTCTAGCGCTTAGTGTAGGTGGGACCCAATGTCAGTGACGAGTTGGCTGGGTATTAGCTTGTTTGGCAGGTCAAGGGAGACGGTGGTTTCCCCTTTTTTTCTTGCGGGAGGGAGACGAATGGTTTAATCCGGTGGGCTTGCCATGGGGTTAATCTGTCGCTAGAGAAAGGCCATATGGGCCTTGTGGGTCCAATAAATGGTTGGTCAAGTCATCATGACATCGAACCTAATGGGCCATGGCCCACTGGACCGACCAAGTTTATCAGCTTGCAAATATAAAGTCGAGAGAAAAATAAGACCGAAATGGCAACTTGCCAACTTACAATTGTCCTATATAGTAAGATAGCACAAGTTCCATGACGCTAATAACAATTGTCCTTACTAATTCTTGTCGCAATATCGCCCTAAGGCACTATTTAAAGAAGCTTATGACTTGGGCTTATTAACCGTGCATGAAAGAAGTGAATCATTAGCATATGATTAATTAGACATTAACTATTATAAACTTAAAAAATTGATTTATTTGATTTTTTAAAAAAATCTATATAGAAAGTATTTGCAAAAGACACATCATTTAAAAATTCAAAAAATATACTCATGAAAAACGAAAGAATAAGTTTAAACCATAAGCTGATTTAAATGGTACCTAATTCAAGGTAGAATCACGGTAGGCACAGGTAGGCCCAGATGGCCCATGGTTAAATGCATCTCAAATCCACGAGTCCGGTTGTCACTCCTACAGGCCCCAACGCCTGTAGCACCTCAGAATAAAAATTGCCGGGATAGTGCAATTCAGTCCACTTGAAAAAAGAAACAATTCTGTCCTAGCTAACTCACAATCTCATATCCCAGTATTGTCCTTTCAGATCCCATTAACAATTTGGCAAGCTAGAATAGTACAGTGGCAAGTACATTGTCATTGTAATCATGTATACTCTGACAGATTATCTATCTTTGACATTGTGAAGGTGCATACTTGGTTATGTTTTCCTAAATATACAAGAGGACAGAGCCTTTGTTATCATTACTCAGCATTAGTCTTCTCTAAATTGTAGTCAGATTTGCAACATAAATGCTTTATCCACAAGACCCAGTCTAAAAATGTGGTTGTATACTTGCAGTCAAACTTGGTAGCAAGAATTTTACGGTGGGTCGATTCAACTATATATAATGAACTTTTAGTATGTAAAAACAGTTTTCTTTAAAATAAATAATTTCTTCCAAAAGAAGTATGTATACATGAAAATTTAATTATCTGATGAAATGATTTGCAAGATCAACAAGTAGTCTGACCAAAATGGTTAGAGCTGTAGCCAATTACAGGAGAAAGCGGCAGCGTTGATAATAAGTTAGGTTCAAGATGATTGTCACCTGCTGCAAGTGGGCTACAGAAACTCAGAAAGCAGCAGTTGCAGCCAGGACAGGGATTGAATCTGTTAAATAAGTTGGCATTTGTGTGGATGCCTAGCTAGCGAAACCACAAGCAGGCAGAATCGCTTTCCTGCAGAGTTGGACATAACGGTTGGGAAAAAACTGGACGTGAAACCTGTCCATCTCGCAGCCAGGCACACGTCTCTGGATGCCATGCCCGGCCCTACCTGCATTTCTTACAGCATCAGAAAGCAACATTTTAACAGCCAGGATGTGAGTATGCTCTGCATGCTTTTCTGCAAACGAAATGGGAGCAAATTTTGTGAATAGCAATGCAAAATCAAAACGAGGCACAGCTGAAACTGGTGTGTTTAAACTGAAAATGAGCTGAACAGCTTCAGAATTCATGCTCAGTTCTCTGGTGCGGTGGCACGTACAGCTGTGTTTCAGAGTTTCAGTTATGCCGATGACAATTTGTAAGAACATTGACGCAGACATGTCCTTGCTCGATTTGTCTGATAGTCAATGTAGGACACTGTACCTCTAATGATTTTGTGTCACAGTCTTGTCGTCAGTAACGTGATGCATTCGTGTTCAGGACTCCACCATTTGATCTGGACAGTGTGAATGTTCAAGTCACAACCAACTGAGGAGGCTGGAGTTGAGCTACTAATCATCAAGGAAAGATCGGATGAAATTAGCATTGGATTTGAGCGGCCCTACACGCCTATTATACCATGACAGTTGTTGTGTATGCAATAGTTTAATGTGCTCGTTAATCCCCGATGGATGACTGAGTTAGTCCACGTGCATTCCGCGTTAGTCGTATCTGTTCTTCACAGAAGAGACAAGGGTCACTGTCGCCAGGTAAATTTCAGGTAGTAAAATATCCAGAAAATTTTACATCAGTGGTTATGAATGACATGCTTCCTCGATGTACAACTGTAGAGAAAAGGCCAAAAAATGATGCAGAAAATAAAAATAATATAGCTGGAGGAACAGGAGGAAACAACAGTTGATCTGTTCCTGCACTGCACTGACCTGATCGCAATCGACAGGCAGTACTGAGGCGATGTGATTTACTGAAATGGTAACTTATGGCACAGTTAGAAACCCAAGTCCATAAGGAACATCTTTTAGTTGGACTTAATGAACTGCCTTCCAATCACTGAAGATTGATGACATGGGAATACCTGCAAGTGGACTACTTAATTAGCATTTGAACCATTTTAGTATTATTAGTGACTCTTGCATGGGGTGTTAGTTTTATCCTGCTACAAGGCAGCTTCTGTGGAGCAGGAGGAAAAGGTAGTAGAAGCTGCATTTTTCGTTTCAGAAAGCAAGACGAACTTTATGCTATTGCTTAACTTGTTGTGAGTGACAAGTGATGCAATTGCACAGAGTACAAACGAGACAAATGGCACAAGACATCAGATGAGGAAAATTAGGGAGTAAGAATCCTCTGTCCTTGTGTTTGTCCTCTTCCATCAGTGTTCCATCTGGCTCTGTTGCACCTGGCCCCCGTGCATATATACATACCTACACTTACATGTATGTATTATACTCTTTATGTTAGAACTACAAGCACAAATGTTCAACACATGTTTACATTTTTCTTATATTTTTATCTATTTAATTTCTTACGGTAAGTTACTCCCTTTGTCATAAAAAGACTTCATTTTTAAGTATACACCTCAATAATAGCTTGTTTTATTATTAAAGGTACTTTCAGTATGACTAATATTTTTGCATATCTATACTAAACTTAAAAAGCCAACTTCACCCCCTAAAGTATTGGGGTTAGTACAATTAACCCCCTGAACTATAAAAACGGATATTCTACCCCTTGAAATATGAAAAACGGCTCAAATAACCTCTTAGAGTAGTTTTATGAGTGGTTTTATGATGTAGATGATAATGTGGTGGTGGTTTTTGCCATGTGAACTATAGAAGGGATAATGACATGGTGATAGAGTCGGTTAAGTATTTTTTTCACAAGCGCAATGACTTGAGAATGATATACATTAGCGAGTGAAAAGAAACAATTAAATTAATTTAGGTTCAATAGACTAATCTTTGTGCCATACAAGTTATATCGCCGTTACATTATCTACATGGCAAAACCAACTACAAAACCACCCTATAGGGTTATTTGAGCCGGTTTTTATATTTCAAGAAGTAGAATATCTGGTTTCATAATTCAGAGAGTTAAGTAGATCAACCTCAATACTTCAGAGGTGAAGTAAACTTTTTTTAAGATGAATAGCTAAACATCATATCTAAAAGTCAACAACATTGTATATTTAAAAGCAGAAGTGATATACATTATCAACCAGTAACTGCCGAGTATAACTACTGTCTGCAATTCTGCATCCTTCAGGGTGTTGAATGCAGCAGAAAGCTCGCCATACCTGATGAGTAGCCATGGCCTATGTTCTACTGTATCAGTTAGCCAGCAGTCAGAGGACTAAGAACTATTCAGTGTTCTACCTTGTATGTTGAGTTCCTTTCAGAAAAAAAAGGAAGAAAGAAAAAGAGTACTACGTTGAGAAATATAGTAGGGAGACACCAGGCTCAAAGCTTTATTAAAAGGAAAGGTTGGTACGTGTGTCTCTAACTATCAACTAGGGCATTTCAGTGGCCTTTTGGATGCATGGCTGTTGTGGTGTGAGGCATTTGTCTTCTTGTGACGATGACGACATGACAGGGGACTGCTGGCTTCAAGAGTGTCGAAGGGGGCAAAGCTCGTCATCAGCAAAAGGATGTTCCGGGTGGAATACGCAAATTAATAGTACTTGGGAGTTCTCGGTTGTTGGCTGCACCAACTCCTCTGCATATGTCCAATAAGGGGTGTCATCACTTGCTTGTCAAAGTTTGCATGGACCTGCCCTTTTCTCCTCTCAACCAAACAAAATATTAAGTATATAATTTGTTACTTTTAAGCCCAAAATTTGTTAAAGCCCAGACCTATATAGATTGGGCTCTAATTCGTAGCACTCTACTTAGACTTTCCTTTACACTTCTATTAAAATACTATAGCAAAAAGTGTTAAAAGGCCACATGCGTAGGCCCATATAGTAACAATTAGTGCTCTGATACCATGATTAAATGAAAGGCTTTTAGGCCTATATGTATGTGGGCCAGTGTAGTACCGATTGATGCTTTGTTACCACTATTACAACCTCTTCGTTTCACAATATAAATATTTCTAGATTGTTTAGTAGAGATTAAGGTTAAAGAGAAAAGACTTTGTCCCTTAATAAATATGAAATGTATAGAGGTGGGAGGATAGATGGAGATAAAATAGGGAGAAATTTAAATGCGAAGTAATTGCTGGGATAAGTAGTATTATGAATAGTGCTAAAAATTTTTATATTGTGGAACAAGATTTGAATATAAAAATTCTTATATTTTGGAACGGATGGAGTCACTCGAAGCTCGATTAATAATTGGATGGCACTTAAAATTGTTAACCCAAAAGTGCTACTTTTTGCGCTAGCAACTTAGCAAATGAATGATCAGACTAATTTAGTAAATGGGTCTAAGTATCCATGTAAGTTTGGAAGTTAGAATTGCTACTACATAAAAACTCGCCCAGGACATTTTATCACAGATGGTTTCTTTAAGTTTGTCTCTATTGGTTTATCATAGATTGTCTAGCTCAAAAACCTAAATAACCATCTATTATAGAGGTATCTCACTTATTCAACTTCAAAGCCATTAGTGATGCAGCATTGTCACTTCCGGTTTTTAAGGCTAATGGAGATTGTTGCCCACCCTCTATGTATAACAAAATAAAGAGAATGGAAGGTCAAGTGGAATACTTAACTCAATATTCTAGCCAACAAAATCACATTGCCCAGATGGTGGGTGAGCCCCATGCCTTCAGGTCACAGAGTTTGATTCAAACTAATTAAATGCACATATGAAAACTTCGTACGAAAAAAATCAATGAACTGTGGCTAAACATCATCATAAACAGTTAGGAAACCGAACCCCAGTTTTAAGCGTCTTTCATAAGCTTTTCTCTGTAGTGGATCACAATGGTCGTTTGGTACCAAGGGTTTTTTTTTTTAAACACAGTACAAAAGCTGATGCTAATATACATACGTGTACATTTACCCCTATGAATACGCACACACATACCTTACCCTATGAGCCTCCGCGTGACTGGGCCGGTATTTTTTGAGATTGATGAAATCACCACATGCATCTCAATACATCGGCTACTAATGAAAAAATAATTAACTATAAATACGAGTACCCGTGCCAAATTTATCGATTTGAATTCAGGTAGATAGGTTCCATTACCCACTCTACTTATAATCAAGATAAATTTTTGCGGGGTTGAATTTCATCTTCTAAAAATTGGCAAATCTAGGATTTGGAAGACTGAAACTCTGAAAAGACATCTTCAGTATGTATCAACATAACTCAGGAATCTGTCCTGATCTGCAGGTCCCTACTCTCATCCAACTGATCCTAGCTTAGCTCCTAGTTCCTATATATGCATGCAGCTGTGTCCTGTGATTTCATTACATGCATGCACATCTTTCGAACTGTCTCTTTTAGTTTTGCTTGTTTTTTAAGCACCGCATATATATGGTTGAATTCATCTACTCTATCTATTCCAAAATATAAAAACCTAATACTGAATAGAACATATCTTAATATTATAAATCTGAACACTTTTAGATTAGTAGTATTAGGATTAGGACGTAGCAGTCGATTCAGCATCATCAAAGATCTCAGCAGGTCACCTGTTAAAATATGCAGCCTATAAGAGGACGAGTTGGTGAGAATTTCAGGCTGTCCTTTCTGCGTTGGACCATGCATGACTCATGCAATATCTATTACTCTTTAGCTTCTATGAGCTTAGAGGCATACATATTAACATATATGGCTGCTATCATCTGGATAATCCTGGATACACTGAATAATATATGTTACCTGTTTTCTGCATGCTGCAAAAACAACATGGATAGCCTTTTCAGTGATCTTTTGTACCTATAGCTAGCTCTCTGCATAGCGTGCTCCAGTATTCAGATTCCTTAGCCCTCTATTAATGTTAGACGCTGCTAAATGCATCTCTCAACTATAGTTAACTATATGTATTTGCTCAAACGCATTTGATTAATTAAACATTTTAATATGTATATGGATAGTGCATTAGTCTGAAAAGCATCCCAATTAATTATGTATTTTAGGTTAGTACGCAAGTACGTCAATAAAATAGTGATTTAATAACTAATTATCGCCTAGGTTAGGACAGTCCTAATGCTATGACTAGGATAGTTTTTATAGCATTTAATATGCTGCCACGTAGGATTGATTGTTGACTTGGCAATGGTATTAAAGAGGAAAGAGAGGGAAAATGGAGAAAACTAGGTCTCAAGCAAGAAACAATATCTTGAAAAAAACAAAATTCAAGAAACTATATGAAAACCATTATGATGGATATCACAAATAACAAGACAAGATGAAAAAGTGAGGAGGTAGAGAATTGGTGGAGAGATGAGAAATATCATTGGATGAGTTTATTTTATAGCCATAATTAGATATCGTGCATTAGGAGCTATAATTTCTTAGATGGTGTCTATATGATATGACATGTCATAGATACTACTACATACTTTCTTGATTGAGACTGTCCTTATGAGCTTCCAATAACAACTTGCTAGCCATAAACATATGTATTTTTGATGCAGGGTACACAGAGTAGATCGGGCATATATAGCAATCGTGCATGCATGTACTTAATTAACCAGACATATAAACTTTTTAAAAGAAATTAAGTAGAGACAAACTACGAATATAGTTACAACGATCGACATGCATTGCACATTTTGAACACATATATGTACAGCATGTGTGATATATACGTACGTACGTGCGTGCGTAGAAACAGAATATGTAGAGCTAATAAAGAATGCTATCGTAGTCAATCGGATCGATAAGTACATTATATTAATTAGATGACCTTAAGATTAATTTGAAAGGGGGCCAGGGATAAACAGCCTTGGCTGGGATTCGCTCTACTTCAAAACCAGGGACCAGTCAGATCCTACTTTAATTCCAGAAGTTTCTAGAAACCAAAAAACCGTCGTCAAATTAGAGGAAATGCATAATTTCTCGAGTCTGAAAATCTGATTTCTCAAGCAAAACCATTTATCTTCAGAAACAATTAACCGGACCTGATGAAAACGTACAAGTTATCGATAAAAAAAAAATACAAGTTGACATATATGCATGCATAGAATGACCGAGAGCTGTCACAACACACTGAAAGCACCAATGAAAATTATACGTTGATCAACCTGCATACCATGGCTTTGTTTTATCAGTTGGATGGACCAGACAGAGGAGGAAGGTAGGGCTGGGTGACGACTGACATGCATGCTAACGTCGTTTCCCGTTGCGTGCATGGGGAGGCTAAGCTTGCTGGCCCCACGTCGATCGCCCACATCGAGCACGTGGAATTCGTCGATATATAAAGTGAGAGATTTCCATGTCGTCGGAGCTCGGAAGTTAGCCAGCGAAGACAAGCGTTTCAAATAGGGGTTGAGGTACGTTTATAATTCATAAACGAGAAAGATTATTAATAAATAATTAATTAAGTACTCTCTTTGTTTTAGATTATAAGATGCTTTGACTTTTTTCTAAGTTAATTTTTTTAGTTTTGGCCTAGTTTATAAAAAAATATAGCAACATTTTCAATACAAAACATATATACTAAAAATATATTCAATTGTGGTTTTAATGAAACTAATTTGGTATTATAGATGTTAGTTTGTTTTTCTATAAACTTAGTTATCTTGAAGAAGTTTGATATAAAAAGTCAAAACGTCTTACGATCTGAAATGGAGGGAGTATTAGCTATTACAAACTTAAAAAATATATTTATTTGATTTATTTAAAAAAATTGCGCATAGAAATTTTTTTTGAAAAAAACATATTTACAGTAAATGAGAAAGTAGCTTAAATCCAACTTTAGATTCAGACGGTGCCTAAACTGAACTCTCCAAAAATGGTGATAAGGAGCAGTTAAGAGTTCAGGCTTCAGACTTCAGACAGCGGCTGTCCTGCCGTCAGTAAGTTCAGAGTTCAGACCAATAGATCATTCGGAAGATATTTGTAGATGCACAAAAGATTGAAGTGAAAAAAGGAACAATAATCCGAAATATATAGTACTAAAAAATTAATTCATCACCATCAACAGAATGTGGATCACATAAAACGCCGCTTAATCTCTTGTGCAGTATTTTGGTTGCTCCACGTACGTACAGTTGTTAGAACGACGAGCTAGCGAATCTAACATAGTATCTGGGCCACTAGGTTGATCTTGATTTGTTGTTCACCGACCAGATTAATCAATCATAAGTAAGCCTCAGCAAGTGGATATATGCTATAGTGAGTTGCCATATATACTTGTAGCTCTGAGCAGTACCTACCTAATCAAGACAATATTTATTTATATTTACTTTTGTGGTGCAAGAAAAGACTTCGAGATCAGATCATTGCATACGCAATTACAGCCCAACACAACTCGATCTATCACTTGATCATATTTACACCGGTTCCAAATACAATGTACACAGTACAAATAGGCAGGTTTGTCATGCGCAGGTCCCATTACCTATTTACCTGAGAAAATTGGGGGAAAAAAATACCAACAAGCATGCAGCATACTGAGGATAAGCTTTTTTTTTCCCGCATTAATACCACGGCTGATTAGAGTTTCTTGGTTTAACTTGTGATATATACCTGGTTTACAACTTTTATGGTTAAGATGGTCTATACTATACTGTAGTAGAGATGATATGTTTTTCTATCATTTTACATCCAAGAGTCCATGTATATATCTATTTCTACTATAAACTCAAATATTGGTAGTAGAATCAACGACATATTTGTCTAACAAAATAAAGCCTCTTCGATGACTCATATATTTTACCACCATTTTCTACTACTAGTAAATACCACAATAATGATGCTCTACCTAATCTTTCTATGTTACCAAACCAAAAGCAATAACTTTATGGCATCCTTAGCAGTAGAAGTGATCTCAACCGTTGATTTACAAATTTTACTACTAGTAAAAAATTATTTTACTACCAGTAAAAAATTATTTTACTACCAGTAGCTAAGATAGTAGTAGAAATAGATCTGATCCATTAGATTATAAAATATAAACGGTCTAGATTGATTCTACTAACAGTAGAGAGCATCGTAAAACATGTACTTCCTTAAGAATTGAAACAAGCATAGTTGAGAATATACATGCTAATGCCTAGGTACCCATATATGTTGCAAATAAACACCATCCCTTGTTCATGCACATCCAAGATCATAGTACGAGTCTTCACCATCGCATGTCAAGGCTATATGTTCACGACCAAGGTCATAATAGTCTTTCTCCCCAAAATAACTTTTTAAAATTAAGAAACAGAGATGGATTTCCTCCTTTATATAGAGATCAATCGAGTGTTCTGGTGGCAAGCATCATTCTTAGAAACAGGAAGCCCCAGGGTAAGGGAGAGGCCACCGGCAAGCTTGTGCTCCTTCCCACCTGCATCTCCTACTCATCAACTTGAGGCGGCTATAGACTTCGTGCTCCTTCCCACCTTCATCTCCTACCTCGTCCTACTCCTATCACATCGCATCGTACCAATGGGGAGGTCTCCTTGCTGCGACGAGAACGGCCTCAAGAAGGGCCCTTGGACGACGGAGGAAGACGAGAAGCTCATGGAGTACATCCAGAAGAACGGCCATGGGAGCTGGAGAGCACTGCCTAAGCTTGCAGGTACGCGTGTACACACGAATGGCATACGTAGCTTTGATCTTGTAGCTAGCATCGATCCAAATGCAGCCAGATGCATAGCTAACTCGACCATTAATTGCGGTTGATTCTTTTACATCTTGCAGGGCTGAACAGGTGTGGCAAGAGCTGCAGGCTAAGATGGACTAACTACCTGAGGCCAGATATTAAGCGAGGAAAGTTCACCTCTGCCGAGAAGGATACCATCCTCCAACTCCACGCCGTTCTTGGCAACAAGTACGTACTGGTTCGTATTTGCATCTAATCCTCTGGAAGTCATGCTTGGCATGCAGTGATACTGACTGCTAGCTTGTTCCTGCTGTTTGCTATTCTAAGTAAGCTGTTGCTGTCATGATCAAACCTGCAGGTGGTCAGCCATTGCCAAGCACCTCCCAGGGAGGACTGACAACGAGATCAAGAACTACTGGAACACACACCTGAAGAAGGATCTGATCCAGAAGGGCATCGACCCGACGACGCACCGACCAAGGACCGACTTCTTCGCCGCGCTGCCGCAGCTCATCGCGCTCGCCAACCTCCGCCAGCTCGTCGGCCATCTACCGTGGGACGACCCCGCCGCCGCGGCCGCCGGGCTGCAGCAAGCCGAGGCGGCCCAGGCGGCGAAGTTCGGCCAGTACCTGCACCTGCAGGCACTGCTCCAGCCTCCGCTGTCCGCCGCGACTAGCCCCAGATCCGGCAGCATCGGCGGCGCCATGCCCGCCGGCGACATGGAGCAGATGGGCGTGGGCCTGATTAGCCCGCCGCCAATGTCGTCCGCGGCCTTGTCACCGTTGCCTTCGCCGATGTCGACGTCGTCCTTGTCCCCGTTGCCTTCGCCGATGTCGTCCACGGCCTTGTCCCCGTTGCCTTCTTCGAGCTTCTTTGGCGGCGGTGTCAATGGTGGCCAAGGCTCATTCCTACAATTGCCTAACATCCAAATGCATGGCCGCTCGTTGTTCGGCCAGCCGGCCGCCATCATCAACGACGCCAACCACAACCCAGATTACGCTGCGAACAGCGGCGAGAGGGAGACCAATGGCGCCCCAAAGTCGACGACGCTGCTGCTATCGGAAGATTCACTGCCGCCGCTCACCGACTACACCGCCATCTCCAACCTTGGCGACGTTTGCAGCACCCCAAGCTGTGATGGCAACATCAGTGAACTCCCTGTCTTGTCTGACGCTTTATTCGATGAGTTGATGAGAGACTATGTCTCTTCTTCTTCCTCGTTTTAGCTTGGCTTTGGATGAGCTAGCTCTGGTTTGAACTGTTTGTGTTAATTTTCAGTTTGATTTTCCAGTTAAGATTTTTTTCCCTTTTTTATAACATACTCTCTAGTGTGGTTTTCACTTTAATGCTTGGTTCCAGTTGGAATTTTTTAGTGCTATAGATTTTCGCATGCATCGGTAATTCATAGAGAATGTAATACATGCTTCTAAGCATATATATACGGTATATGCTGAACTTGTACAGATTTTCCAGGCTTGAATTATTTCTTTGTCATGATTTTTTTTTTTGCAGATTTGCAGTGGCCTAATTGTTTTTCTGGAAGACTGGAACATACGCCTGCTCAATACCGTGTAAATATTAATTACATGGTATCAATATAATGGCATAAGAATGGTCGGCATGCCTATAGTACACAACAGATGTGGCATGCACGCTAATGACTATTTATAAATTATCTAGAAGAACCATTCCTGAATTCTCAATAAATGTGAATTAGTTTGGTGATGTCTGCGTCCATGGAGTTCATTTCTTTTTCAAAAGAGGACCAGAACAGTGGAACTTAAAAATATTTCACTGAACTATCATGTTCCAGAACAGGCTAAGAATTTTTAGATGTATCTGATATATTACCGGTAAGCAGGAATAGATAAGCTTTCTGATCCTTTTCAAAACAAAAGCGTGTGTGCTCTATGCAACTTGGAAATGATTTCTTGAAGAAATGCAATGAGTATGAGGTGATCCACAATAAAAGAAACCTTCTTCACGCTACTATTGGCAGTGTCAGATATGGGAGAAGAAACTTGTCTTCTCAGGCAGTTATAGGAAGTTGACTAAAATCTGTTGAGCCAAAAGAGCGACAGAACATGAGAGTAGCAATGATAGGAAGGATCCAAACACCTAAAACATATGCTGCTGTCACTGGCAATATTTAACAATACTAATCATGCATGAACCGTCATCTTTCTGAGCACACTAGTGTTTTTCCTAAGTCAGTTGTCACCATGTCCTTGTCGTAGATCAAGCATTGAAACTGTTCATAGATTAGTTTTCTTTTAAAATGCCATGCTTTCTTGTGAGCAGGTAAGGGTTGATGCCTTTTCCTCCAAGATATTGACGGCTAACATTAACCAACTCAATTTGGAGTTCAACAATAACAGCACCGCTTTATATGACAGTGACAAGTGTCAACTTTCAGATTTGTTTATGTAAGATCACTGCTTGAGCGTCCTATACATAAAAGGTGTGAAATGAGTGTGCAGCCAAGAATATTTGGAGCTAGGATACGTAGGATTCTCTCTGTTTAAAAATATAAAGTCACTGTTTTCTATAAAATCAATATTTAAAAATTTTAATTAATAATTAAACTTAAAATAATTATGTTTAGTGTCATGCATGTAGTCCACTAAATTCGTATTTGAAAATATTTTCATATAATGTTAATTTCATAATTGTTAATGATGTATTATAAAAAAAACTAATGGTCAAAGTATAATTTTGAAGACCGTGTAGAAATCTCATATATCTTATATTTTTAATTTTTAAACAAAGGAAGCACCACCAAATTTTTGATGACATATAGGTTGGATATTGCAGTAAGCTTCTATCCCATTGCAAAAAAAAAAAAATGAAAATGAAATCATAGATATTTAATGGGAAAAAAACCAAATGTACAGAAGATTTAATATTTGAAATATTATTATCAAAATAAAGAACGAGAAGGTCCAAATGAATAAGTGTTCCGGCCTACGATCTCCATGTTTGATGAAATATAAGTTCTCTTGTTTTAAATACAAGTGGTTTTTGTTAATAGTAATCTTTCCTGATGTTATCATAAGGTCTTACCAACTTAAATAAAATATTACCAAATGTAACAGTAGCCTTGAAACAGTGCCTCATTTTAATCCTGTGTGATACAAGCAATTCTGGCAAAAAGAAGTTGAATAGAAGACTAGTAGTAGTCTATCCATCATAGTCAGGGCGCACAATACTTCAGTATATATTTGAAGAAGTCCAGCTGAATATAATCTTCATGCTTGATAAAATATCACCTCTCTTGTGAATTTAATCACAAGATCATGTCTTTAAATACAAATGGTTTTGTTCATAGTAATCTTTGCTGATTATCTTTTTTTTAAAGGAAGGAAGAACTCTGCTGTTTCATTAAGAGAGAAAAGAGTTTTTGTGAGGAACAACACAGCCCCGTGGAGGCTGAAAGATAGACCTCCGACTCACCACATGGAGGCTTACCAGGAGAGAGAGAAACTAGCTACTAATGGCTAAATCTTTGCTGGTTATCATCAGGTATTACTGTTTTAAACTGTAATCTCATTTGAGTACATTGTGATAGATGCAATTTCTTAGTTAACCTTGAGCTATTAACAATGGCATTTTGTTAGTACGGCATCTGGAGGCACAGCCAGCAATCAATAACAGGAAAATGACTAAAAACTAATGCTAACCAGTAGAGTATCGCATGGCTTTAGCAAATTGCAACAGCATTGGGCATTTCTGTTGATAATAGAATCCAGAGTGCTCTCTAGGCAGTATGCGCCAATAAAATTTAGCTTCTGTTTGTGCTATAATTGACAGAAAAAGATACCATTACATTTGTACTATCCAGCAGGCAATGGAGTTTTATTTGTGTTATTCATCTATCAATCGACCAGCTGTTAATATCAGTATCACTAAAACTATACGAAATATATGTGAAACCATGGAAACTGTCTAGATTATAGAACACGAAATAAATTCATCCTGAAACATTTTAACCACAACGAGTTCATGCCAAACAAATCTAATTTGGGTAATTGAATGCATCATCTTATTCAAGGCATGAAAACGCTAGGACAAACTGAACTGGTGGAAATCTTGTTCTTGCCATAGATCAAGTTGCAGTTAAGCTTGTGCCATTGGCTTCTCTCAGTGGCATGTGGGCCTGGACCGCACAGTGAGAGGGTCAGTGGCTCAGGGCCAAGAGGTCTGCAACAAGGACAAGGCGTAGTGGTTGAAATAAAATTGGTGCAATTAACTAGGGCTGATATCCCCTTCACTTCATTTCTTATCTACCCAACCAATTCATCAGCAACATCACTATTCAACTGTGATGACTTGGAACTTTCAACAAAAGAATTGCATGGATGTTATTTCCACTTGTCGGCATTTATCTTCAAACAATCACCAACTCAGTACTCTGCTCAATAAACAATTAGCTAAAAAAACAGGAAGACAGGAGTTGACTAAAATATAACCTTGTGAGTGAAGCCTCTCTACATCCCAAGTTAAGATCTGTTGAAGAGATCAGAATTACAGGTTTTGGCTGAAGGGCCAAGCCATCTGGGCTTACTTATGAAAGTGATGATGGATCTAGGATGACTCTCTAGCTATGTGCAGAGAAATCTGCAGCATAGTCTAAGGCTAGAGTAGAAGGGGAAAGCCCAATATGCTTTAGGACAGTCTACCTGGACACTAGCAGAACTAGTTTAAGCATAAATGAGTGTTGGACAGTAACATGATTCTAGGTAACCGACATAACTAGGCACAAGGACGTGCATTTGGAGACCGTTAAACAGTTTTCAAAAGTTTGATAAAATAGTGAACTTGGAGCAAAGCAAGGTACCAAAGCTCCACGAGAACCATTATAGGCACGATCCTAATTCTCTTGTTCCCTATTCCAAAGACACTTCTTTGGAAAGCAAAAATAAGCAGGATAGAGCCCTGAGTTAGTATAAAGTTAAGTATTAAATTACTTGTCACATTATCAATGTTTTCAGAGGTGATAAAATCTGTTTCTTAACTAGTATATACAAAGTCAGTACTCGCAACTTTGTGACAGGTGAACTGAATAGGCAGTTTAGATTTCGACAAGTGAATAGCATATACTCAGTAAGCACAGTTTCGTACACCAAGAATATAAGTGCATGTATGGATAACACAGGAAAGCAGAAATTTCAATAAACTGAAATTTACATAAATGGAATTGGTAATATAACTTTTGGTTTTGACAGCAAGGACATGGAAATCGGTTAATGTGAATTACATTTCGATCCATTATAAGGAAAGAAACCAGAGGGGAGAAAGAAACCTTCCTTCGTGACATGCACAAAATGACTTCTGCAGACTGTCTACTTTTGCTGCCTTCTATTCCTCTTTATTCTCCCTTAGAGATGGTGGTGGTCTAACCACGATGCTTTGCTTCCATTTCCTGTCAAGCTTCCTGGACAATCTCTTGTTGATTCCTTGTTCAATTTCCCGCTCTCTTTTGACAGTCAGCATACGAGCAATCTGATTGAAGATACAACCCAAGTCAATGCTCAATTTAGAGAGTAGAAGCATGCTGCTATTAAAGTGAGACGAGCAGGGTGAGAAAAAACAGCAGAAAAAAAATCTGATATCTTTCTTTCTAAAATGCTAGAAGCATTGACAGAGAGGCAGATATAAGTATGCATTAGTCTGGTGCTAACTGTTTGTTGTGTGCTGTCCCTGAGCAACAATGGAGACCCGAACTCTAAAGCAAGTGACAATTCATAGTAGTTGGTTTACCACAAGCCCTCTAGAAGGACAAGGCATCGCATAATTGACTGTAGAATCAGTTCTCATATAATACCTGAATTTGGATGTCCTCAGAACAAGGTTTTGTTCGACTTTAAATTTTGATCCACCGAAGGTATAATTTAACAGTAACTCCCACAAACAGTAGAAAAGTTCTTCAGATACACATTGCATAGCAATATCATTCTTCATGTAGTTCTCTATGCACTAAAATCCAATAAACAATACTATAGACCCAATGTAGATATATAAGAATACAGAGATTAATACCAACATGACCTTGTAATCAAATTAAGATAAAACATGCTTTCAAGACTGGAATTGTCCAAATTATCAACTCAAATCATCTATAAATTCGGTATGGGCCATTATGCAAATACAAGAAAAGGTAAAATTCCACCAACAAATTGGCAAGGCACTCCACTACTACGAACCTGAAGAAGTGTCGAAGTCACTGCTCCATTAAATAATCAACTCAATTAGAATTTTAACATATGGTAGTATAAGAATTCCGTTGGTTTGTAAATAGAACACACTGAGCAGACCATGCAACTACTACACACCCATTTGGCAGTAAAAGGTCGAAATTCTATTCATTGGATTTGGTTCGACGCATTTTGCCCAGTAGGATGCTACTTTCGCAAACGAATCAGCAGTTACGGCCTGAACCAACAACTTCATAACTGGTACTGTACTGTGGCAAAAATGTATCCCACGGAGTGAGAGATGTACCCTCTTGCGCATGCGGCCGAACTCGCTGGATTTGAACTCCTGGCGCGCAGAGCGCTTGAGGCGGAGCATGAAGAGCTCCCCCTTCAGGTCAACCACCTCCTCCTCGATCTGCTCCGTCGTCATTGTCCGTATCTCCTCCAACTCCTGCTCTCTCTTCGCCATCCTGACCACGGCCGCGTCGCCCCTCCGCTCTGGCAGCGGCGCCGCCGCCGCCAGTCCCAGGAACCGCGTCAGGGAAGCGCCTCCCATTCGGAGGCCCGGGAAGGCCCCGCGGGGCGTGGAGATGGCGAGCCCACGGGGGGTGGAGATGAGGGGTGAGGCCGCGGCGAGGGACGTCGTCGCCATCTTTGCGCTGTGCTCGAGTTTGCGCTCTGCGGGTCGGATTCGAGGATAAGGGGGGTGACGGGTGGTTTATCTGGTTATCTTGATTAGCCACTTGGGGCACGAATCTTCAAGCCTGATCCAACGGGGTATCCCTTCTTGTGCTAAGACGTTTATGTGTCACATTTTATGGCTAAATTATTTTATTAATATCCATAATAAAATTAGATTTGTCATGGTTCAAACTGAATGAAGTAGACCTTTTCACATTTTTCTCTTGCATTTGCTAAAAAAACACTAAGAAAAAAGCCATTCGTTTACGCTTGCACGTCAAAAGGACAATGGTCAATATTTTAGCATGTATGTATATTGATAACGAGAAATAAACTAAAACTAAGTATAAAATGGTTTTATTTGTGTATAAACAGAAGACTAGCCCATCTATGTATCTACCCTAGTATATGTATTATTTTCTTCTTCCTAATAAAACTTCCTACCAAGGGCGGATCTAGGGATGGTTCTAGGTGGGCATCAGTACTCCAGGATTTTGGAAAATAACTAAACATTAGCACTATGTGCCTAACTTTAGGGGAAAACACAACAAAACAAAACAAGGGCTGCATAAGAGAGATGAAAGTAAAGCTTTTTTAATGGATGATTAAAGACTTGTAGCCAAGTTTCTTTATAAAATTTTCTCGTGAGCTCAGAGTATCACTAAAAGAGTTGTATTGTTAGCGGCTTAGCACTTGCCATACAATTTTAACATAAGCATTTTATTGAACAAGATCAATATATTACAAAAATATCTCTCGAAAAAATATATCACATTAAATGAACAATCTTATATTGGCGTACCATCGATGGAGGCAAATACGATAAAAGTGTTATATATATATATATATATATATATATATATATATATATATATATATATATATATATATGATAATTAAAAATTTTGATCAGCACAAAAATATAAACACAAGAAAAAATACCTTTTCCTTCCTTCCGAATATGAAAAATTCCATTTCAACGCTATCTCACGTGCTGTACGCCTAACATTGGCTCCATCATTCTAACCACAGTGCAAGCAATCAAAGGCCAGATCAGCTCATCCGCCGGCCTAGTCGCCCGTACGCCACCACCGTACCTGATAGCCAAACAACCCCACAGCGGAGGCGACGTCGCATTGTAAAAAAGCCGGAAAAGTGTTGCAACAGTCGGCGCGCGGGAAACGTTAACAACGCCACCCCACTGCCGTCCTCGCCCCGCAAGGCCGCAACGCGACGCGAACGCCACCACGTACTCCCCCACAAGCCACAACAATAATTATTCCAAAACCGCCCTTCTCTCCTCTCCTTTCTTCCTTCCTTGCCCCCCTCTACTATCTCTCTCTCTCTCCCCATCCTGTTCCTCTGCCTCTCTCTATCCATCCCCTCCCCGCCTCGCCCTCCGGTACGAAAAGTTTTTTCCGCGTCAGTATCGGCGGCGAAGCGGGCGGCGCCTCCTCCTCCAGATCTAGGTTTCCCGGCCCCTGGCCTCTCCCCTTTCTTCTCGAAGCTTCGTCAGCAGCAGGGCCGAGTGAACCTGCGCCATGAGGGCCACCGGGGAGCACACCGCGGCCGTACCCATCCCCGCGCCGCCGCCGGTACCACCGGCGCTGGGGACCGTGACGGAGGACGCCTCCGAGAAGGAGCGGAGGCGGCGGCGACGCGCGCCGCGGCGCCCCAAGCAGGCCGCGGCGACGGGCGCCGCGCAGCAGGAGGAGTCGTCGGCGGGGCCAAGGTCGTGCAGATCGATGCCGCCCATGCATATGGGCGTCCCGCTGGATGCCGAGGCGGAGGAGGCGGCCGCGGGGACGAGCCGGTCCTGCCCCCTGCTGCCCTCGCCGAACCCCATGGAGGCGCCGCCTGTGGCGGGAATGGGACGAGGAGCTGCTGGGAGGCGATTCTTCCAGTCCCACTGGCCCGAACAGGCCGTGGAGGTGGCGATCAAGGTAGCCGCTGATGCTGCCTTTGTGGTTTGCAGCTTTGCGGTAGTAATTTCGTGATAACTGGTGCGCTGACTTGTTGTTGCCTCTGTGTGCAGGGAGGGAATGCCTTCATGGGGAAGTTCCGTGTGAATGCACACAACCGAAATGAGGTATGTATTGCCTGCTTGGTAATTTTGATTGTTTCTGTACTGTTTCCATGCAACTGTGGGGTAATGTTTTATGTATGTGATTTTTGTAGGCGTACTGCACGATTGAGGGTATACCAATGGATGTTCTCATTACTGGAGTGGTGCAAAACCGAGCGGTAAGTTCTGGTTGACATGCATGCTGTGCTACCTGAATGTATGTGTTATGGTGTAATGCGCTAACTGTGTAATTAGTAGCGACACTATAATAGAAAATTAGTGGATAGTGGAAATGCAGGCTACTTTTTTAGCCGATGCACGTTAAGGTCACACACACATCTCGCTAACTGGTTACAAATATGAGGAATTGGAATACACTAACTGGACATTTATAGATACCTCATGTGTAATAAAACAATCCAATGTTTGAGAACAATGGTTGCCATTTTTGGCATCATATAAGGTTCAAGACATGCCCTGTGCAACGATATTTCCCCTTTCCTTCCAATGATCTAACAGCACCTCTCCTTTTTAAATTTCCATTATGTCACTGGATTGGGCATCTCCATTTGTGTCGCTAGTTATGATCATGTGCAGAAAAATCTCTGACTTCTTGTCTTCTCTTGGCCATCCTTTCTTCTGGCACACTTTAACTTTTGGAACCCCTCGAACTTTTATGTTATATGCATGCATCTTACCTCTTTTGCTGGTGATAATCCTATGACAGCATTCAGCAGGTATACCTTCTTTATTAGAAGCAATTCATTCAGGAGAAATGTTAGGTGATAGGTAATAGGTTCCTAGTCAAACTCTAAAGCAACTCATTCAGGAGAAATGTTAGGTGATAGGTAATAGGTTCCTAGTCAAACTCCCTTTTTTTGTCTTGCCATGCTACCATATAGTTTGTTAGAAATGGTTGTCTAGTTCCGCTCATTTTCATTGCTTATACCATTCCTATATCCACATTGCATTTTTTTTTACTTGTGATACAATGTTCTATGAACCACTTTGCAGATCGAAGGTGATGTTGTTGCTATCGCACTTGAACCTGTTGTTTATTGGACTAGAATGAAAGGACCAAACATTGCGTGCAACCCTGCTATAGGAGAGGGTTCTGCTGTTCGTGAAGTTAGTGGAACAAATGGGAATCATGATGGGAAGAAAGGTCAGACAGACGCCAGCTGCAGGTTTGGAAATTGCAGCAATGGCCAACCTGTTTTGGACGGGATGCATTACCATCACAAGAACAGTGGTTTTAGTAAAGCTGTTAAGTGTGAAAATGGTCATGCTACTGTCCCAGAAAATTGTGAGAAGGACTTGGGTGAAGGAAAAATTGAGGCTTCTAGAGCATTGCATAGGATCTGTTCCATGGTATACTCTAACCCAAGCAGACGTCCTACTGGAAAAGTATTAGCTGTTATAAGGAAGTCTCCTCGCCGTGAAACTGTTGTAGGTTTTCTTACACCTTTCGTAGAGTTTCCTGATTCAGAGCAGCAGAAAAATCAGATGAGTATGCTTTCAAAGAGGATGAACCATAGAGCATCATCATATTTTTCAGGACTGATCCTTCTCTTGCCGACTGATCCCAGATTCCCTCATATGGTTGTTAATGCTAGTACTTTGCCAGACAGTGTCAGAAAACAATTGGAAGAAGGTGATGCGGCTAAAGAATTAGTTGCTGCACGAATTTCTGAATGGAATGAGGAAAGTCCCTATCCTTGTGCTCATGTCATACAGGTGTTGGGGAAAGGTGGACAAGTCAAAACACACATGGATGCTATACTTTTTGAGAATGCAATATCTGATGCTGAATTCTCTCCTGAGTCCATGGAATGTCTTCCTGACATTTGCTGGAAAATTCCTCAGGAAGAACTTGAAGTGAGAAAAGATCTGAGAAATGTCTTGGCCTTTACAATAGACACCTCCTGCAACTGATCTTGATGATGCGATATCTATTGAGATGCTTTCAGGAGGAATTGTGCGTATTGGGGTGCATATTGCAGATGTTTCTTACTTTGTTCATCCTGAGACTGCACTGGATGCTGAAGCTCAAATCCGATCTACTAGTGTTTACACCTTAAGACGCAAAATACCGATGTTGCCTTCGAGACTTTCAGAAGATCTGGTTTCACTTAATCCTGGGGTAGACAGGCTTGCCTTTTCGATTATTTGGGACATTGATCCTCATGGGAACATAGTTAATCGTTGGATTGGTCAAAGTGTTATTTTTTCATGCTGCAAGCTGTCATATGATCTTGTGCAGGATTTGATTTGTAGTGATGGAACTAAGTTCAAATCTGCTTCTTCTCTTCAAGTACATGGCATATTTGAACAAGAGGATGTTATCAAGTCCCTTAGGTGCCTATATGAGATCTCAAAAAATCTGAAGGAGATTAGATTTAAGGGTGGAGCTTTGTCTCTTGAAACTGCAAAGCTTATGATCCTATTTGATGAAGGTGGAGCTCCATGCGATAGTTATCGCTATGAGAGGAATGATGCTTGTTTCATTGTTGAGGAGTTAATGTTGTTAGCAAATATGTCAGCTGCAGAAGTTATATCCAATGCATTCCCAAATTGTGCATTACTTCGTAGGCACCCTGAACCGAATTTACGGAAGTCCAGAGAGTTTGAGGTGTTTTGTGCTAGGAATGGTTTTGAATTGGATGGTTCATCATCTGGTCAACTTCACCTTTCACTTTCTAGAATGAAAGAAAAGTTAAAAGATGATCCTGTTTTGTTTGATATTCTCATGTTTTATGCTTCAAAGCAAATGCAATCAGCAGAATATTTTTGCACAGCAGACCTGATAAGCAAGAGGGATGATTGGGCTCACTATGCGTTATCTGTCCCTTTATATACACATTTCACATCACCACTTAGAAGATATCCTGATATAATTGTTCACAGAACACTGAATGCAGTAATTGAGGCTGAAAAGATGTATCTGAAACACAGGAAGTCTCTCACAGGCCAAAACGGATTCAACACCACATCTTGTGAGATGATGCATGGATGCTTTACAAGCCTCCAATTTAGTAAGGATGCTGCTGAATCCAAAGAAGGGAGTGAAGCATTGTCTGCTGCTGCTAATAAGTTTAAGGTTCCTTCCTCTGATAATCTTGGAGAGGTTGCTGAACATTGCAACGAAAGAAAGTGGGCCAGTCGTCGTGCAGAAGAAGCTGGTCAGAAGCTCTACATGTGGGCTCTGATAAAGAGGAAAGAGGTACTATAGTGCATCATTTTTCGGCTTCTGCCACTGATTTTGTCTAAACTTTATTTTGAAAGGCTTCTGTTTTTTCTTTTTCAGGTCCTAGTTGCCAATGCTAGAGTTCTGGGGCTTGGACCAAAGTTCATGTCAGTTTATGTGCCCAAGCTAGCGGTATATATTTGCCTAACCTCATGAAAGCACTTGCTTTTGTTGTTTTTTCCTTTCCCTTGATGTGATTAATCTTTTTTGTGTAGATGGAACGGAGGATACATTATGATGAAGTTGAGGGCCTATCTATTGAGTGGTTGGAAGCCACTGGAACATTGGTGCTTGATGCATGCAGGAGCAGGCATCCTCAAAGGAGGGGAAATCAGATGAAGTATAGAGCATTTGAGGAAGTCGCCATAGTGGTTAACCCATCCGAATTGATGTTATCTGAAGAAGATGAGGAATCTGGAACAACAGAAGCTGGTTGTGACACTGCCAAGTCAGTTTTGCTGAGTGATGAAGCAGTGAAAGCTCAAGTTGCCCCGGCCGTCCTGCCTCTGGTGATACAGTACTTGAGCGAAATTCCAGTGGTTCTTCATGCAATTGGTGGTGAGGACTCTGCGTTGGACATTGGAGTAAGACTATACATGTCATCATATTTCAAGTGATAGGAAATAAGCATTAAGACAGAAACGCCAGTTTTAACATTTTCTTTGGTGAACAACAGTAATAAAAAATGACAGAAGAGTAGCATCTAAAAGTTTCTTTCAGGTTTCAGCAAGCAAATATCAACTTAGTGCTGTAGATGTTCCATTCCTGTGTAGCTTCGCTTCTCTGTTATCCTGTTTACCTCCGTTTGACTTCCAAGGTTCTCTCGGTCAAGTAGCCTCCGTTTTTACTTCAGGCCACGTGACCAAGTCCCAGATTCAGCTTTGACAGAAGAGACTCTGTATCGGTGATGTATTCATTAGTTGGTCCTTCGATGCTTTTCTCTTGTGTGGAGCCACCTGCAGTTTTTATACTGGTGAACTCTTACACATGTTTGTCATGTTGCTTTGTTACTTTGGAAAAGAATAAACATATTGAAGCTTCATTTGAATAACATGTTCAAGCTCTTTAAATTCTGAGCAACTACCATCTGTTCCTTAAAAAGCTGAGCTTGAGTTGAGAAGCGAAATATGATGGCACCCTCTTGTATATGTGATCATATTATAAAATGCAGCTGCAGTTATCCTTTTGCACGCGTCAAGTGATTTGAACAACTCTGAGAAAAAGGTATAATTTTTTTTATGTTCTTTAGATTTTCTGACTCGACTAGCTGTGTAATGTAATCAGCTTCTGTTGTTTTGTCTGTACACAATGGCTAATTTTTTAGAAAATAGATTAAAATCTGGCCTCTACATTCATTAATCCAGAGCGGATATACAGAGCCATAAGTCGAACAGAGTACATAGACTCAAAACTTCTCACAAAAAAAACCTCACCAACATGATAAACACAAGTACATAGACTCCAACCAGGGGCGAATCTACGTAGAGCCAAAGCGGTGCATAGGACACCGGTAAAAGTTTCGTTTTTCTGTTATATAGCCTATAAAAACATATATGGGACAACCCCCTAGCTGAACCATTGGGACACCCGGAAGCCTAGCAAATCAGCCTGCGGCAGGCAGCAAGCCATGTGCGACAGCCCACATGAGCAGCTCATGAGCAAGGAACTAATGTGGTCTTTGGAGTTGTTCTTTTTTAACCGAGGGGCTTGGAGGACGTGGTAGGCTGGTGGCTTAAGGGGCAGGAACAGGAAAACGTGGTGCTGGCTTGTTGGGGCACCGCCGCACCGGGCACACGCGCTCTTGATATTTGGCTAAAATTTAAGGTTCTTCCAATTTATTCAAACTTTGTCTTAGTTTATTGTTTCGTCCTGTTGATTCAATATAATGGCTTTTGACCTAAAATCATAGGGTTAGGGTATTAATTTCCAATTTTATGATTCAAATGTGGATCAATTGACAAATTGGTGGCAATTTGGCAGAATTGAGGGAAAGAAACAATATAACTGAGCAATAACCCTTTTAATTCGAAATAAGTGGATTAAAGTTTAATTCACAATAACCGGCTCCATCATAAGGTTATTGATAATAACGAGTACTTGAATGATAAGTTTTATTTGTAACCATTTCTCAATTATCATTTAAAATTTTTAATGGAATGTTTGCGAGCAATTGTTTCCTCATTTTTACTGGATATTGTATTAGATGTCGTATTTTGCTGCAAATAGCTATCGTTAGGCATTTTCAAAATTTGTCTATCATGCATGCACTTTTGCGCAACAATTACTACAAATAGAAAACTAAAAATCTTTGTTTAGGTAAGTGTTGTAACTGCTATAAATGGGACACCGGGTTATTTTTGTTCTGGATTTGTCCTCGACTCCAACACAACCATGACGAAATAAGATAACAATTCAAACTACTCAACCAAAGTGCAACATGCATATTTAAGCTTCCAATCTTCTCCTCAAGTTCCATCCTCCCTTTTCTCCCTTTGAGAAAGAATTCCAAAACTCTAGCTTCCAACATACAGCACCCTTGTTTTACCTTGTTTTCGTCGTTCTCCTTTAAGCCACATGGATCATTAGTTGTGCCCAATATATCCCCCTCCTCCTTTAAGCCACATGGATCATTGTTGTACCCAATATATTCTCTTGAAAATCATTAAAAATTGCATCATTTTTACAAAGTCAAACCGTCCAACATAAAGCTGCTATACCTATAAAGATTAGGTCCCTTAGCCTAGGTTGAAAACCATTTATCCAATTACCAAAAAGATTGGCTAATTGTAGGTAGCACTAGCGGTTATCGTTGCGACTCAGCTTTAAACTGATTCGCTAGAGCGGTCACACGTTTGGCGAGTGGTAGTGATGTTTTGCTTGCAAAATTCTTATAGTGGTATGGGGGGATTGCAAATCACTTATCTCCTGATCCACCAGTAATAATGTTCTCGTATAATGACAATAGTGAAACAAATAACCAGCGCGTCCATGTTACGCTAACAGTAGCAAGAAAATTACAATATGTACTGCTCTGAACAAACTCGCATGAGAAAGGCAAGTTTCCAGCACTCCTACAGTCCTACACAATCCTGTGCACTAAAATCCTCTCAAGTCAACGAAAAACTGTACAGATGTATCATTCGCAGATTCAGCAATTCAAAGGACCACCAAATCACCATCGACAAATTCCTGGTTTCTCAGTACGGCAGAGGGCGAGTGTCTCTTCGTACTTGGAAGGGTAGACGAAACCCCAGAGCTGCAGTGCACAAGAAAACGGCAGTTACATATCTGCCTCCCTGATGAACATAATTACATTCAGCCTGAATTGGATACCTCCACATCTTTTACCGCGAAGTCCGGGGAACGAGACAAACACATGTTGTTAAAAGTCTCTGAATTGGAACTTGAACCACTCAACCTGAAAAGGGGTAACCCAGAAGAAAAGATAGAGCTAACAACGGTAAAAGCCAACAGAAGTAGTAGATTTGAAGACATGAAAGACATGCTTAAGAAGAGGGAGATTACAGGTCGGCATCTAGATAAAGTGCGAAATGACCTCCCCCTCCTAGTGCCAAATAGTCAGTGGAGCACACCGTGAAATACTTATTAGCACCTGCAATACCAGAAATGCATGCTCAGGAGCTTTACTGAATGAAGCCTTTGCTGCTTGTTGCCATAAGCCAAATAATTCTTAACAGTAACATATGCAACAACTTGATCCATCAGAATTTTTGTAGAAGTATGCTATTGTTATATATTGAACAGTAATGAAGGGACAGAAATAATCACAGGGACAAGTGGAACAAAATATTTTGGCAGTTTTTGATGTTCTTATGCAAAGACCATGGAACCAAAGTAAATACTCCATATTACCAGTTGGTCGATATATACTAGGATTGCTGTGTAAATTAGTGAAAACAAAGCAGCTATTGCTCCCCTGCAATATTAAGTTCCATCATAATCCGCAAAAGGTAATTAAATTACAAAAAAAGCTGTTATCAGAATGTGTGGGTGGAACCTGATATTTCTTTGCACTGGTTGGCTGCAATGGAGCCTCAACTAAACCGCCAAAAACTGCACCTTCTTTATCCCCAACTATCTGTTAGAGAGAAAACATTGGTAATGAACAATAAAATTTTGAAAAAAATTGAATTAACATGAGCTGAAATTATGGAAACTGGTATTTCAACCATGGAATTTTATTGGAATAAAGTGTTATCACGGTATCACCCACGTAGTAATCTTTGGAACTACAATAAATATCGGTACACTAGCTGCTAGCCTTCGAGTACCAGTTAAGCTGTAACAAAACAAACAGCTTCAAGCTACACAAGAATAATACCAAGAGAGAGTAACCAGGGCAAAGCATGCTCCTTCTGTATAGAGTAGATAAAGATATTCCATGCCTCCATGTGCTGCACAATTGAGAATGCAAATATTAGACACTAGCAAATGCATATAGTCATTACCATATTAAATAACAGACATGTTTTAAACCTGTATAGCAAGACCCAGTTCATTCCTTTGGCAAGAACAGGAAAAGAGGCATAAAGATTGGACCTCATCACTTCTGACAAAAGAACAGATGGTTCCGACATAGCAGGCAAATTAATGAAGGAAGCAACTTCCTTTGATTCTTCAAGCTCCAATACTGGTGAAACTGATTCAACATGATCTACCACCTCTCTATCAATCTTAGGCTGTTTGAATCCACCAATTCTAGCCGCTTTGTTAATGACTTTTCCAATGGAATGTTTTCCTCTACTTAGGAGCCCAGACTTTCCCTTTTTTGACTTCCCCATTGGCGTTAAAGTTGGGTATCCTAATTCCCCATTCTGATCAGGAATTATCTCCATTGATTCATTATTAGACCCAGATGATGACAGGAATGAGATCAAGAATGCTCTAAATGAAGATGTGTCAGGGCCATCAGGGGTGTCAGAATTTTGCTCGGAATCTTTGTCACCCTCTGATTTTTCTTCGCCTTTGTCCACCTCCTACAACAACCAAAGAACTTGAGATGTGAGCTTACTGGAAATTAACGTCAATTCATAGCTACAAATTGGCACCAAACACATGTAACAATTTATTTCAAACAATCAACAATGTAAACCATCCTTAAACTATAACCGACTGCAAAGGGTTACATGAACAAATATAACAGATAAACAACTGGGTTGGGTAGCTTTCAAAAGCACACTGAGATGGAACTATTTCCTTGTGGAGACTAGCAGAAGTCCGGAATAAGAAGAACAGCTTTCAGGTAGCATAGTAGAAATATACAGGTGAGCTAACTTTACTATTGCAGCTACAGCTATTACCATAAGAAACAACCATTTTGTAGTTCACACTCAGCCCTGCATAGAGCTAGCACTCCTGCCAAAAGCAGAATTTTCCAGCACGACTGTAAACATGTAAAAAGAGTATCATACTGAAAAACTCAACCTAGTTTGAGGTGTGCTCTCAATAATGTAGTCCAAATACTCAGAGGACACCTCAATTAGGAGTATGTCAAAAACACAAATACCCCCCACCGGACAAAGCTCGATATCTATCAGCATATTCCAATTCTGCTGCCACTCATCCCAAACGCCGGCAGTATACCCCCAGAAGACTAAACAAGACAAGCAGAGAATTCAGCAACCTACACAAAACCCTAGCAAGGGGTCGTCCCTGCGGTGGAATCACTCCAAACCATGCTGATGCCTCTACCGGCAGCATCGGACTCAGCCCGATCGCGCTAATTTAGGACGCGAACCGCAACCCATCACAACTCAAAACTGCATGTGAACTGCCTGCACTGCAAGCCTACGAGGGGACGGTAGAGAGGGGGGAGAGAGGGATCTCGGGTCTCACGGGGAGAGGGGAGGAGGGCTCGCGCTCGGAGATGGGGTTGAGGATGACGGTGGTGAGGTCGGACACGAAGTGCGCCGCCTTGCTGCCAAGGGACGAAGGCAGGTAGCCCATCCTCGCCGCGCCACGCCCCGCGCGGCCGCTAAGTTTAGGACGCGACGCGCGCGCGAGAGAGAGAGAGCGAGGGAGCGAGCGAGCCGATCCCCCGAAGCTTCCGCGATGGGGATTCCTCTGCCGGTGGGCGGGGGATGGGGAGGGGAGACGACGGAGCGGTGGTTGCAAGCAGGAGGCGACGAGACTAGCACGAGCACGAGCCTCGATTTGGACCTTTCTCCCAACGCTTCTGCCGTTCGGTGGCAAGCTAGTCTAGATTGGATTTTTTTTTTTTGAAAGGGTCTACTTGGATTAACCGGGTCCCTTGCATTCTTGGAAGATACTTCCTCTGTCAATTAAAAAAAAGAGATAACTCCTAGCATCCTAATATAGAATTAACAGGTAGGACAAAAGACCCTTATTAATAAAAATATAGTATTGGTTGATAACTAGATAAGAACTATTGAGGGGATAAAATTTCTCAATTTATGAATTAGTGATAGTAAGAAAATAAACATTGATTTATTTTAGGATAAAATTTAAAATCTAAAAGTTAGTTTATTTTGGGACGGAAGGAATATGCTTGCTCTACTTGGCGGTTATAGTGAGCAGGTGGAGGGAGCACAGAGGGGATGGCTCGGTTCGGCGACCAAGGGAAATTTCTGCAGAAATTCTAGTACAATCACTCAAGCACATAGGGGCACCTGACAGGCCACAGGTAACGGCAAATGCTGAAGTTGAACAACAAAAATACTGTAGTTTCTATTTAGAATCACATCTCTGAACACCAACTGGTACTATTAAATTATTACATCTAGTAGTCTGTAGTCTGTCTGTACTCGTAGTGCTTACTGTATATACATGCATTACCAGAACCGATAAAAAATTTGCCGGACCTAGAATGCTGAATCGATTAGTCAAAAACCATATTGCATCAGTATTTTTCGCGGTACAGTACAAAGGGTTTGCAGTTCAGGGACCAATGCCGAGCGCCGAATCAGGTGGAGACTTATGATGCTGCGGTTTCTGGAGAAGCAGTTGTGCCACTGAGCGATCCATAGGGTTCATCTGAATTCCTCTCCACCTGTTTGATTTGAACATGTCAGAAATTACACCTTACAAACTCAGCTGTCGTCACTTCAGGTGGCTACCTGGAGAAAGCGCTATCTATAAGCATAATTGAAGATCACAATCAAACCGTACCTCTTTGAAACTGATGGTTCCATAACTCCAGGCTGGTTAACAGTCTCTGTTGAACTAGCAACGCAATGCCTCTGCTCAACACAATTGGCCAATCGATACAAGGCATCTCTTATGCAAGCTCTGGATGCCACATCCAACTGCAAAGTACATTGGAAGGATACAAGCGTTAAATACTTATCATGGTCAATCTGAAGCATTATCAACTGGAATAATCACATGGGTGGAGGCCTATCAACAGGTTCTGCGCAAACTGAAATTTGGTGTTTCGTTAATTTGTTCAGAACTTGTTGTTATGTTTATTTTTCTATTTCCGCATTGTGTGGATCTATTGTAATAATGTATGTTGGGATTTGTGCGTCTGTGACGCAGCGGTCGGGTTATCCATTATCTAAAGAATCAACCTGAATAGTAACTATTTATTGCATTTAGAAATTACAGAAGAATGCAGCATAACTACAAGGGTTGCAGAAGGGTGTTCTAAGTTACTGATAGTATACCTGATTCATGCCTTCCTGAAGCTTATGGAAGCCAAGATCCTTAACTGGCACAGCTTCCAGAATCAATGGTGAGCAGGGATCCACACATAAGTCTGCTGAAATCTTTCCCTTCGAAAGGAACTGCAAGTCTGCGCTTTTAAGAACATCGTCACCTGCAAAGCCTTCAGGAAACCGATGTGTTTGCGCCAAAGTAGCATTGTTCAGATGTTCTGGGTATTTTTCATATGCTGTCAGTGGAGGAAAATACATCTCCAGTGGATTTCCAGCCATTTCGTCTAGGATCATGTCTGGAGTTCCATTCAATGGATCATGTGACTTCTTCATCGAACGAGGTACATAAGCTGCAACGAGATCTGGCGCTGAGAAAGTAGATGAAGATAAAATTTCATCATTGCACATGATGCTTGATGTTGTTGTTGGGGCTAGCATTTCATGGTTTGAACAAAAGATAGCCTCTAGTCCCTCACAGCAATTTATGCGTTCCGCGCTTGTTACATTGTCAAATGGGCAGAAAATATCAGCATCTGATTGCTGTGAAAATTGCTCGATTTCCCCAGAAGAAGAACAGGCAAGTGCCTCATGATTCAAAGTTGCCAAACTTCTTTCATTGCTGGATGGTTGTTGTATGCTGATGGGATTTGCCGCATTAATCTGCAGAAAGTGAAGAGAAAAATTAACATGTTCCTATATGGAACCAAGATTATATTAAGGAAAATATGATCTGGAGATGTGTTGCATATTGAAGAGGCCAAAGATCTTGACTCTCGGAATGACAAGAGAAGCTACCCTGGGGAAGAAATCCTTGGCATCATCTAACCTATAAAATTGTGGGGAAACAATTAGAAAGATCAAAAGTTTGGAAGTACCTGGTCAAGGAACAATGGTTCAGTACTAGTAGTATCGGAAACTGAAACTGATGATAATATAGACTTAGTTGTGCTCTCATTTGAAACGGTTGACAAATTGGTATTGTCAAAGAGACAGCTGCTCGGTACTAGCTGGGCATCTGGTAAGCAAACTGAAGACCACAGTGGATCCTCAAAGCGATTACTTCCTATCTCAAACGTGGATTCGAAACTTCTTCAGAAAATGAAAGGAAAATGTTCAAGCTTCACATAAAGGACTCAGCTGCTAATGGTAAAGATAGATGCTCAAGGCAGCAAGAGATTACCTCAGATTTGTTTCGAAGTCATCCAAGTTGCCCAGTTCAGACCAATCACAGTATAACAAATCTTTTCCTTTGTTATGGTGTTCATCCTGCATAGTATTGGCTTCTGATGAAGGAACGTCTGAAACATTGCAAATACTGGCGTACTCATCAGCATCAAATATGCTTCTTTTTGTACCTGAATGCATTTGGTAGGGATAGTCTTAGACTGAACTAGCCACCATGAACTCCACTATAAAAAAGAAAGATCTAAACAAGATTGCGTACTTTCTGGAACAATGACATCTTTCTTGTAAGTTTGTGGATAACTGCTTCTTTTACCGCCGGATTCAATGATGGATCTCCCGTCACTGTAGCCAATATTGTTTCTGATGCCACCGCCCTGTGTAGGTCTTAACTTTGTCAAAATGCCAGCTGGGCGGATCCTTGACTTGTCATGGCCTTGAAGTAGCATGGTATGGTCATTCATCAAAGCAAAGTCATTCATAACAACGTGGGTGACCTGAGAAAAAATCGGTTGATCTTAGTCCAGAAAAGCTAGAACATTACAGTTCACCAGAAAGAAATTTGTAGCACTACCAATCTTTCTGTACTATGATCACTTTTTCTCTGTACTGTTAAACGGTTAGTTGTTTCTTCAAATTTTCCTGGCGACTCTCATCTCCTTCGAAGATCAGATGCAGTACATCAAAATGAAAGTCAGGGGCATCAACTCAGGCCAGAACAAACTACAGACCTATACAAAAGTGCATACTAGTCTTGATCCAATAATTGGTTAATGCCATACATGAACTTCAAGCATAACAAATTAACAACCAAACAATAACCAAAAACTCTTTTAAGAGGGCCAGTACCTATAAATACCTTGACAACAAAATGCATCGATTCTATGGATCAAACAGGCTGGAGAAACAAAGCAGTATGCAACGAGAGAGCTGAAGAACAGTTACCTCGTCGCAAGGATCAAACCCCCATCTCCTCCCCACCGACGCATGCATTATTGATCCAGCCAAACAAGACAGCACCTCAGCCAAGGAGCACGGGAGATGGCTAGCTGGGAATGGTTATGGTGGCAGCCACAAAGCAAGGGAGAAGAAGAAAAAGAAGAAGAGCAGCTGAACAGCACAAGCAAACGATGAAAAAAAAAAAGCACTGTACACGGCAATTCGGCAAGGAGCAGAGGGGCTAGTGCTAGGTGGTCCTTTATATCGTCGTGCACGCTGCCGCACGCGCCTAACCTCCCGATCGGGCAAGCTTTACCCAGTTTCGGCTTAGCTTTGCCCCCGCGGAGCGAGTGGTTGCAGGCGCCGTGCTTAGGGTACGCGACGAGACGAGGCACCGGCGCCGAACCGTCGGGTGAAAGAGAGTTAGGCGCGGGGCAAAGTGCGCGCCAGAACGCTTGTCCGGATCGAATCACCGAAGACTCTTCGCCGCTTGTCCCAGAGGGGCATCGGTGGCCAACCGCGCCGCGACGTGACGCCGAGGAGGGCGCCAGAAACGGATCGGATCGGCAATGCGGCCGGACTGCGACGCGGTTGCTCCCCACCTCCGGCTAACGTGCGGCACCGGCTCAGAGTCGTCAGTCGTCACGTTCAGATCAAACGCCGCGCCGCGCGCGATCGGATTTATCGGCTTTTTTTTTGTTTTTGTTTTGCCGTCCCGTGCTTGCTCCGCCGCTGCATATAGGCGGAAGTGGCTCTCGCGCCTTTCGTGACAACGGCAAGTGGCGGTGAGCCCTGACGGCTCGTGATGTGCGAAAGGCGTCGGAGGTCTGTGCCGTGTGCGTGTCGACGCACTCGGCTTCGAGCGGTTCGGTTCGGGCCGGGCGTTTTTTTTTTTTTTTTGGCGTGCTAATGAAATTTCACGTGACAATTCACGATGGGCTACTGTACACGATAACGCTGCGCGTGTGTAATCCGGGGGGACACTAACCTGGAACCTTTTTTTTGCCGGACGACACTAGTTTTTACACGTGAAATAGCATGTTACTGTAACTCGTCAGGGACGTCAGAAAGGATATCTGGTAGTGCATGAGCGGTTGATTTTGTGCCTGCGTGCCCATTGTACGAATCAGCAACGTGGACGATGCTGATTTGTCACAGTTTGGAACTCTTCAAGCTTTTGTTGTCCGGGTTATACAAACTATATAGTACTTCACGTTGCGAGTACTAGCTACCTCTGTAGAATGTAGCACATAAAACAACATTCGTGTCAAATGGCAACCGCTCATTCCAGTTCAAGCATACCAAATCCTAATACTCATCGAAACACCAGAACAAAGCGATGACGCATGAACGGTGACGTTCGTCCAAAATGGCCATCGCGTTAAAACGCTCGTTTTGCTGTTCGTTAGAGCATCTCCAACTGGGTCCCTACTTTATTTTTTGAAGCCAGACATAAAAACTCAGGTCCAACAGGGTCCTAACTCGAGTCCCTATTTTATACAGGCCCTGAAATTTTCCTCCTCAGCCCCATCTCCCACGGGTACGTAGGGAGCTCCCTACTCTACGGTTGGAAGTTTTTTTCTCTCCCGCGAAACAATTTTTCCCCGCGTGCCCGTCCGACTCCCTCTCGCGCCGCTGCCTTCAACCTCTTCGTCTGCAACCACCGCTCCCTGCTCGACCCGCTCTACGTCTCCGCTGTCTCCGGTCGCGCCGACCTCACCGCCGCCACCTATAGCATCAGCCGCCTCTCCGAGATCCTGGCGTCCATCCGCACCTTCCGTCTCACCCGCGACCGCGCCGCCGACTGCGCCGCCATGCAAGCCCATCTCTCCCGCCACCCCGGCGGGCTGGTGGTGTGTCCCAAGGGGACGACTTGCCGTGAGCCGTTCCCCCCACCTTATCGGCCACGCCTCCTCTCTGGCGTGCACCACGGCCGCCGCCGCCGCCGCTGCAGAGGCATCTCCAGGCCATGTCCACGGCCGCGTCTTCGGCGCTTTGCCCGCCGCCGCGGTGAGACGCCCCGTCGCACCAGCGGCTGATGGAGCAGCACCTGGCGTTGCTGCCGCACAGCCTCCCGCGGCTCGCACATCGTTAAGCTGGGGAGGTGGAGGCGGCATTCGAGCTGTTTCAGCGCATGCCGGAGAGGAATGTTGTGTCTTGGTCGACGATGGTGTCAGGTTACTGCAAGAAGGGTGACCTGGAGATGGCTCGGGTGATCTTTGACAAGATGCCTAGCAAGAACTTGGTGACATGGACTATAATGGTCTCCGCATGTGCACAGAAGAGGCTTGTCGATGAGGCAGGAAAGTTGTTTGCTCAGATAAAGGAGGCTTCCGTGGAACTTGATGTTGCGGCGGTTGTGAGTATCCTGGCCGCATGTGCGAAAAAGGATTCATCGATATGTGCGAAAGAGGAAGCTGGGGAGATCAACCCATGTGTGCAATGCACTGATTGACATGTTTTGCAAGTGTGTGTGAATCAAGCGGATTATGTGTTTGATACTAAGACAGTTGAAAAGGATTCGGTGTCATGGAACAACATTATTGGAGGTTTTGCAATTTTGCTACTTTTGATTGAATATGGTTTATTGTTATGGTTTACAAATATTTGAGTTTGAATTTTAGTAATGTAATATAAAGAATATATATATAGATTATATTGAAATATGAGAGAAAAAGAAATAGGGGCTCAGATTTAGAGACCCTTATTGGAGTTTGGTGTCAAAAACAGAGCCCCAAAAAGTAGATGAGCCTCTACTTAAAAAGTAGGAACTCTGTTTTTTGAGCTATTATTGGAGATACTTTTATGAACTCAGAAGTAGGCAGGCCAGAAAAAACAACGACAGAAAGACGACGATCTCAGCACGCATTTAATGTTTCTTTTGCTGGCCATAGCAAGCACCGGCACACCGCGCGTGTACGTATCATTCACACAACTATATCTCGAGAGAACTTCTGGGTGTGAGTTGGACCCTGTTCTTGTTCACGGCTAGCTATGAGCAAAGTTGTCAGTATCCTGATCCTTATCATAGTTACGATCCTATTAAACCAAAATAATACCTATTTCACCTAGTAATATCTTAAGGCATCTTACGTTTTGGTTGTTGGCTGAAGCTAATGGATGACATGAAAAACACGATGAATGGTTAGCCTAATTAAGTATTAACAATTATAAACTCAAAAAATAGATTTATTTAATTTTTAAAGAAATTTTTATATAGAATTTTTTTAAAAACACATCGTTTAGCAGTTCAGGAAGCATGCTCACGATAAACAAGATAGTAGCTTAAGCCATAAGCACAAAGAACGATGCCTAATTTTCATAGTATCCCAATCTTTCTATTTAGTCCATACGATTCTACATGGTCTTATTTAGGATCTCGATCCTATGAAAGTATTATTTAAAATACGATTGTCATACCCCGATCTGGCACCGCCGTACAACGGAGTTAAATAGGGCGTGCCGCAGGAAAACAGCGCGAACTGTCTTCTCGTGGAACCGCGATACCGATACCAGTCCTAGGATGCAACGCTAGTATCCACGAAAATCAGATATGCATCATTGCAGAATCTTAGATAAATAAATAATTAAATATACTTATACCTTTATTTACGTTGCAGCTTCGGAGCAAGCCGGAGACAGCAACGAGCAACACAGAGGCAGTGGCAGCAGTGGAACAACGGACTAAGTCCTAACACATAGGCAATAGCTGGGAATTAGGACGAAACCCTAATCTTCACTTTACTGCAACTCCAGCATCCAGCTCCCGACGAAGAACTATATATATAGAGAGCAAGGGTGCATACTTACATACTCAGCAAGTCAGGGATACTTAGGTGGTTGTTGCAGGATTCAAAGAGAGGCTAGATATTTTACAATCTGCTTTGTTTAAATCTTTTTAAATCTGATAGTGTGTGCTTCTCAACAATCAGGGCGAGGTGAGTCTCGCCCGATCGGAGTGAGTTGTATCAATCTTTGAATCAGCGCAACTCTCAAGAGTTGGCCTCCGGGATCCAGCTCCACCAGCTGATCCAACCTCATCGGGCCCACAACCCTACCGTCCTTGACAACTTCACAACATTTTTTGGAATCAGATTCCCAATCAGCAAACATCATTCGCAAACAGTTATCAAACAAAACTACGCTAAGGAATCACCTCACATCCGCCCATGACTATGCGCACGGCTGTTCAAACAGTTCAAACCTCTGCAGAGGGGGTACACTTTACCCACACGACACGACTTACTCTAGTCAGCAGCTCACACGCATTGGGTACGATTTTGTGATCTAGAGGTTTTCGCGACAAGGCATTTCCCAAACCCTCCCAGGTTACCCCATGCCAACTGGAGGGGTCCTCGCGACCAACAATAGGGTAGGTCCGAGACCATGCTATGCCAGGAACCTAGGAGGCACTCCCGACGCGCTCCCGCATGATTCACAGTCTAATGGCATGCAAGGCATCCCTGGGAGGCTAGTTACTCAGCCAGGAGTTATCCCATATCACCCATGTGGTTGTAATGTCATATGTTCGGATGAAATTCCAAAGGAATCGGTCCTTAGCTGCAGTGCGGGAGACTCGTCTTGCTGGCATGATCCCCGCACCGCGGTTTTCGCAAACCATTTTATTTTCAAGGCACCGACCCAGGTGTCGAGTTTTCTAAAGTTTCATTAACCCAAGTTTTACCCATCGTAGTCATTTTTAAATTTAATAAGCGATCACCAGTACTATGCCTGTCGACATGGGTATCGGGATCTATCAAGGGCGGTGACAAGGATGTGTAAGGAAAACACAATTAATCAAGGAAGTCATGCAGCAATTGGGTTGGCGGCCCGTCGGTCATCTTGCGACCGCAGCTGGGAAATCGTCTCTGTGTAGCCTAGTAAATGCGATTTGGCAATCAAAGTATTTAGTTCCGCAAATATGGGCTCAAGATGATCAATGGTGACTTGCCTTGCTCTAGGTCTTCACGAGTCTTCGAGAAATTTCGGCGAAATCCGCTCCAAAACGAATTTCCGACGGTTGTTTACTATGCGCAAACATTCAGAATCTACACAAAGTCCAAGAAATAGATCTATTTAGTGCTAATAATAGTGCCATTGAATAGATCTCATTTTTAGAAAATTACTGGAGTTGGAATAGAGTCAATCGGATCAACGGATTGAAAGTTATGAATTTCCGAAGGTTTAAAGAATTTTTTGATCACTAAAAAGGATTATTTGGAAATTCTTGAGAGGAATATTCTCTGGAAATTCTCTCTGGCAGTCACTGACAAGTGGGGGCCAATGGCAACATGGGGCCCGCAAGCCAGAGAAGGAAAGGAGGAGTGAAGGCCTACAGCCACTAGAGATTGGGGCCCGGCTACACAGTGGAACGGAGGGAGTGGAGATCTGCGGTGAGCCAGTGGAAGGGGTGGGCCCACAGGTCGGTGAGACGGGGCGCGTGGACTGAGTCTTGCTAGTACGAGGGGAGAGGAGAAGTGGGGGCAGTGCACGGGCATGGTTCATGGTGGATTAGGACGACGGGCCCGCATGCTAGTGACTCGTGATTGGTGGACCGGGAGAGATAGGCCCATTGGTCAGCGCCACGAGCGGCTCTTAGAAGGGCGAGGCAGAAAGAAGAAACGCGGCAGCCGAGATCGACGGTCGACAGTGGTGCGAAGCGAATCGGAGAACGATGGCAAACGGCGGCAAGCGGCAGCGCCAGTGAGGAGCGGAGGTCGAGGCGAAGCATTTGAACGTCTCCGATGGCGTCGTCGGTGACGGAGGGCCACTGGCAGCGTGGAATCGTAGACGGCGGAGAGAGAGAAGGGAGAGAAGAGGAGTAAGGTCTCGGCGTCCATGGCTATGCGGCGGTGTGGTCGTTCACGGTGCGGTCCAGAGAGGGAAAGGGGCCCGTGGGCGTGGGGGAAGGAATAAAGGACCGTTGGCCTTAGGTTTCTCGGGATAGATCGACGGTTGCGCTCGGATGCGCGCGGGGTGGCGAATGGGAAAGACCGAGAGTTGGGACGAAGAAGCTCACCAGGGAGGAGGGGAATTGGCTCGGCGACGGCGATCGGAAATGGGTTTAGAGAAGGAAGCCGTGAGGTGTTGTCGATGATGTGAGCGACGTGGTTGCGGTGTTCACGGCGCACGGTCTCAGTGGAGCATGCCTGGTTGAGAGGATTTCCGAGCTGCGCTGACGGAGCGGTTTGGCAAGAGAGGTTCGGCGGCGCCTCAAGGGAGCAGAACGAAGGGGAGAATCGAGGGGTTCTTGGGGGTTTTATAGGGGTGGAGGAGCCCGGCGTCAATGATTGAGGCTCAATCATGGGGCAAGAAGGAGAGAGGCGGGAGATGCCGAGGCGAAATTCTCCTCACGGGCGGCCGAATTCAAAATGGCGGTCAGGATTGCACAGAGCGGCGGAAGGTGGTTGATCCAACGGCATGGTTCGTTGTGCGAGCGCGGGCGCCCGAGAGGACGACGGTGACGTCGGTGTTCCGGGCTCTCTTTTGACCGGCTTGGTCCAGGACCAAGGAGGAGGAAGCGGGAAAATAGGAGCGGCGAGGACGGCGAGGCTGTCCAAGGGTTGTCACAGCGCGAGTGGGGCGGGGATGCCGTGACATCGGCGGCCAGCTCGGTAGCGGGGTGCGTCGGCATTTGACTAAGTAGGTCCGCACGAGGACGGGGAGGAACGGGACGGGATCGAGGAGGAAGAGGATACCGTGCGGCGATCGCACGGCTCACGGTGGTAGGTGACACGCGTGCGCATCTGGGCCGTGCGCGGCGGTCTCGTGCGGTGCGGCTAGCGAGCGGGGATCCGACGGCTATTCGCTGCGCGTGTGGCCACGCGGCGGAAATCGGGAGGGTTGCGGGCGAGTGCGCAAGGCGAGCAGGATCGGGCGGTGGGCACTCGTGGCTCAGCCACGTGGCAGGCATCCGCAGCGCGCGCGGGCGATGGCGTGCAGAGGAGATCGACGACGCGGAGCGGTGAGGTCGGACGCGTGGCGGTGATCCATGGGGCGAGACGGCTCGCGCGTGAGAGAGGGGGAGAAGATTGGGCGGCTGGGATAGGCGCGCATGCCACATGGCGTTGATCCGACGACCGAGGTCGGCTGTCACGTGGGGCTACGGTTGCTGGGCCGGTTAGGGGGGGTGGTGGCCCAAAGATACAGTACTCCCTCTCTATTTTCTTTGGAATATATTTAAAAGAGTTTTGGGAGACTTCATAAAGGGAATTGAATTCAAAATTTGTTTTTGAATTCATAAAAATTTGAGGATTCAAGGAGGAGGTCACAAGCACGGATTTAGGTATACTTCTCCTTTTGGACTGGCTTTTGCATTTGGGTCCTTGGTATTTTTTTGGGGGTTTATTTGGTTGGTTATTTGAGGGCGAGGTTTGAATTTCAAAATTCATATTTGAACCCTGAAAATTTTCTTTGGGAGATTAAGGGAGGATGTGTGACAGCACGATTTTTTAGGAATTAAATAATTAATTAAATATTGTTTTTCTAGAATTTATATTAAATTATAAAGCAAATTAATTAAGTAAATTATAAAGCAAATGGGCATAAAAAATTTCTTTAATAAATCATTGTCGAAATAATTTTTAATAAATTATTAGTGTGTAATTACACTCTCTAAAATTTTCTCGGATTTTTTGGAGCTCTAGAATTAGGGCCTGTTTGGTAGGGCTCCAGCTCCTAGATCTTAACTCCTGGATCCAACTCCAACGAGAGCTGGATTCTGTAGGATCTGGAGGTGGCCTGAAAGTGTTTGGCTAGCCTGATCAACTCCAAAAATCCTGAAAGAGATAGGTGGGGGAAGATGGACAATTTTACCGCTCGCTCTGCCGGTGCGCCGCCCTCCGCCGCCGCTCGCTCTGCCGGTGCGCCGAAGGAAGCTCGCGAGACAGGGTCGGGACTCCGTGGGGTTTCGGGAGAGACGAGAAAGGGAGAGACGGGGTCGGGAGAGCTGTCCCCTCCGGCCGCCGTCGCCTGCTCGCCGCCGCCTGCTCCCCCTCGGCCGTCGTCGCCTGCTCCCCCTCGGCCGCTCCGGCCGCCGTCGCCTGCTCCCCCTCGGCCGCTCCGGCCGCCACCGCCTGCTTCCCCTCCGGCCGCTAGAGCCCTCGCAGGAGTCGTGGGAGAGATCGGGGGAGCGAGGGGCCGCTGTGCCTCTGGGAGGGGGCGAGGGAGGGTATATCAGTGGCATTTGTGGGTAATTACAATACAACTTCTATAGGTACATATGTAAAATAGACGGAGCTGGAGCCATGGAGCTGGCAGAGACCCGCTCCAACCTGCTAGTTCTTTTTTTAGGAGTGCTCCAGCCTGATCTGATCCATTTTTTGTTGGAGCTGGACCGTTTGGTTGGGCTCCAGCTCCACTAAACTAGAATCTAGGAGCTGGAGCCCTGCCAAACAGGCCCTTAATTTTAATACTACAAAGATCAATTTCAGTAATTATTTAAGCAAATTCTAAATTCCTTTTCTTGCGTCGTTTCTGGTGCGATCCCTTTGTGCCCTTCTGTTCTACCCAGACTCGGGTTGTGGTCCCAAAATCCCTTTGATCTTCCAAATTCCAAAGAAAAATTTCGATTCTGAAAATGTTTCGATATTTCTGAGCTTTCAAAAATATATAGTCGCGATATTCCAAATATTCTAATATTCCAAAAACTCCCCCAAATTCTGATATTCCAAAATAATCTTTGACTCCCTAAATAATCTAAAATTCTAAATTTTTCAATTTAGGATTTTTCCGAAAAACCCCTGCTCTTTCCCTTTTTTTTTCCCTTTCTTTCCTCTTTTCCTCTTTCTTCATTTTTTTTATTTTCTTCCTTCTTTTCCTTTCTTTCCTGTTCCTCTTCCTTCCCCGTTCGTCCTCTTCCCTCTCTGCGGCAGGAGCCCGAGCCCCGGCCGAGTCGGCCTGCTCCTGCCCCTGCGTCTGCCGCCGCTGCTCCGCCGCCCGGCCCAGCCAGCCATGCCGCGACGCCTCTCTCAACCGCCTCCCACGTCCGGCGCCGCCAAAACCGCTGTGCCGCTCCGGGACTTTGGAGTCCAGCGTCGCCACACCCGCCTACCTTATCTCCTCCCTCCCCTATAAGAAGCACGGCCGCCTACCTCTGCTGCCCCTGTGCCCCGCTGCCGCCCCGGCGTCTCCTCCGCTGTCGCTCCTCTGCCTCGCCAAGCAAGCCGCAGCCGCTGCGCGAGGCCCTGCCGCCGGTCACCCCGGACGACGCCGTCATCTGCGCCTCCTTCGCCAACCGCCGTCGCCGTTCCCTCTCCGCCGGCTTCGCCGCCTGCCACGGCCGGACCAGCGCCGCCGCCTCCTCTCGCCTCTCCAGTCGCGGACGCCGCTGTGCCCGGTCGCCGTCGCCTGGTCATCGCCGTCGTCTCTTCACGGTGAGCGCCCTAACCGCGTCACCGCCGCTCTGCTCGATCCCGTCTGCCACCGTCGTCCCGGCCGACGAGCCGCCGTCGCCATTCCCTCTCCACCGGCCTGCCGCCCGTCGTTTGCCGCCGTCCCGCGCCGGTCTTCGCCGTCGCCTGCGTCCCGTTGCTGCGCCGTCGCGCCGGCCGTCGCCCCGACCTTCTCGGCCGCCATGGCGCCTTAGCCGGTATCCGATTTTGTCCGGCCTGGGCCAATGACCGGTGGGCCCCGGTCGGCTGGCCCAGTGTGTCACTGCATGTGGATCCCGGTGTCGTGCCCCTCCTCTCCAGTGAATGACCAGTGGCCCGAGCAGTTTCCTTCCCTCTGTGTATGATAGTGAGCCCGGTCCGTACTTCCTCTGTGACATGTGGACCCCGGCGGTTCCATTTCTCCGTGTGCAACTGCATGTGGGCCCCAGTGACAGACCTTTTGCTGTGACACAGCCATGTGGACTTGGGTGGTCAGAACCTTAACTAATTCCAGTCATTGGATCATTTTGATCTAATTCATCTGAGCCACTAGATCCATATAAAATGCCGGATCAATCTCGACCGTTTAAATCCACCCGAATCAAGTCCCAGTCGTTGAACCTTTTTAATCTAGTTAGAGCCACGTCAACACTAGCCAGTCCGCCTCAGTTGCCACCTCGGTATTTTATCCATGTATGCTGTCACGTCATCAGCCAACCACCTCTCTCTATTTCTCGCTCCATGAACTAATTTCACCGTGAACCAAGTCATCAACCGGCGGGTCCTACTCATTTATCCATTCAAAATAATTCCTTTTATAACCAATTTCTAAGAGAATATTCTAGGGAATATTCTTTTTCCCTTTTCCTTTTGGATTTCTCTGAATTCAATCTTCCGGAGGCCGTATCTTTTCCATTTGAACTTCGATTCGACACGCTCTTCTTCCTAAATTCATCTAAAATTATGATCTATCTGTTTATATACTTATATGTACTATTTATTTGGAGTTTCTTAGAGTTTTTCTCGTTTTACGTTGTCGGAGGACGAAGCCTCGACGGCGGGAAGTCGGGAGACCCCCCTTTTGAGGTTCGGCCAGGGGAGTGGTTCTCAGGTGTACGAGGCGTTTGAGAAGACGAGAAACCGTGGCACACAGAGAAGACAGGAGGATTTATACAGGTTCGGGCCGCCGGACGCGTAATACCCTACTCCTGTGTGTATGGCTAGGTGGGAGAATGAATACGGTTACAAAGTGAGCTCAGCCGGAGCTGAGGAAGAAGAACAGTCGTCTGAGACTGAGCTAGAGTCGGAGAGCCCGGGGTCTAGTCAGAGTCTGAGCTCGGGGTTCCTAATGCTAAAGCTTGCTTTTCTCTCGGTTCGGTGGCCTGGATCCTCCTTTATAGATTAGGGGAGTCCACAGTGCCAGAATACAGAGAGAGAGCTTTTCCGGTGAGTTCTCCTGTGCACACGTCTGCCTACGACGCCCATGCCGGAGCTGTTGCTGCTGTGGGCGGCTGGAGCACACGCATGCCAGCAGCCGCCTGTTGCGCCACGCCTGGAGGAGCCTGTCGGGTGCCGCGGGCGGCTGGTCTGGTCGCCTGGTTGCCTCACACGCCCGGAGGCGGCGCCTCCGGGCACGGGCGACACTCGCCCGGGGCCGGAGGAGGCGCTCCCGGACGGCCCGCTCCCGGGCGGCACTCGCCCGGGGCCGGAGGCGGCGTTCCCGGGCGGCACTCGCCCGGGGCCGGAGGAGGCGCTCCCGGCCGACAGGCGGCGCGTCCGGGCGTGGGGACGAGCACCCGGGGCCGCGGGCGACACATCCGGGCACGGACGACCGGCGGGAGACACGGCCTCCCTGCCGGCCACCGGTCGTGCAGGATATGTCCCCTGGAGGAGTCGATGTGGCCGGAGATCCACGCGTCCCCGCAGGCTGTGGGACCCCCAGTCCCATTTCACCGACAGTGGCCCCTGGCCCTGTTGCTCGGCCGGAACCGCTCTGGGCAGAAACGGGGCCACGTCTTTGAAGAATCGAGGGGACGCTGGGTCCGCCTGGTTCGCCGTGAACTGGTGAAGTTTGATGACTTGTTGCGTAGTCTTGTAGAGCCGATGTCTGACGAGGAGTTCGAGGGAGACGTCAACTCCCTCCTGACGCCACCGGCCATGCCCCCGAGCGCTGCCGTCCGGGAACGCCAGCGATGCCACGGGAAAAGGCTGCTGGGTTTTGAAAAGGGTGGCGTGGCTCCGAGAGCACAACCCCTGGGCCCGAAGCCTTGTCAGCCCCGGCAGGGAATTGGCGGCCGGAAGTGATTCTGGGATAGGGCCCGAGCACAGCCCCGGTCCCGGAAACGCCTTCCCCGGGTGTGGTCACCTTGGGCCCCGGGTCCCGGAACGTTTCCTTGGCGCAGGTTCGACCGGGAGGCCGGGCCTACGGGAAGCGTGCGGTCGACTTTCGAGTCCGTGGCGCGTGGGGCCACGACGCGGCTGCATCCAGGCGGCTCCCCGACGTCCGCGAGGTTCTGTTGAGGTGTTGCTATTCGACACCGAGCGCCAGCAGCCGTGAGCGGCCGTAGCGCCCGAGTGCCTCTTCCGGGCCCCGGCTAGTTGCCTGCCCGGAACTCGACACCCGAGGGCAGCACGCGAGATAGTTCCCGCCCCCGGAATCGTTGTCCCCGGATCCAATCGAGCGCCGATAGTTTGTTCGCCCCGGAACTCGTCCCCGAGGACGATTAAGTCCGTCTGGTGGCGGCGCCGGGGAACCCCGTGCCCCCGAGCTAGTTGTTCCCTGCCGGCCCCGGGGACTAGTCTCCGATGGCCGCGAGCAATTAAGCCCAGTGGCCCCTGGTCCTCTGCTTAACGACTTGCCTGCCCCGCCTGTTGCCGGGAACAAAAATGGGCCCGGGGACCCAGGGGCCCCGGAGGTAATGCGGTGGACATGTTCCGGGCCCGGGGCCCGGGCTTGGGAAAATAGGAAGGTATCGGACGCTCGCGTTGCCCCGGGCTCGAGCTCGCCAAGGCGATGCTGTCCCGGGTTCTCAGTCGTCCTGCCTAGCTGCGAAAATGTTAAGGAAGCCCCGGTGGTTTTCGCTGCCCGGTGAATTCAGGAGCAGCGGCGCGGACGCGCAACGCTCACTCCGCGCGGGAGCAGATGGCGGTTGCCGCCGGCCAAGTGCAGGCGGCAGCCCGCGGGAGCAGCGGAAGTCCGCCCCGGTCCAGGAGGAATTCGTCGAGAAGCGGACGGGCAGCGATCGCGATAGTATGCAGCAATTTGACCGCCCGCATAGTCGCGACCGGGTTCCTTCGTGGCAACCTGGCGTTCGGGACCGTCCTTCACGGATCGGACCGTCCGAATCCAGACGATCCCGAAAGGCCGGCCGGAGATGGAGGGCGCGGCATCTGACTGAAGGGCGCGCGCCAAATCCGCTGTCGACGAGTCCTCCTGGCGCTCGGTCCAAGATGGAGGCGCGGGGAAGAAAACATCTTTCCGGAAAGATCACGTCGCGGTCCGGAAGCGTGAGATCCTTGCAAGCGAGCCGGCGGTGAAGGCCGCTTGAGTCCTGGTCGGTGGAGATGGAAAGGGAGGCCGAGACCTCCCGGAAGCGCGCGGCCGATTTTGAGGCCGTGGCCGACGCCGCAGCCACGGCGGCGGGGGTTCTTCGAGCGGGGGGAGCACTTCGGAGAATCCGGGGACCGACGAGTCCGCGAAGACGCCCGGTTGCCTTCCGACGTCATCCGCCCCGGTCCGGTCGATGAAGGCGAGCGATCTCCCCCCGTGCGACGATATCTCCGGCCCTCCGCTCGTGCTTGCGCTTGGCTTTTGCCTGTCTGGTACAAAGAGAGATATTTGCATATGTATATGATCATGCATATATTTTTTGTACCTTGGTTTATTGTGTTGTTCGGAGGTCGCTGGTGTTTGGAGCCTTTGTCCGGGAACGCGAGTGCCGGGCGTCGTCCGATAGCGAGATCCCAGCAGCTGCGAGTAGCGTCGGCCTATGGTCCCTGTCGGGCCCTGGCACCGCCGCCTGCCCCGGGAACTCGGTCCTCGGGGCAGCGAACGCGACGGTCGCCCGCCGCGGGACCCGGTTCCCTGGGGCGCAAAAGCCTTGTGGAGCGCAAGGCCCGCAGGTTCGGCCCCTGTCCGTCTTCGGGATCCGGGGGTCCTTCGTGCCCCCGGCACCGTTGGCCTAGGGGGGCCACAGCGATGCCGCGACAACAGGCTCTACATGATGAACCGTGAGAGCACTTGGCTCGTTCCCCTGTCCATCCATGCTGCGAGCTTTGCGTCTACCACCTCCTAGGGGCCCTCTTCGTATGGTCGCGACCGAGCGTGGAAAGGATTGCGCATAAGAATCTACCCCCTAGCAGCGAAAAAAACCGAGCCCGAAGCAAACCAGAGCGGGGCACCGCAAGCCGGGGCTTAGACGATGTCCGGGTTTAGCAGATGGATACAGTTAGAGTAGCTCGCTTGGTAGGGAATATATGCTTAGGCGCAACCCAGCCACCGCACGGGCGCGACCGATTATGCCCCCGGGGGGAGATCGCCGTGATCGCGACGCAAAGAAAAGGATAAGGCACGAGCGCCGGGAACGATAATAAAAGTATACTATGGAAAGCGAATGGCATCGGCCTCGACCAGTGCTGAGGTTTAGAGGCACTTACAGGATGTGTTTCAGGTAGTATTTGTGATGATGCTTCTAGGCTTACCGAGCCGGTTGGGAAGTCCGATCACCCAGGGAGGGCCTTCCCACAGGGGGGAAGATTTCATTCCGACCCGTAAGAAATACGGCGAGATTCGAACCCCAAACCTGAAGCGATCGGGCCCGAACCTGACGCCAAGGATAGCGCTTGAGGCCCTGCGAGCACGCGGAGCGGAACGCGCCACCTTTGTTCCTCGAGGAAGTCGAGGCTACCGAGCTGCATATTTGCCGTAGTTGATGTTTGTCGATGTAGCACTGTACCGAGAGCCTGAAGGAGAGTATCTGGTAACAGAAAGGCTTCGGCCCGGTACATGTGCTCCAGGAAGGAACGGGGTCTCCCCGGGCGCCCCAGCTTGGTGTGGTATGAATCGTCCCCAGAACCGCCGGGGAAAGGTCTACTCGGTCGTTTATACAGATAGATTTGTAAAAATACTTGATGCGCCTAGGATGGAGCTCGGACTCGCTTCCCTCGCGAGCCCGAGTCCAGTATGTGCTCGGGACCCGGGGGCCCCGGCTAACGCTGAGGATACGTGTCCGGGACCCGGGGCCCCGGACTGAAATACGGTTTTGATATAAGCCGGGTTCCGGGGGCCCGGGCTTTGAATATGGGATGTGAGACGACCTTCCGGAAGCATTCTCGTCGGGCAGTGCTGTCCGGGCTTCGCGCCCTACTTCGGGGTGTCGCGTTCCTAGGCTTGCACCGCCTTGGTGAGGCCCGCCTGGTTCGGCACCTCGGTGTCGGGCCCGGGCACGCATTCGGGATTCCGTGCCTCGGCTCAAATATGTGCCCGGGACCCAGGGAGCCCCGGACTGAAATGCGACTGATATGTATTGTTGCCATGTGCCCGGGCACGGAGGCCTGGGTAAGGACATGGACCGTGTCGGATGACTTCCCGGACCCGCCCTTGCCGAGGCGATGCTGTCCGGATACTCGCGCCCTGTGTTGGTCATTCCGGGTGCCACGTTCCTAGGCGCGCATCGCCTTGGCGATGCCGCCCCGGGTCGGGCTCCTCAGAGTCGTGCCCGGGGGTAAGTCCCAGCCGTACGTTTGCCGGCGAGGGGCGCTCTGCGACGCATGCCACGATTGCTGCCTGCAGAATATGATTGGTACGTGCCCACCGTCAACTCGCGTGTCATGGCCTGAGGCCGTGGCGCGAGGAGCGGGCACGAGCCCCGCTAACCGCCGAGGGCAGCGAGGATGCTCTCTGGTTCTGGCCTGTCAGGGGCCGTGCTCGGGCTCGCTTCCCTTCGAGGGTGGGCTCTTGACACCGGGAGAAGATCCTCAACCGGGAGCGGCCTACCCGGACCTGCGCTCGACACGGCGGCGTGGTCCGGACTATCACACCCGGACCCGGAGGCCCCGGGCTGAGTCGGGACGAACCGCCCGAACTTGCCATCACGTCCGATGGAGTCCGGGCAGCCGTACCCTATGTGTGTCCGGGACCCAGAGGCCCCGGACTCTGTCGGGTCGAACCGCCCGGACTCGCCATCGCGTCCGATGGAGTCCGGGCAGCCGTACCCTAGGACAAGGGAAAAGGGGAAGATTTCTTCTAATAAGGAGGAGGATTTCATTAAACCAAAAGCCGACCAAAGAACTAGAACCGTATAGTCGACGCTTCCCGGGAGCCAGGCTCCGACCGGGGCTAGATACGCACCCGGGAGCCAAGGGCTTCGACCGGGGCTTAATATGCGCGCCCGGGAGCCAAGGGCTTCGACCGGCTCGGCCTACTGCCGCTCCTCGAGGCGTTTGGCCAAGCGTTCGACGGCGCGGCACTCCGTCAGGTCGTGCCGGTCCGTCTGGTGGAAGGCGCACCATCCCCGGGCCATTTCCGGTGGCGGCGGCGCACGTGCGGCCCTTTGCCGCTTACCGCCGCCGTCGTCGTCCTCGTGGGCGATGTCGCCCCGGGGGCTGGCCGCAGCGGCCAAGGCGGAGCTCTCAGCGGCCGCCTTGGCTTTCTGGTGCTTCCTCCTGTCCCGGCGCGAGGCGGAACGCGAGGACTCGCCGGCTCCTGCATGATTGCTGGCGGTAACCAGGCGATGGGCCGTACCTACGAGGTCGGCGACTTCACCGAGCCACCGCCTTTCCCGGCCGCTGCCCCGGTGGAACCCGGGGGGGTGGCGCAGGAGAGCCTTCGCCGCCAGGAGGGCTTCCTGCGGCGTCGCCGGCTGGATGTCTTGATGGTGGCGCGCCTGTTTGCGCCTCACGAAATGAGGCCGTGGCGGACCCAGCCGGGCACTTACCGGCTCCCTCAGCGGAGGGAGGTGCCGAGGCCGCTCGGCCAGGCCGCCACTGGGTGAAGTCGGCCCGTGCAGCGCGCACCGCGCGCCCCCAGGAAGACGTGGGGGAATGCGGTGAGCTAGCCAGAGGGCTAGCATTGTCCGGCGGGGTGAAGCCGCCGGATTCGTCGTCGGAATCCTGCTGATGATGATGGCCGGTCGCCATGGAGCGCGCTGGTGATGCCGGCGTACCACCTGAAAAGGAAACTCCCCCTACCTGGCGCGCCAGCTGTCGGAGGACGAAGCCTCGACGGCGGGAAGTCGGGAGACCCCCCTTTTGAGGTTCGGCCAGGGGAGTGGTTCTCAGGTGTACGAGGCGTTTGAGAAGACGAGAAACCATGGCACACAGAGAAGACAGGAGGATTTATACAGGTTCGGGCCGCCGGACGCGTAATACCCTACTCCTGTGTGTATGGCTAGGTGGGAGAATGAATACGGTTACAAAGTGAGCTCAGCCGGAGCTGAGGAAGAAGAACAGTCGTCTGAGACTGAGCTAGAGTCGGAGAGCCCGGGGTCTAGTCAGAGTCTGAGCTCGGGGTTCCTAATGCTAAAGCTTGCTTTTCTCTCGGTTCGGTGGCCTGGATCCTCCTTTATAGATTAGGGGAGTCCACAGTGCCAGAATACAGAGAGAGAGCTTTTCCGGTGAGTTCTCCTGTGCACACGTCTGCCTACGACGCCCATGCCGGAGCTGTTGCTGCTGTGGGCGGCTGGAGCACACGCATGCCAGCAGCCGCCTGTTGCGCCACGCCTGGAGGAGCCTGTCGGGTGCCGCGGGCGGCTGGTCTGGTCGCCTGGTTGCCTCACACGCCCGGAGGCGGCGCCTCCGGGCACGGGCGACACTCGCCCGGGGCCGGAGGAGGCGCTCCCGGACGGCCCGCTCCCGGGCGGCACTCGCCCGGGGCCGGAGGCGGCGTTCCCGGGCGGCACTCGCCCGGGGCCGGAGGAGGCGCTCCCGGCCGACAGGCGGCGCGTCCGGGCGTGGGGACGAGCACCCGGGGCCGCGGGCGACACATCCGGGCACGGATGACCGGCGGGAGACACGGCCTCCCTGCCGGCCGCCGGTCGTGCAGGATATGTCCCCTGGAGGAGCCGATGTGGCCGGAGATCCACGCGTCCCCGCAGGCTGTGGGACCCCCAGTCCCATTTCACCGACATACGTGTAGTCACGTACCATCACTGTTTCAGAGGATCGCGAAGTCTGCGGAAGGGTTTAGAAGATTTGCAGAAGACGTTTTGTTGCAAGACAAGTCACACGACAATTTCCTTGAGTATGTTGATCCCATTTGTGAAAATTATTTTATTTTAAAGTTATTTCATGAAATGTTTTGGAATGACATTATATGGATATTTATTTATTATCCAATATCAATTGATAATTATGGCTATTTTGATGTTGATATCTATACCTTGATACCCTGGTTAATTAATATTCACTAGCTGGATGTTTAATTATTTATCTGGCTAGATTATTTAGGATCTGCTTAGCTATGCTTAGAAATTGTAGTGTTATTTTATGTGGAAAACTATTCATTCATTCTGATTAATTAATGGATACTGGTTATTATTTTCACGACAGTGAGTCATGGCTGGTTAATTAATTTTACCAACTAGAACTTGACTGAATGGTGGGTTGTGAGCACCAGGATTATGAATGTTGCTAGTGGTGTTCATGGCATCTAAGGACCGGTTCGTGGACTACTTGTTGCGAAGCATTTAACGTACTAACTACAAGTTAGAATGGGCAACAGCTGGATCTGTAGTGTAGCGAGTTCAACAGGAGGCACCACGGTGTGTTGTGGCTGTGTCAATAAGACTACAATGGCTATATCAATAAGTCCATGTTTTGGGCGTTGAATCGTCTCCTTGTTGGGTGCCTGATCAGTTCCTGTCGGAGACTGGTGGTTCAGCGGGTGCTGTTCTGTTGGGCGAGTTATGTGAAAGGTCTTGTCACGGTTTCCCCCTTTACAGTACCATGGTGGTATTTCGGGGCATGGTGATATGTGCGGAATCGTGTCTTGTGGGTAAATTGGTACGCCTCTAACCAGAGTAAAACTATTCGGATAGCCGTGTCGGCGGTCAATAGGCAGGCCTAGCAATGTTTTCTGTGATTAGTCCCACACTGCTTAATGATGATGATAAATGGTGGAAACTTGATAGCTCCAGTTTGGAGGGTTATGGTTTTGGGTCTGAACTGCGTTGGAGCGTTGTTCAGAGATTAGTTAAATGTTAATAATAATTAAACTATACTGTTTTTCAATGTTTATAAATGTAAATGTTTTAAATGCTGTTTTATACAAATAAGCCAAACTATGTCTTTCCTTTGGATTCCTGTTGCATAACATTGTATTTCTTAGTGTGGTTTGTTGAGTACGGTGGGTAGTACTCAGTCTTGTATTACTACAATCATCAGAGTGAAACTTAGCGAGGAGGAGAAGTTTGGTGTTTGACTTATACCCCAATTGAGCTGCCTGTGGCTTGGTGCTGAAGCTACGCTAGTTGTCGTTCCGCTGCTGTTTTCTTCAGTGTGAGGATTAAATGCCTCTGTTGTAAGTATATATCGTTTATCGTTTTGGTTATGTTTATCAAATTGTCGATTTGTGTACCTCGGTTGATTTCTGGACGAGGATTTATTGCACAAATTAGCTTTAAAAATTCTGGTGAATTTCTGGGCGTGACAGGATGGCTCAAGAGGAATAATTGATATTTTTGGAGGAGTTTGTATTCGAACTTTCAGAGGATTTCAAAGGAGGGATAGACTCAAATTCAAATTAAATTCTTAATTTGAATTTGCGATTGCCTATAGGGATTTCCAAGGGGGAAATTCCAATAGGCCGATGGTGGAGACCTGTTACATATATATATATACACACATGTGCAAATGGGTATATATCTCTATATAGGCTTAAAGGAGAAATTAATGGTGAGTCATGGGTGGAAGGTTGATACATGTATTTATGCATGTATACATTTACATATATATACACACACATATTGGTGGGAAGAGATTTTTGAATACAGGTTAATGCCCAAGTGTAATGGTTGCATTTTTAATTTGTGCCAAAACTATTTTAATAAAAATCTAAATTCAAAACTTGGCTCTTTACTGGAGTTTGGAATTTTGTGCCTATGTGTGATCTCCAAATTTTCTCCAAAAATCAGCCCTAGAACCTCTGCAAAATCCCTCAAATTTTTGCAAAAATTAAAAACCCTATTCAAATCAATTTACAAAATTTAAATCCTCCAAAAACCAATCAAGTCAATTCCTGGAAAAATATCAAATGGCACTGTGCATGCTGGGCCACCTCCCCTTCCTTTTCGGCATGCTCTCTCTCTCTCCCTCGCCGGCCCGCTCGGCCCAACTGCGGGCACGTGCGGATTAAAATCCCACGGGCCTCGCATGTCGGTGACCCTGCCCCCGCTCTCTCTCTCAGCCGCCCGATGAACGCGCACGGACAGCTACGATGCGCTTTGCCGCATGAGGCCCACCTGTCAGCCGACGACAGCACTATCGTCGTCTTCCTCCCACCGCTCGCTCTCTCTCTCTTCTCTCGATCTCTCTCAAGCTCTCTCTGTTCTCTCTCTCCAGCTCTAACAACCCGACCCCACCCGTTAGCACCCCACGTGTCAGCCACAGTACCCCTCTTTCTCTCTCTGACCCAAGGGCCCCACCTGTCATCCTGTAGATCCTCTTTCTTTATTCTCTTTTTATTTCTTTTCTTTTCTTAAATGATTTTTAATCCTTTTTAATTCCAAAAATTTGACTCAAACTTTGAAAATTCATAACTTTTAAACCATAACTCCGTTTGAACCCATTCGACTCTCAAAATTTTTCTAAAAATAAGATCTACACATCGGTACTATTAGTTGTATGAGATAGGTTCTGATTCTTGGTATTTTTGCATGTTTTTTTTGCGACGCGTAGAGGCCGTTTCCGAGGAGTCGCCGAAGGAAGTTTTTGTCGAAGACTCGCAAGATCTCGAGCAAGGCAAGTCACCCTTGACCATATTGGACCCATGATTTAAAAATTTCTATTTTATTTCTAAAAACTTGCATAATTAGGAACACGACCGTTATCGACTACGGTTCGTAATCAAATCCGTCTGGCCTAACCTATTTGCTGCATTTTTACCTACCTTGGATAAATTGTTGCCCTTTCCTTTGTAACCCTATCATCCTTGTATTTGTACTTGAGTACGAATATCGATGACCCTGTTTTACCTAAACTAAAAATACGACGATGGGAAAAACTAGGGTTTTAAATAAAATGATTTTTAACCTCGACACCCTTGGTCGAGTATTTGCAAACTAAAACAGTTTTACAAAATTTGGTCATGAGTCGTCGCTGCTTGTGTGGTTACGACCTCACGTGACATTTAAGGACCGTGTCCTTGAGGAATTGCACTGAGCATATAAAAGTGCGACCACTCGGGTGGAATGAGATGCCCCTGGCCGAGTAACTAGTGTTTCCAGGATGGTTTTTGGTTGCTAATAAATATGGGAGCGGTTGAGTGCCAAGAGGGCGATATACCCCCGTCCCTGAGTACAGGAAATGAGTTTCTGGTACTTGGTTGAGAGAACCCATTTATAGGGCAACGTACTATTCTGGGAAGGCTCTGAAAAGGCCTTGTCGTGAACCTCACTGCTTGGCCAGTGTGGGAATAAGCTCGCGTCGTGTGGGAAAAGCGTGCACCCTTTGCAAAGGTATACAAACTGTTCGAACGGCCGTGCCCATGGTTACGGGCGAATGTGAGGTGATTCCTCTAGCGTAGATTTTATTTTATAAATATCTGTGCAATTGTTATGCGGGTTGGGAACCATTACCAAAATCGGTCCGTGTGATTGATGGATGGCCTGTGTGGCCTGAAACGGGTCTGTGTGACCCGGGGTGTTGGATGACACCATAGTTGAGTTTGTCTGAGTTAAATGACAAGTTTTAAAATTAAGAATCCACCTAAATGGAGGTACTAGAGGACGGTACGCTCCGAATCGGAAATTATGACAAGTCTCAGACTTGTGGAATCAGGGGCGTAGCCAAGGGGTAGTCCTGGTAGGCTCAGGACTACTCTCGATTTTGGCCCAGAGACACCTCCCACCCCCAAAATTTTGGCCCAACAAAGTAGCAAACAGGTTCAAGAAGAAGGAAGAAGAGGGCTAGGGCACACACAGCAGGGAGTGGCTCGGCTAGGCGGCTGCCCACGACGCGCTACCTCCTCCCCTTCCCGACGCCGCGATGCGCCGCCGCCGCCCTGACGCACTGCCACCCTGACGCCCCGACGCGCCGCCCGCCGAGGCGCCACGCCACCGCTTGCCCGTCTCCGGCATCCACGACGGGCTGTCCCGTCTCCAGCCTCTGCGACACGCCGCCCCGACGTGTCGCCCGCCGCGGCGCCTCCTGCCCCCCTTCCGGCCTCCGCGACGGGCCACCCTGACGCGCTGCGGCCCCGTCTTCCCGCCTCCTGACGCTCGGTCGGGCGGCCGCCAGCCCGCCGCCTCCGTCCTCTGCGCCTCCTGGCTCCTGCCCTGGCCGCCCAACGCGCCGCCGCCGCCTCGATGCACCACCTGCCCCTCCTCCTGACGTGCCGCCGCCTACTCGCCTCCTGCCCGCCAATTCCCCACTCCCCGTCTCCCGCGGACTCGGGCGGTCGCCTGTCGGGGTCGGGCCGCGCCGCCTGCCCGCTGGCTCCCTGCTCCCGACGGCCGACGTGCCTCCTCGCGACGCGCCTCCGCCTCCAGCCTCCTGCCTCCCGACGCGCCGCCGCCAGACAACCACCGTGCCACACGCGTGACAGAATGGCGCCGCCTCTCACTCTCGCCTCTCCTCTCACTCTCAACTTCTCTCATCTCCGTCCGACGCCTCTCATCTCTCGCCAGTGAGACAGTGACTGCAAATAATCAAATCCTCATACCTCAAATCTCAATGTCTCATTGCTATTGCTCATAGAAGATATAGAAATTTGCTAATGATTTGTGAATGACTGAGTGCGAATATTGGTTTGTCAATACTCAATAAATCGCTGTTGTTATTATAGGATTTGTATTGGGCTATTAGGTAAAACATGAAGAGGAATATAGATATTACTTATTAAACTAGTATATGTGATTGCGGTGTTCGCATATTTCAAACTTGCTTGTTAAACTAGTCGATTATTGTTGTTATAAAACGTTATTTCTATATTTGTATCGCCTTTTAACTAAATTTATACTCGTATATATGATTGCGGTGTTCAAATTTTTTTTGGTATATGATGACGTTGTGTCGAATTGTGATATTAGACTACCCAACGAAAAATTTCTGGCTACGTGGCTGAGGCAAGACACACATGGCTGTGCTTCGACGGTGTTCATCACCACCAAATCCACATAAAGCAGGTAAATAATTGGTCATCAAGAGCTCTCAGCCTCTCATTGCTGTCATCGCCTGGCCACGACTCATGCCCAGTTGGCCACCAAGAGGCGTCTCAGTCATGGACACGTACTGAAGTCTCGGGTCCCACCAGAAGCCAGCCGTGATCATCAGGCCCTTCCATTCCATACCACGCGACACTGTCGCCACCGTCACCGACCGCGCGCGCGCACACGCTTCGGTGCCGAGACTTTCCTCGAACTCCTCCCCGCCGCATAAAATCCCCTCGCCTCACGGCGCCTGCTCCCCGCGCGCACCGCTCGCCTCGCCTCGCCTCGCCTCGTCCCGTCCTCCCGATCGGCCGACACCTTAATACGTCTCAGCGAGGCATAGAGGAAGAGAGAGAGAGTGAGAGAGAGAGAGAGAGAGACCGTGGTCGAATCACCGGGCCGAGCAATGGCGACGCTCATCGTCCCCGCCGCCGTGCCGCCCGTCGCCGAGGACTGCGAGCAGCTCCGCAAGGCGTTCAAAGGTCACGCTCCGCCGTCTGTGCGTTCCTCCGTGTGCGAGGTCGGATAGCTGCTGACGCGATCTGCTTTCTCTGTGTCCCGCAGGGTGGGGCACGAACGAGAAGCTGATCATCTCCGTCCTCGCCCACCGCGACGCGGCGCAGCGCCGCGCGATCCGCCGCGCCTACGCCGAGACGTATGGCGAGGAGCTGCTCCGCGCCCTCAACGACGAGATCCACGGCAAATTCGAGGTGACGCGCCCGCCGATCTAGCCCGAATTAGCTGTCACCCTTTAGTTCCTATCTGCCTGATTCGATTCGTGTGGGGGTTGGCCTCTGTCAGAGGGCGGTGATCCTGTGGACGCTGGACCCGGCGGAGCGGGACGCGGTGCTGGCGAACGAGGAGGCGAGGAAGTGGCACCCCGGGGGCCGCGCGCTGGTGGAGATCGCGTGCGCGCGCACGCCATCGCAGCTCTTCGCGGTGAGGCAGGCGTACCACGACCGCTTCAAGAGGTCGCTCGAGGAGGACGTCGCGGCGCACGTCACCGGCGACTTCCGTAAGGTGATGACTCTGAATCTACTATCATCTGCTATGTCGCTATTTGTGCTTTAATACCTCAAGGTCTCGTATGCACGCACCAAAATGTGGTCTTGAATTCTTGATGCGTCAAAACGCAAACTTCGAATTTCATAGATCATAGATCTGTCAAAATCAGAAAATGCGTGAATTTACACGTACTGATATGCTTCTCAGGCTTCAATATGTTCATGTGTGGATTTTATTGTCATCATGCCACTTGAATTGATATGAGATATTTATTCCTTTGCGGCAATACTTCCTTCCTGCTATCACGAATTCATGATTGGCACTATTATGTATTCTGAATAACTGAAGATTGAAGATGGCTTGCTTTCTTACCGTCCTTTCCATTTAACTCTAGTCTAATGCAATTCCACCCTTTTTAACATTGCCTGGGCATTGATAAATGGTGAGGTAGTTCTAGATGCAGAGATACTCTATTAGATTATCATATTTGAGAATATAATACAGTTGCTAGTTGTGAAATGAGATCTCGGTTCACTTCATTGGCTCTCTATACTGCAATGTGAATATCACTTCAGTTTAGGTTGACTGGACCATTTTATTGTTGTGCTTTAAAATTTGTGAAATACTAAATTCCATATGTCATTGCTACAAAAGAACACCTTAATTACCAAATTGAATTTTTTTATTCTTACTCGCAGCTTTTGGTGCCTCTTGTGACTGCATATCGCTATGATGGCCCAGAGGTGAACACATCGTTGGCACATTCTGAATCCAAAATACTTCATGAGAAGATCCATGACAAGGCTTACAGTGATGACGAGATCATCAGGATTCTCACCACAAGGAGCAAAGCACAGCTACTCGCAACATTCAATAGTTACAATGATCAGTTCAGTCACCCAATCACTAAGGTAATAATTGCATGCTAACCGTTTGTTTTTCTGTTAAAGAACATTTTACCTACTATTCCTTATCCATTAAAATTACGAAGGCAAACACACACCCAACAAGGTGAATGATAACATGTCAATTTTTTTTGCGACAGATAACATGTCAATTAAAACTTCTTCGATGAAAATGTTTCATTCACTAACATGCCATTGTTTGCACTGAACATATTTTTAGAACTGAAATTATTACACATTGCTCAAAGAGTAATTGTTCACAGTTTGGTGACAAATTGTTCAGTGGTCCATAATGTTGTTTGTTGACCGATCCTTTTCTAAAACTCTTCTAACAAATTTCGGCACACTGGCAGGATCTGAAAGCTGATCCCAAGGACGAGTTTCTTGGAACACTAAGGGCAATCATAAGATGCTTCACTTGCCCTGACAGATACTTTGAGAAAGTCATTCGATTGGCTTTAGGAGGAATGGGCACAGACGAGAACTCTCTTACAAGGGTCATAACAACTCGTGCCGAGGTAGATCTGAAGCTGATAAAAGAGGCCTACCAGAAGAGAAACAGTATCCCATTGGAGCGAGCTATTGCTAAAGATACAACTAGAGACTACGAGGATATTCTGCTCGCCCTCTTGGGAGCCGAGTACTGAGACGTATATCTGCTCCATCTTGTCTGGTCCTTGTTTGATTGGAAAACAAATCCGCATAGAACTGTGCTCTGTTCTGTTGTTTCTGAATGATATAAGTGAGCTAGTCTGCACAGCAGTGCTCACAGAAATAAAATTTGTCCTGCGTACTGGTTGTCGTCTGAGCTGCTTCGGATACTATTGAAGTTTTTGTTCATTATGAAGTGGTCAAGGAAATCTAACCACTTCCGTCGTTCGGGAATCTGGAACCATAAAATGGTAGAGGATGATTACATACATTTGTAACCATAGAATCGTGGAAACAACGGTTCTTCAGTAAGAACATGATTTGTCAGATACGAGAATCTCATGGTATATTCAAGTCATGACGTACTCAGGCGACGGGAATCCTATGGTGACCAAGACTTGTTACAGTGCAGTAACTTGCTACCTACGGCTCTTACATGGCAAATACAGGTTCTTGTATCAGACTTTCACGCTGTTCGGCATGGATTCTTCGGTTAGCTTTTTTTCTTGTTTTTCGTGAGCACGCTTCCTAAAACGATAAACGGTGTGTTTTTTGTAAAAATTTTCTATATGAAAGTATTTTTTAAAAAACAAATAGTTCTATTTTTTAAGTTTTTAATAATAAATACTTAATTAATCACGTGCTAATGATATTTCTCGTTTTATGTGTGGTTTATAAGCCAGAAAAATAAGCACATAAAACACCACCAACTTCAGGAGATTATCAGAAGCTGGCAGATTGAGGGGTACGTTTAGTACTGCACATTTAGTTGGGCTACATCTTCGTCCTCTAAACGATACTTTTTTAAAAAAAATTTATCTAAAAGTTTCTTAAAAAATTATATTAATCTATTCTTTAAATTTAAAATAATTAATACTTAATTAATTATATACTAATAACTTATTTCATTTTACATCCCACCATCTCAGCCGTACCAGCCAAACGAACGCAGAGCAGTGAAAGTACAGGACAGGTGTTACTTGTACGCTGTAACCTCTTCCACAAACTTCTCAGGCTGTTGTACTCTTCCTAGTTATTTGGATTAATTTCTTTGAGCACTAGCTTGTAGCTACCCGGCACATTCCTACCATCCTATAGCCAGCCGTCCTACTAATCTCCCCGTGCCAGAGGCTGTTTTTTACTTTCCAGCTGTCCGCGGAATGCTGTCACTGGTGACGATGGTGTTTGTATGCCACGACGCCGGTTCACGTCAACAGACGATTCAAGACACTGAATATTGACGAACAGTCCATTCCAAGAGGTAGTAGAACATCTGATACTAGTTTTTTTTCCCTGAAAGAACATCTGACAGAATTCCTAAACCAATTTGAACCATCATGTATCCAACAAAGTCCAACCAAGCCAACCAATTGAGATTACAGGAGTGTATTAACGCATAATGTTTGCGAAAAGCTTGAGTACAGGCACCAACCCTTTTTTCAAGGATGCTGTAATTAAACACTAACCCGAAGATGCATGAGCAGAAAGAAAGTACTGCCACCAATTACAAAACCAAACCTTCACCACAGTATCGTACTGGCTTCCATTGATCAGTCCATGAACTACTTATTCGATGGACAAATCGGGCCACGAGTCGAACTCCGGCGACCCGAGGTCCGGCAGCTCATCGAACACGCCGGCCGGCGAGCACTGCGGCAGCTGCACGGCCGGGACGTCCGGGCTGCTGCTGCCGCCGGCAGCAGTTGCTGTGTCTGAACCGTACCCGTGCACCGCACCACTACCACCGCACCCATGCACCGCGTTCGACTGGTTGACGGCGTGCACGGGGATCCTACGCGGCAGCGGCCGGAAGATGGCGGCCGTAGGGAAGCCGGTGAACTCCTGCACCATGGCACGGAAGTTGGACACGTCGGTCGCGATGACGGTGGTCGACGAGCAGCGCGACGTCGACGTCGACGGCCGCGGCGCGGACGCCGCGTGCCTCTTCTTGGCGGCGCGCTGAGGCTGCGCGGCCGCGGAACCGACTGCGGGTGCTTGGCCAGCCGGCTGCAGCTTCCCGACGGCGTGATGATGGTCGGGGCGCCCCGAGACTCCGATGCATGGCTGGTACTTGGCACCGAACGCTGTATGCGTCGGCGCCGTGTGCTCGTGGTCGCACGAGTACATTGGCTTCCCGCGACAGAGGCTTCACGGTCGCACGGACTTAATAATGTGTAGCCGTGTAGGATTGCCGTTTGCCTATGGAATAGCTAAGTTTGATGTGTACTTATATACTGTACTTAACTGGAATTTACTGCCTCAAGCCTCAACCCTTTTTTTTACCTCTACGATGAACCATCGAGTCTTGGTTTTTTTAGACTTTTATAATACGTTTAACCATTTATCTTATTAAAAAATAATAATTATTTATTTTATTGTGATTTATTTTATCATTAAAAATACTTTAAGTATGAATTATATTTTATATATTTATATTAAATTTTTAAATAAGATGAATGATTAAATTTTTATGTAAAAGTTAATAGTATCAAACGTTAGAAACTTGAGAAAGATATTCTAAGGCGATCAAATGGTAGTGTATCGAGGAATCAAACGAAGAGTTGTGGTTGTTTTGACTTCGAACGGTAAGCAATCTGTACAGGGCAAAGTCATCCTTATCCTAGTTCTCTCAGCTTGTAAATGTGCATAGATATGATGTGCTCGTGGACATCTCGGTAAATGAAGTAAACGTGATCGAGGGTGTTCTACAAGCCAATGGGTGGCAGATCAAACAGTTGAGGGGCGTTGCGAAATGGTGTTCGATCGCCTAGCTTTTTCGGCCGCAGGTCAAGTAGGACGGACTCTGTTTCTGCTCTGCCACTGCATGCGTCTTTCTTTTCGCGGTAGATTAACTTCTCTTCACGAGTAAAGCAACCTTTTTGTTGCTCTCGATATAGTTCACTAGTCCTTTTCTCTAGATACTCAACAGGACTAGTTCGTGAGTTCAAGCCCACGCCAATAATTTGGCGATCACGAATTCATGATATATCGCGTCACGGTCGTCAAAAAATATTCTTTTTATCTTAAAATAAAAAATCTAGTATTAGTTGTGATATATTTTATTACTATAAATCTAGATAGAGAGTTGTTTGTATTTTGAGACGGAAGAGTATATCTAAAAAGAAGAGTATGCATGTCCAACTCTCATGTATGCTAGCTAAAATTTATCTAAATTGGTAGTAATAAGATATATTATATTTAATATAAGGTTTTTTTATTTTAAGACATAAGAAATATATTAAGAAGAAGAGCATGAATGTCCTAACTCCCATGCATGCATGCTAGCTGAAACTCGGTTCAGATGAGGCTACAGCTACAGCGCAGTTCCATTACGTTGACACACATGGAAGAATCGTGTGGGGATTATCATCCGGACACACGCACTCGCTAGCTCTCTTGACTCACGACTTAATTTATTTCCAAAGGAGATGTTGCTGTATATGTAACGTAACCGTGCATACAATGTCATACAGTGATGTAGACCAGGAGCGAGTGTGTATTTGTACGACACGCGTCGTGCAGTGCGTTGATGACTTGGTGTCGTTGCGTCAACGGCGTTGAACTCTTGCTCTGTTGATTAAGCATGGGATGGTGATAATTAATCAAGCCGTACACACATCAACACTTAAAAAGCTACTGCCTGCTGGTACAATTTTGGAGGCGGTATTTTAGTGCACCAAATGTGTAATAAGCACGTAAGCCGGAGAGAAGTCATGCACGTGCGAGCGCGACAGTCATCTTCTGATGAAGTGCTCGCTAATAAACAATACTCAACTGATTTATGAAATCAAACCGATTTAGCTCAATCAATAATGGATAAGAGCAGCCATGCTGAGGTGAGTCAGCAGGCAAGCTGAAAGAAATCAAGGCATGGAGGCCCACAAAGGCATAACTACATACTCTGATAAATATAATAGAAATATAACAGTGATATGAGTTGAGAGTATGCTTAATGAACAATACCTGACTTGAATTGACTGAATTGCTACAATAGTACAGAACACCCATATCATGTGGCCGCTTGAGGCCTTGAGCTTCCCATCCTACTCCAGGCCTCCGGCACAATAAATTTGAGCCGTACGCAACCCACTAATATGGGCCGCACGTACGTGACAATCCCATCAAGCCCAACTAAATATGGGCCACAGGTACGTGGCAATCCTATTCCGGACTAACTAAATATGGGCTCCACGCAGATGCCAATCCCGTTCCGGCCCAACTAATTATGGCACGCACGTACTGGCAATCCTATTCCGGACTAACTAAATATGGGCTCCACGCAGATGCCAATCCCGTTCCGGCCGGACTAAATACGGTGACATGATTTCTCAGTTTAGGCCGCAAAAGGCTAGGCCCAGCGAGTCTGGTAAGGAAGGACTATGGCTGGTCAAACAACCCCATGCCGGAAATGCGTGGACCACCGGAACGGCGTTCGGTTCGCGTCGAGATACAACCCTACCTTGCATCGTTGTACTTGTAACCGGATTAACGTCGGTGTCACGTCTATATCTACCGTGGGAGAGGTTATAAGCACAACGACCGTCATTGAATATTTCGTTTAGGCAAGCTATTTTTGGCAAAAGTTAATTGAGTGAAACATTTTGATCCTCAAACTAACTAATATGACTCTATCAAATAAAAAGGATCGCTTCGTATGGTCGCTTCATAAAAATAATCAATTTTCGGTTAACTCTATGCAAATTGCGACCATAAACATCAATGTTAGAATCCATAACAGGATTCTATAAGGTTCAAAGCTTCTACTAAAGATCAAGATCTATACGTGGTTTCTTCACAACAAAATAGTCCTAGTGAAGGATAACTAGCGAGATAATCAAACATCTTTTGTTATGTTGCTCACGTTGTTTGGAGATGTGTGTTTTTGCTTTTAATATCTCTCCATCCGCAATGCCAAAAATATTTTTGTAATTGGTTTAGGAGAGCTACTAGGTCCATCAAAAAGATGATTTTAGTTGGAATTAGTGTTTTATGTTGGTTAAAATTTAGCATTGCCGTAATAATAAAATTTTTAATGGTAAATAATTGTCTAACTCTGTGCAGGTTATCTTCATGTCTTATTTGCTTCATTTTTGATCTATGATGTTATTACAGGAGAAACATGATACTATACGCAATAGTGTTATACTCTTGAAATTGGTAGCCAAGGATCTCTTATTTCACTATAGATGATGTAGTACTATTAGAATTGCTAGCTAGAAGTTAAGTAACTTTATCAAATCTAAGTCAACATTAAAGGGAGTTAGAGGTTTGTTCCATCATCTTATTATTTTTTTTTCATGAAATTTATTAGCTATGTGTCTTGCTGGAGACATGCCGTAGCCCCTTTTGGACAGTTCTCTCTTCGGAAGGCTCAAGACCGAAGACACCTAACGGAGCTCCTTCGGTGGCCCAAAATCGAAGGCACGAAGGCGAAGGGCCCAGCTCGAAGGGGAAAGGCGCAGTGCACTTAGCGAAAACGATAGGCTCCGGGACGGGGCGCTGAGGCCGCTGCTGAAAGATCTAGGAGGCCGAAGGGATGGCCCGGCGGGCAGAACCCCATGGTGCCCATTTCGGCTAAGGGGCAAGATGGCCAAAGAGGTCGAAAGGCCCATCGGGGGCCTGGCCCACGTAGCAGCCCCATGGCCCGTGTGATGGCCCAACAGCCCATCAGGAACTTGCAGACAGGAAAAGACGGGAATACTCCTGTAACTGCCTCTATCAAGGGGCTATAATGTAATACCACCTATAAATAAAATCCTATAACCTGTAATTGTACCCCAGGCCTATAAATAGGTACCCAGGACACTGTAATGGCAAGGTTTTGCAGATTAATACAAAAGATTTACTACTACAGTCTACTCTCAATTTTCACTGTTGTTTTTCGACAACAGTTGGCGCCGTCCGTGGGGAACCCTCCCCAGGTGAGAAGCCGAAGACAAGATGCCTTCGAAGAGGAAGTTGACGAGAAGACGAACAGCCCCACGCTGCTACGGAGATAGAGAGATCGATCAACCCAAAGACCCTCAGGTCGAAGCGCGGGAGGAGCAAGCTGAAGAGGGAGCGCCTTCGCTTCAGGCGATTGTGCCAGGTGGGAGCGAGGACGCTGTGACGGTGCTGAGGGCGGAGTACGAGGCCATAAAGGAAAGTATCCAAAGGCTACAAGACATGCTTTGCCAGAGCAGGAACAACAACCGCAACTGTAGGCGCAGTCCCAAGCCTTCGGACTCCACCAAGCTCCAGCCTCATCTTCTCAGGTGTTCGGACTCCAGCAAGCGCCACCTCTGCCTGTTTCGGCCCCTCAAGCCTTCGTTCTCCCCCCCTCCATCGTCGGTAGCGCCCGACTTCGTCCGGCCTCAAGCGCCCCTTGTGATGGCACCGCACCCAACGGCTCTAGTAGCAGCCCCTTCGCCACCTCCAAGTTTGGTGCCACCTTCATCAGCGTAGCAGCCTCCCCAACCTCCTTCGGCAACTGGGTTGACGCCGTCCCTCCAGGCACAGCTGCAAGCTCTCCTTCAACAGCTAGCCGTCGGGGGGCAAGGCGTCCTTTCTTTGCCACCGCCCGTCGAAATCACCCCTGCTCCAGGGGGATGGGCGGCCCCCACCATCACGCATCATCACCTGGCCCAGCCGACGCATGCTTCGCCTATTTTCTGGGTCCCTTACCCTAGGTTGCTCCTTCGCCGGTGCCTTCGCTGCATGCCACGCCGATGAACGACAAGAAGTTGCCGCTGAGCTGGGGGCTTCAAAGCCACCCGATCCCGTCTCAATTCAAGAACCCTTTGATCGTCAAGTACCTGGGTGACTTGGACCCTAGCGAATTCCTCTTCGTCTACGAGTCCGCGATCGAAGCAGCCCACGGTGATGAAAACACCAAGGCGAAAGTCATACACCTCGTGTTGGATGGCTTCGTGCGGTCATGGTACTTTAACCTACCCCCAAGTAGCATATACTCTTGGGAATAGCTGCGCGACGTCTTCATCACCAATTTCTGAGGTACTTACTAGGAGCCGAAGACCCAGCAAGAGCTCTTCGATATCAGGTAGAAGCCAGGGGAATCCATCTGCAAGTACATCCGGAGATTTTCCCAAGCAAGATGCCAAGTGCAAGATATCACCGAAATATTGGTCATCAATGCTGCCTCTGCTGGTCTCCTTACGGGCCCCCTCACCGAGAAGATAACAAGAAAGCAGCCGAGAACGGTGGATGCTTTGTTTCGCATCATTGATGGCTACGCGAGGGGTGAAGAGGACACCAAAAGGAGGAATGAGATCCAAGCTGAACTCAACCAGGAAGGTGTACAAGGCTTGGCAGGCGTGGCACAGGCCAGATCGACGTCTTCGCAATGCCCGCAGTCGGCCTGGAAGAAGTTCGGGGACGAAAAGGGCAAGCAAGTGATGACTGTCGAAGAGTTAGAATACCCTTCGGCAAAACTTCAAGAACTCACAAGGTGGATCGGTGAAAAAGAAGCCGAAGAGGGAGAAGGACAAGTTCTGTGCCTTCCACGGCAAAGCTTCGCACACCACCGAACAGTGCAGAAACATCCAGCGTTCGGGGAGCATTGGTCAAGGGGACCAGGATCCTCCTCGACAAGAGATCGCCCCAGGTGAAGCTGTAGACCAGTCCGAAGAGAACAGGCCGCTTCAGATAGAAGCATCTCAGGACAGGCAGTGGAGGGTGATCGCCGCGATCACAGGGGGCTCCTCGCAGTGCTTAGAGTCGAAAAGACAGAAGAAGGCGCATGAGAGGGCGATTAACCACATCGCCACAACTCCCCAGACCAAGCCGCCCCCTTTCGCCTCAACATCAATCACCTTCGGCCCGGAGGATGCCGAAGGCATTTTCTTCCCACATCAAGACCCCATTGTCATCTCCATCGACATCACCGGGTGCGAGGTGCGTCGTGTCCTAGTCGACGGAGGGAGCTCGACAGACATCATCTTTGCCGACGCTTTCCAGCATTGGGAATTCCAGAAGCCGCACTCGCCCCGGCCGCAATCCCGCTGCAAGGCTTCGGCGGAAGTTCAGTTCATGCGCTAGGACAAGTGTAACTCCAGGTATCGTTCGGCGAAGGCGGTAACGCCCGGGCCGAACATATAATCTTCGACGTCGTGGACATCCCATACCAATACAACGACATCCTTAGCCACTCCACGCTCAACAAGTTCGAAGCCGTGGCGCATCACAATTATCTACGGCTAAAGATGCCAGGGCCAAATGGTGTGATTATGGTTCACGGCAACCTGGTCGATCCTGCCCACCCGTTGAAGGTAGTGTCTATCGGCGGAGACGTCGACGAAGTGCTAGCAGCCAAAATGCTGGAAGTCATCAAGCTGAACCTGGACGTCTTTGCCTAGGGCCCAGTTGATTTGTCGGGCATAAGCCGAAGCCTTATTGAGCACCACCTTGCTGTCAAGCCCGCCGTCAAGCCAAGGAAGCAAAAACTACGCAAGATGTCGGTCCAGCGTCAGGAGGCGACGAAGGCGGAAGTCAGCAAGTTGATCCAGACCCGCGTCATTCACGAGGTGGAGCACCCAGAGTGGCGGGCGAACCTAGTGTTGGTCAAGAAGTCGAATGGCAAGTGGAGGATGTGTGTCGACTTCACAGATCTAAACAGGAAATGCCCAAAGGACAATTTTCCACTCCCGCGAATCAACCAGCTAGTCGATTCTACTGCTTGCTACTAGTTGATGAGTTTCTTGGACGCCTACTCAGGCTACCACCAAGTTTTCATGGCCGAAGAGGACCAGGAGAAGACTTCTTTCATCACCCCCTTCGGCAAATACCGCTACATCCGTATGCCCTTTGGCCTGAAGAACGCCGGAGCCACCTTCGCCCATTTGTTGTACAAGATGTTGGAGGCGCAGAATGGCAGGAACATTGAGGCGTACGTTGACGACATAGTCGTCAAGAGCAGGAAAGCAATTGACCATGTTGCTGACCGACAAGAAACATTCGACAACCTGCGCTAGGCGAAGGTCAAACTAAACTCGGAGAAGTGCGTCTTTGGTGTTCGCGCCGGCAAGTTGCTTGGGTTCCTGGTGTCCGAGAGGGGCATCGAGGCGAACCCCGAAAAAATCGAAGCCATCCGACAGATGCAGCTGCCCAAGAACACTCGTGAAGTGCAGAGGCTGACGGGCCACATTACAGCCCTCAGCCGTTTCATGGCGTAGTCGGCAGAGAAGGCATTGCTATTTTTTAAGACTCCGCGAGAAGCCAACAAGTTTGAATGGACTTCCGAATGCCTAGCAGCGTTCGAGTCCCTCAAGGCGTACCTTCAAGTGGTACCAAGGCTCACCAGCCTAAAGGCAGGTGTCGAACTACTGGTGTACCTAGTAGCCTTGCCGGTGGCGGTGAGCACGGCCCTGGTGCATGAAGGCGAAGGCAGACAAACACCTATATACTTTGTCTCCGAAGCGTTGCAAGGGGTGAAGCTCAGATACTCGGAGATCGAGAAATTGTCCTATGCCCTCATCATGACCTCCTGAAAACTCTGGCACTACTTCCAAGCGCACAAAATCACAGTGCTGTCGCAGTACCCTATTAGAGAGGTGCTCCAACACAAGGAAGCCACATGCCACCTAGGCAAGTGGGCTGCGGAGTTGTCCCCTTTCGACCTACATCACGTGGCCTGAACAACGATCAAGTCACAGGTCCTTGCCGACTTCGTCGCGGAGTGGACCTTGCTTGCAGACAAGGTAGTCTTGCCAGCGAACGAGGATTGTTGGTTAATGTTCTCCGATGGCTTGTGGTCGCACGCCGGAGTTGGCACGGCCGCAATCCTCATTTCGCCCGCGGGAATGGTCATCCGCTACGCGGCAAGGATACAGTGCACTAATCCCCGCATCATCCCGACTCGGACCTTTATCCCTAATCCATCGCCGTTGCGTATCTCGCCGAACCCGAGCCGGATTCCGCTCCTTTCAGCCTTAAATAGCAAGCCCAAGACCTCTAGGAGCTATCCCGTGCACTAGATTGAGCCCTAGCTAGCCCTAGTTGCCTCCCCATGTCCCGAGTTCGCTCCGCCGCCGCCGCTGAGCCCCGGTCGCCATTGGAGTTCATCGCCGCCTCGCTTAGCTTTGCCATAGCCCACGGAAGCTAGGCCGCCGCCCCTGGATCGCCGGAGATTGCCGGAGCCCCGTCGCCATCGGGAACCCAAAGACCGCTGCCGCTAGAAGCTTGCTGCCGGCCTCCCTCGTCACCAATCCTCGTTGTTCTGCCCTCGGTAAGCATCGCTGTGATCTCCTTTAACTGTTCCCATCCTCGCCGCGCGCCGCCGTGCTGCCAATCGCCAGTGACCATAGGGTCCCGTGCCGCCACCGTCACCCGTGCTGACTTGGCCGTCGATGTGGCTGCCGCGTAGGCGCTAGCTCAGATCCGCTCGGATCTAATCCGAGCCGTCGATCGCCCGATCTGATCTCGGCAATTCGATCTTCTCGGTCGAATCCCAGCCTTAGATCCGTTGGATCAAACCTCAGCCGTCCGATCAAAGGTTGCCAAAACCTTAGCCCTTAGATCTATCTTAAATCGTGGATCAATCTGGACCATCCGATCTAATCTCATTATATCCTAGCCGTTGGATGGATCCGTGGACCTCGGTGGACCCGGTCCACCGACCCGATCCACCGTGGACCAGAACCCCTCCCTCTCGCTGCCAGTGGGTCCCACTGGTTAGCTGAGCCCTCTCTCTCTCTGATGACATCATAAAACCTTTTTCTCGAATTAAATTAATTCACTAATGACGCAATAAATCGGTTTAATTCTTTTAAAAGCTTTTAAAATGGGTTTAAACTTCTAAAATTCATAACTAATTCATTCGAACTCCGTTTGGGGTGATTCAACTTGCAAAATTCTTTAAAAATCAAGATCTACCCATTAAAAATATAATATCATACTGTTCATGAGTGTTGATGTACTGTTTTGCTTATTTTTGTTTATTACCTTTAGCCGCCGACGTTCAGGAAGAGCCAAAGTTTCTCGAGGAGAGTTCTGAGGCCTGTGAGGAGCAGCAAGGTAGGTCACACAGATTCCTCAGTACCTTTGAGCATATCGTTCCTATGTTTAAAGCTATATTTTTCCTTCAATCCTGCATTTATTTTGGAATGGCATTGGTAAAGGGAAACCCTAATCCTTGTTTATGGCCCCTTTGACTTGATTACTGGATATTGAACCTATGGGATAAATGTGAGTAGTTAGCTTTATTTTTATTGGTTAGCTAGATTACCTCTAGGACTCTGCTTAGCTATGCTTAGCAAACTATAGAATAACTTCTGGGCTATAACATTAACTTCGATTATAATATTTAGTTCACATGAAATGATGGTTCCATTTACGACTGTGGTCATGCGAGGATAATTTAATGGTCCACTAAAACTTGATTAAAAGGTGGGTTGCGAGCACCAGGGTTGTGAATGTTGCTAGCGGTGCTCCTTGCAGTTAAGGACTGGTTCGCGGACTACTTGTTGCAAAGCAACACTCATGCTAACCACAAGCTAGAATGGGTAATAGCAGGAGCTAAAGTGTAGCCTGTTCAACCAGAGTCCCCATGGTGTGTTGTGGCTGTGTCAATAAGACCACCATGGCTGCGTCAATAAGTCCATGTCTTGGGAGTTGGATCATTTCCTTGTTAGGGGCCTAATTAGCTCCTACCGAAAACTGGTGGTTCAATGGGTGGCACTCTTATTGTGTGGGTTACATATAGGGTCTCGTCACAACTCCTTTCCGAGGTATCATGGTGGTATTAAGGCGCACAGTGATGTGTTGTGGAGTTGTGTCTTGTGGGTAAATTGGTACACCTCTGGCCAAAGTAAAACTATTCGAATAGCCGTGCCCACGGTTAAGAGCAGGCCTAGCAATATTTTCTGTGATTAGTCTCACACTACATAAATCTGACTGTTGAATGGAGGAATATGTTTAGCCCCAGGTTGGAGTGGTTGGGCCTATACCGTTTTGGTGAGCGGTATAGTGTTGATCAATATTGCTTAATAATTAATGCTTTATTATCCTCTTAAATGTTTTGTTAAATGCTTTTATGCAAATTGAGCCATATTATGCCCTCCTTTGTTATCCTGTGCACTTGCATATTTGCTGTGTGGCTTGCAGAATATTTCATGTACTCACCTTGTAATCAATAATCATCATTTAGAAGAGTACTTCAGCGAGCACTGCTTGGAGGATTAAGCGGGAGCCTGGTCAAGTTTGTGGAGTGGGTTTCGTCATGCCGTCTTAGCTTACTTTCCGCTGTTAGAACTTTATTATTTTGAGAGGCACCTTCGCCTCTGTACTAAATACTTTCGATGTGTAAACAATTACTTTGATTATCCACTATGCCATGTGTGCCTCGGTTGATTCCTGGACGAGGATTTACACACAATAAAACTCTAGAATTTTGGATGAAAATTCTGGGCGGGACACGTTGGTATCAGAGCCACTTTGACCGTAGGATAAGCCCCTTGGTAACCCTAAGAGCCTTCTGAAAAAAAAGATTTTTAAACTAGATCTGTCCTCTACTTTCTTTTTTTTAATTAAGGAAGTTAACAGTACAAAAAATCCCTTTTTGATTCAATTGATTTCTTCTCTAAAAAATTTAAGTTCTTTTCTTGCAAAAAAAATTTTTAATTAAAATTTTTTTCCTTTACTCTCCCATTAATTAGTACGGTACCTTCACTACTGTACTGGTTATGATTTTTTTAAAAAAAACAACAACCCCTCATTTATGCTAATTCTTTTGTTCTTAATTTTTGATGAAAATTTTACTACCTTCTTTACCCTTTTATTTGCAACAAAATTTGTTCTGTTAACTTAGGCAAAAGCAATAAATCTTTCTTTCATGCTCCATTGATGGCAAACCAAGAGCCAGTGCATCTGTTTGGAGTTGGTGGATTCATCAAGGAGTTGCGAGATATGGCCTTCGCTATAGGGTAAAATCTGGCCCCAGAATACAGACAAGTCACTCACAACCCCTATGAAGAGAAGTGCCGTGTCCGCCTCACGATTTCAAGTGAACGAGGAGTCCCATCCATGATCTTCGGAGCTGGTGGCTCCAGAAATTTTGAGCATGCATGTCAAGAGGTGGCTTTGGAGGCTATTGTAGAACTTCGTCACCGCTATGCCGCTCGTCTGAGGAACACCGCTTACCACTACCACCCGTTCAGGACCCACAATGATGAGTACAACAGTTACCAAAACCCAGGAGTAGAGAACAGTGCAACTACTCAACGTCTTGTAAGGATGTTGAGCGCTATGGACAATGCTCGGGCTGATGTGGTGATTGCAGCTCATGAACGGGAGAATGAGAACCACACCAAGATCTGTAGGCTGTAGAACCAAGTGGATCGGTTGAAGCAAGAGTTGGCCCTGGCCAAAGGAGAAGCACCCATTGAAGGAGCCAAGATCCGCATCACCGCAAGGAAGAGGGTTCGTCTTCCACCTCAGATTCAGCTAGCACCAAGGACCCGTTTGTTGAATGACCAGGTCCCACTTCGAGTAGTTCCACCAGTGGCTTATGCTGATGATGCAGAAGAGGACTTAGAGGAGTTAGAAGCCAGCACACCTTCAGAGGGGTCAGAAGACACTGGAGCTCGCACTCACTCTGAAGTGGAGTGGGATGGTACTCAAGAAGATGAAGAGGAATTTGAACACAACTCGGATGCAAGAAGAAGTCCTTCGCCCCATTGAGAAGCTCTTAGTAGCATCTTAGCATGAGTTACCTTAGATCGTTGTGTTAGTAGTTGTGTACTTAGGAAATGTTTATGTGTGGGGGGTTTAGTCAACAGTTTATATCAGAGGGTGGTGATGTAATTGTTTAAGTCAGGAGTTGCTTGATGGTGTGATAGTAAGCTACATAAATGTTAATCCTTCAGTTCAGAGCAATAAAAGTGAAAGTTTAAATAATATGAAATCCGTCTCAAGGGCTCTTTCCCTTCTTTTCGTCTTTGCTCTGCAGATGGTGAACACTCATAACGGAAGCAACCAGGATGGTAACCCTGGAAACAACAATCGCGGGGGTGCACCCAACGGACCGCCGCATCAGGATGACAATCTTACCATTGCCCAAGTCTTGGCAAACCAAATGCAGTTGATGAACATGATGTTCCAACAGATGCAAAACCAGCAGAATCAGGCACAACAGCAGGCGCCTCCTCCTCCACCACAGAACAAGCTCACAGAGTTTTTACAAGTGAGGCCTCCTACTTTCTCTAGCACAACTAATCCGTTGGAAGCTGGAGATTGGTTGCATGCTGTTGAGAAGAAACTGGACCTCCTACAATGCATAGACTAGGAGAAGGCCTCTTTCACTTCACACCAGCTGCAGTCCTGCGTCTGAATGGTGGGATCACTTCAGAGCTAACCGAGCTAATGGACAGCCTATCACTTGAGCTGAGTTCGCCGCTGCCTTTAAGAAGACACATATTCCTGCTGGAGTAGTGGCATTAAAGAAACGTGAGTTCCGGGCACTGAAGCAAGGGAACCGGTCGGAGACTGAGTTTCTCTATGAGTTCAACCATCTTGCCCGCTATGTGCCGAAGGATGTTAGCACTGACGTCGACCGACAAGAGAAGTTTCTGGATGTATTGAATGATGAACTCTCCGTCCAACTAATCTCTGGTGACTACTCGGATTTCCAGAAACTGGTGGACAAGGCTATTCGCCAGAAGACAAACATAACCGAATGGAACAGAGAAAGCACAGGATGGCAAGCTTCCGGGCACAGCAATCCCCTAGTCAGAGGCCACGTGTTGTAGGACTGTCCCAGACAAGGTGGATCTTCATCGGCACCTCGTCTGCAGCACCAGTTCTACACCAACAACACTGGCAACAACATTGGAACAAACCGTCCTCCTCGGCCGGCTAATGTACCTGTTCAGAATCAGCCTATCAAGAAGGAAGTCAGAGGGAAGACTGTGCCTTGTTTCAACTGTGGAGATCCGGGGCACTTTTGAAATCAGTGCCCTAAGCCTAAGTGCACCAGGCAGGCTGCATCGGGACAGAACTCCACGAGCGTGGTCAAAGCTCGGGTGAACCACGTCACTGCTGAGGAAGCTCAAACTGTACCGGATGTCATCTTGGGTATGTTCCCTGTTAACTCAGTTCCTACTACAATACTGTTTAATTCTGGTGCTACACATTTTTTCTTGTCAGTGGGATTTGCTAATGAACATGGGATACCCATCCGGAAGTTGAGAACACCTATCCTAATAAATACACCTGGCCATCAGGCACCTACAACCCAGAGCAGCCCTTCTGTGACTAGAAATTATGGGCACCCATTTTCTCACTGACCTGTTCTTGATAGAATCCAGAGATATCGATGTCATCCTAGGAATGGATTGGTTAACTCGGCACAAGGAAGTTATTGATTGTGCCACCAGGATTGTGACCTTAACTTCTAGCCTAGGGAAGAAAGTGATCTTTCGTGTCCTCACTGCCTCATCTTCTCCAACCTCTTTGAACCAGGCAATCTTAACTGAAATCTCTGTAGTACGGGACTATCCAGATGTTTTTCCTGATGACCTACCTGGAATGCCACCTAAGAGAGATATTGAGTTTAGAATAGACCTAGCCCCACGCACCGCCCCTATCCACAAGAGACAGTATAGGATGGGAGCTAATGAATTGGCAGAAGTGAAGAAGCAAGTTGAAGAGTTGCTTGCTAAGGGATACATTAGACCTAGCACGTCGTCTTGGGGAGCACCAGTCATTTTTGTGAAAAAGAAGGATGGAACTCAGCGGATGTGTGTTGATTTCGTGCACTCAATGAAGTCACTATCAAGAATAAGTACCCTCTACCCAGAATCGATGATCTGTTTGATCAGTTGGAAGGAGCCACAGTATTCTCCAAGATTGATCTTCGTTCGGGTTATCATCAGTTAAGGATTCGGGAGGAAGATATTCCCAAGATTGCTTTTACCACTCGGTATGGGTTATACGAATGCACAGTTATGTCTTTCGGGTTGACTAACACCCCCTGCATTCTTCATGAACTTGATGAATAAAGTGTTCATGGAATACCTAGATAAGTTTGTGGTGGTTTTCATCGATGATATCCTCGTCTGTTCCAAGACTAAAGAAGAACATAAGCAACACCTTCGTATTGTTTTGAAGATTGTTCGGCAACATTAGTTGTATGCGAAGTTTAGCAAGTGTGAGTTTTGGCTCTCGGAAGTGAACTTTCTCGGACATGTCGTCACCGCTGGAGGGATTGCGGTAGACCCAACCAATGTGGAGTCAGTAACTAAGTGGAAGCAGCCGCAAACTATTACGGAGATTCGGAGTTTCTTAGGATTGGTGGGATATTACCGTCGATTCATAGAGAATTTTTCCAGAATTGCGAAGCCTATGACCCATTTACTCCAGAAGGATGTGAAATTTTCATGGACACTAGAGTGTGAGCGGAGTTTTCAAGAGTTGAAGAAGAAACTTGTAACCGCACCTGTGTTGATCATGCCAGATTACAAGAAAGGATTCCAAGTTTACTGTGATGCATCTCGGGAAGGTCTAGGATGTGTGCTGATGCAAGGAGGGAAGGTTGTGGCATATGCCTCACGGTAGCTACGGCCTCATGAGAATAATTATCTTACTCATGACTTGGAATTGACAGCTGTAGTGCATGCCTTGAAGATTTGGAGACACTATTTTATCAGCAACCGCAGCGAAGTTTATACAGACCATAAAAGTTTGAAGTATATCTTCACCTAGCCTGATCTGAATCTTAGACAACGAAGATGGTTAGAGCTGATCAAGGACTACGACATCAGAATCCATTATCATCCAGGGAAAGCCAATGTGGTGGTTGATGTCCTTAGTCGGAAAAGTTACGCAACGCCATGGAAGGCCAGTGGTTATCCTTGGAGTTGTGTGAAGATTTGAACGGTTAAATCTGGGAATAGTCAGTCAAGGATTTGTGGCAACCTTGGAAGCACAACCTACTTTGGTGGATCAGGTCCGTGAAGTGTAGAGAGATGACCCGGATATTTTGGAGATCAAGAAGAATATGAAGAAGGGGAAAGCTACTAGATTCTTGGAAGATAAACAAGGTACCGTGTGGTTCGAAGAGCGAATCTATGTACCAGGCAAGGAGGAACTAAAAAGGCTAATCTTGGATGAAGCCCATGGGATGCAATACTCCATCCATCTTGGCAGCACCAAGATATATCAAAATCTTAAGGAGAAGTTTTGGTGGTCTAGCATGCGAAGGGAAATAGCTGAGTATGTGGCTGTTTGTGATGTATGCCAACGTGTGAAGGCTGAACATCAGAGACCAGCAGGATTGTTACAACCCCTTAAGGTTCCTAAATGGAAGTGGAAAGAAGTAGGGATGGATTTTATCACCGGTTTACCAAGGACCGCGTCAGGATTCAATTCTATATGGGTTGTGGTAGACCGACTTACAAAGGTAGCCCACTTCATACCAGTCAAGACAACTTACTCCGGTAGCAAATTGGCAAAATTATACATGGCTCGAATTGTGTGTTTGCACGGTGTGCCACGCAAGATCGTGTCGGACAAAGGAAGTCAGTTTACTTCTAAGTTTTGGTAGAGACTCCAAGAAGAGGTGGGTACACGGTTAAACTTTAGTACCGCTTACCACCCGTAGACGGATGGTTAGACCGAGCGGGTTAACCAGATCTTAGAAGACATGTTGAGGGCTTGTGCCATAGACTTCGGTGGAAGTTGGGACAAGAGCTTACCGTATACTAAGTTTTCCTACAACAACAGTTACCAAGCAAGTTTGAAGATGGACGGAAGTGCCGCATGCCCCTACTTTGGGATTAAATGGGAGAACGTCAAGTATACGGAATGGATATCCTACGAGAAGTAGAAGAAAAAGTGAAGATCATACAAGAATGACTTCGAGTAGCTCAGTCTCGTCAGTAGAGCTATGCGGATAACCGCAAAAGAGATCTCAGTTTTGAGGAAGGTGACTATGTGTATTTACGAGTCACGCCACTTTGAGAAGTACACCGAATCCAGACGAAAGGAAAGTTGGCACCACGTTACGTGGGACCCTACAAGATATTGGGACAGAAAGGAGAAGTTGCTTATCAACTCGAGTTGCCTCCCACCTTGACGGGGGTACACGATGTCTTCCATGTGTCTCAGTTGAAGAAGGGTTTACGAGTACCAGCCGAAGAAGCTGATCTAGAATAGATCGAGATTCATGAAGATCTGACCTATGTCGAAAAGCCTATTTGTATCCTAGAGACCAGTATAAGGTATACTCGGAATCGAGTAATAAGGTTTTGCAAAGTACAATGGAGTAATCGCTCGGAAAAAGAAGCGACATGGGAACAGGAAAATGAATTGAAGTCTGCTCACCCGCACCTCTTCACCTGATCTATCGAATCTCGGGACAAGATTCTGTTTAAGGGGGGTAGGTTTGTAACTCCCTGAATTTATCCCCATATAAAAATAATTGTGAAAAAGAATTTTAGAAATTAAATTAAAAGCATCAAGGAGTGAAAATAATAAAATCAAAGAAAAATCTATATCAAAATGGGCTTGGAAATAATTTTATAAAATTCTTTGCTTAATTATCTATTTCCTGAAATTTTCTGGGATTTATTTGATTAAGGGAAGTATTTTTGGTGAATTAAATAGTGTTCATAGCATTAAAATAAAAGAAAAAGAGTTAAAAACCCCCTCCCTGTGCACTTGGGCCATTTTCGGCCCGTTACTGTGCACTTAATGCCTCTCCCCTCGCGCGCGCGCCCACGGCCTGCGGCTGCCGCGTCGCTCTCGCTCGCCGACAGGTGGGCCCCACTTATCGGTTTCGCCTTTTACCTCTCACCGGGAGGATCCTGTTCATCCCCGAGCATCGCCGCCGCAATCCCACGGAATCTGCTCATGTTAGTTGGCCTCGAATCAAATTGGTTGAGGGGAAACGGAGCCCTAGTCCTCCTGTACCTCATCCCCAAGGAAATCGGAGCCTTATCGCCGTCGGTTGAGGAGACCCGAAGCTTCTCGCCTCAGACCTTTATCCCTAATCCGTCGCTATCCCGTGCACTAGATTGAGCCCTAGCTAGCCCTAGCCGCCTCCCCGCATCCCAAGCTCACTTCGCCGCTGCCCCCGAGCCCTGGTCGCGTGTCGCCGCCGCTTCGATCGCCGTTGGAGTTCGCCGCCACCTCGCTTAGCTTCGCCGTAGCCCACAAAAGCTAGGCCGCCACCCCTGGATCGCCAGAGATCGCCGGAGCCCCGTCGTCATCGGGAACCCAAAGACCGCCGCCGCTAGAAGCTCGCCGCCGGCCTCCCTCGTCGCCAATCCTCACCATTCTGCCCTCGGTAAGCATCGCCGCGATCTCCTCTACTTGTTCCTGTCCTCGCCACGCGCCGCCGTGCCGCTGATCACCGCCGTCGCCCATGCTGACTTGGCTGTCGACGTGGCTGCTGCGTAGGCGCTAGCTCAGATCCGCTCGGATTTAATCTGAGTCGTCGATCGCCCGATCTGATCTCAGCCGTTCGATCTTCTCGGTTGAATCCCAGCCTTAGATCCGTTGGATCAAACCTCAGCCGTCCGATCAAAGGTTGCGTAAACCTTAGCCCTTGGATCTATCTTAAATCATGGATCAATCTGGACAGTCTGATCTGATTGCTTTATATCGTAGCCGTTGGATGGATCCGTGGGCCTTAGTGGACCCGGTCAACCGTGGACCAGAACCCCTCCCTCTCACTGCTAGTGGGTCCCACTGGTCAGCCGAGCCCTCTCTCTGATGACATCATAAAACCTTTTTCCTGAATTAAATTAATTCACTAATGACGCAATAAATCGGTTTAATTCTTTTAAAAGCTTTTAAAGGGGTTTAAACTTCTAAAATTCATAACTAATTCATCCGAACTTCGTTTGGGGTGATTCAACTTGCAAAATTCTGTAAAAATCAAGATCTACCCATTAAAAATATAATATTGTACTGTTCATGAGTGTTGATGTACTGTTTTGCTTATTTTTGTTTATTACCTTTAGCCGTCGACGTTCAGGAAGAGCCGCAGTTTCTTGAGGAAAGTTCCGAGATCTGTGAGGAGCAGCAAGACAAGTCACATAGATTCCTCAGTACCTTTGAGCATATCGTTCCTATGTTTAAAGCTATATTTTTTTCTTCAACTCTGTATTTATTTTGGAATGGCATCGATAAAGGGAAACCCTAATCCTTGTTTATGACCCCTTTGACTTGATTACTGGATATTGAACCTATGGGATAAATGTGACTAGCTAGCTTTATTTATTGGTTAGCTAGATTATCTCTAGGACTCTGCTTAGCCATGCTTAGCAAACTATTGAATAACTTCTGGGCTGTAACATTAACTTCGATTATAATATTTAGTTCACATGAAATGATGGTTCCATTTACGACTATGGTCATGCGAGGATAATTTAATGGTCCACTAAAACTTGATTAAAAGGTGAGTTGCGAGCACCAGGGTTGTGAATGTTGCTAGCGGTGCCCGTGGCTATTAAGGACCAGTTCACGGACTACTTGTTGCGAAGCAACACTCATGCTAACCACAAGCTAGAATGGGTAATAGCAGGAGCTAAAGTGTAGCCTGTTCAACCGGAGGCCCCACGGTGTGTTGTGGCTGTATCAATAAGACCACCATGGCTACGTCAATAAGTCCATGTCTTGGGCGTTGGATCATTTCCATGTTGGGGGCCTGATCAGCTACTACTAGAAACTGGTGGTTCAACGGGTGGCACTTTTATTGTGTGGGTTACATGGAGGGTCCTGTCACAACTCCTTTCCAAGGTATCATGGTGGTATTAAGGTGCACACTGATGTGTTGTGGAGTTGTGTCTTGTGGGTAAATTGGTACACCTCTGGCTAGAGTAAAACTATTTGAATCGTCGTGCCCACAGTTAAGGGCGGGCCTAGCAATGTTTTCTGTGATTAGTCTCACACTACATAAATCTGACTGTTGAGTGAAGGAATATGTGTAGCTCCAGGTTGGAGTGGTTGGGCCTATACCGTTTTGGTAAGCGGTATAGTGTTGATCAATATTGCTTAATAATTAATGCTTTATTACTATAACACCCTGAATTTATCCCATATAAAAATATTGTGAAGAAAAGAACTTTAGAAATTAAATTAAAAGCCTCAAGGAGTGAAAATAATAAAATCAGAGAAAAATCTATAGCAAAATAGGCCTGGAAATAATTTTATAAAATTGTTTACTTAATTATCTATTTTCTGGAATTTCCTGAGATTTATTTGATTAATGGAATTATTTTTAGTGAATTAAATTGGGTATACAGCATTAAAATAAAAGAAAAAGAATTAAAAACTCCTCCATGTGCACTTGGGCCGTTTTCGGCCCGTTACTGTGCACTTATCACCTCTCCTCTTGCGCGCACGGCCCACGCCCTGCGGCTGCAGCGTCGCTCGCTCCTCGCCGACAGGTGGGCCCTACCTGTCGGTCATCTTCAACCTCCCACCGGGGACAATCCTGTTCATCCCCGTGCTCCGCCGCCGCAATCCCACGGAATCCGCTGGCGTCGGTGGCCTCGGATCGAATTGGTTGAGGGGAAATGGAGCCCCAGTCCTCCTCTACCTTATCCCCAAGAAAACCTGAGCCCTATCGCCGTCGGTTGAGGAGACCCGAAGCTTCCCGACACGGACCTTATCCCTAATCCGCCTCCGCCGCGTATCTCGCCGAACCCAAGCCGGACTCCGTCCCTCTCCACGTTATATAGCAAGCCCAAGACCCTTGGAGCTATCCCGTGCACGAGATTGAGCCCTAGCTAGCCCTAGCCGCCTCCCCGCGTCCCGAGCTCACTTCGCCACCGCCGCCGAGCCCCGGTCCCATGTCGCCGCCGCTTTGGTCGACGTTTGAGTTCGCCGCCACCTCTGTGAGCTTCGCTGGAGCCTAAGGAAGCTTGGCCACTGCCTCTGGACCGCCGGAGATCGCCGTAGCACCGTCGCCGTCGAGAACCCGAAGACCGCCGCTGCTTGGAGCTCGTCGCCAGCGCCTCTCGTCGCCGTTCGCCTCTCGTCTACCCACGGTGAGAACCGCCGCGATCTCCTCTACCTACTCCCGTCCTCGACAAGCACCGCCGTGCCACCGATCGCCAGTGACCATTGGTCCCCGTGCCGCCACCGCCGTCGCCCGTGCTTACTAGGCGTCGACGTGGCTGCCACGTAGGCGCTAGCTCATATCCGCTCGGATCTAATCCGAGCTGTCGTTTGCCTGATCTGATCTCAGCCGTCGGATCTCCCCGCTTTGATCTCAACCCTTAGATTGCTAGATTGGATCTCAACCGTTCGATTTAGGTTATATTAAATCCTAGCCCTCCTATCTATCTCAAAATCGTGGATCATTTCCGACTGTCCGATCCAATCCCTTAAGATCCCAGCTATCGGATGGATCTATGGACTCCGGTGGACTCGGTCCACCGTGGACCAGAACCCCTCCCTCTCGCTGCCAGTGGGCCCCACTAGTTAGCCAAGAGCTCTCTCTCTCTGATGATGCCATAAACCCTTTTCCCGAATTAAATTAATCCACTAATGGCGCAATAAATCGGTTTTATTCTTTTAAAAGCTTTTAAAAGGGTTTAAACTTCTAAAATTCATAACTAATTCATCCAAACTCCGTTTGGGGTGATTCAACTTGCAAAATTCATTAAAAATCAAGATCTACCCATTAAAAATATAATATGACACTGTTCATGTGTGTTGATGTACTGTTTTGCTCGTTTTTGTTTATTACCTTTAGCCGCCGACGTTTAGGAAGAGTCACAGTTTCTCGAGGAGAGTTTCGAGGTTTGTGAGGAGCAACAAGGCAAGTCATACAGATTCCTAAATCCCTTTGAGCATATTGTTCCTATGTTTAAAGCTATATTTCCTTTCAACTCTACAGATATTTTGGAATGTCATCAGAATTAGGAAACCCTAATCTTTGGTTAAGGTCTTTTTGACTTGATTACTTGACATTGTACCTATGGGACAAATGTGACTAGCTAGCTTTATTTACTGGTTAGCTAGAATAATTCTAGAACCCTGCTTAGTCATACTTAGCAAACTTTAGAATAATTAATGGTTCACATGAAATAATGGTTCGACGTATGACTATGATCGTGCAAGGATGATTTAATGGTCTACTAAAATATGGATAAATGGTGGGTTGCGAGCACCAGGGTTATGAATGTTGTTAGCGGTGCTCGTGATAGTTAAGGACCAGTTCACGGACTACTTGTTGCAAAGCAACACTCGTGCTAACCACAAGCTAGAATGGGATAGCAAGAGTTTGAAGTGTGCCGAGTTCAATAGGAGGCACCAAGGCGTGTTTATTGCTGATATAAGTCCACACATGGTAGTGACAATAAGACCATGCTTTGGGTGTCGGGCCGTCTCGCGGGAAGGCACTTGATAACCCCTAGGGAGACTGGAGGTTCAGTGGAAGGCTCTCCTATTGTGCGAGTTACATGGATAATCCTATCACAATTCCTTTCCAAGGTAACATGGTGGTATCAAGGCGCATAGTGATGTGTTGTGGAGTTGTGTCTTGTGGATAAATTGGTACACCTCTGGCCAGAGTAAAACTATTCAAATAGCCATGCCCACGGTTAAGGGCGAGCTTAGTAATATTTTTTATGATTAGTCCCACATTAATTAAATTTGATTATTGAAGGATGAATCATGGTTAGCTCCAGGTTGGAGTGATTGGGCCTATACCATTTGGTGAATGGTATAATGTTGGGTAATGTTGATTAATTATTGATGTTTTACTACTGTCTTAAATGCTTTCTTAAATGCTGTTTGTAGCGCCTCCCGTCCTGGCACTACCTACAGTGATACCAGAGAGGAAGCACCGCAGGAGATTGGCGTGAACCAACTCCCATGGAACTGCGATGCCGGTACCAGTCCGAGGAAACCTTGCTGGTATCCACGGTCAACGGAGATGTACCACAGCAAATAGCTAAATAAATATATATATATATATATATATTATACCTTTATAAGTTGCGACTTTGGGCAAGCCCTGAGCAGCAACCTGCAAACAGAACAACGGCAGCGGAACGATAGCACAGCGAGAACCCAATCCACAAGCAACGGTTTGGAATTAGGAAAGAAACTCTAATCTTCACTTCAACTTTACTCTTCCTGAATGAGGGGGAGAAAAGAAATAGATTGGGTACTTACGTACCCAGCAAGTCACAGAAAACGTGAGTTATGCAAGCTATCAAAGATAGGTTGGGGTTTATTTCGCAAACCTTTTGTTGACGCCGAAAATCACCGGCAGCGTCGAGAACGAGCCGATGACATGGTTCGGCGCCTAGAGACACGCGAAGGCCTGGGAGATTTGCTTAACTCCAGTGCAGGTCCTAAATCTTGAGGTTCGTAGGCGTGCCAGTCAATTTGACCCTGCAATTGACAAGGAGATAGAAAATATTAGATCATTGAGCCCATCGGCTGGAAGCCGAATTGGACTCGCTCCATCGGCCGATGGCCGATATAGACAGAGCACTTATACATCGACTGGAGGCCGATGATGGCTTAGATAGACAATAAACCATGTGGCTAAGGAACCAATAACAATATAAATAAATAAACTAGCCGATTACTGATATGATGTGTATCGGCCGGAAAGCCGATAATGGTGTAGCGTGCCAAAAACGTGTTAAACAATGTAATCGGCCTTAATTAACAAAAGATAACCTATCGGCTAGGCACTCCGATAGAACATCGCATAGACATCCATCGGCTCAGTAAGGATAGAATTATTATCACCAGTCTAATAGATCGGACCTAACCGTTGCAGCACAGACTGATAATGATAACAGAACCTCGATGGGTCGATAGATCTAATGCAATCATGATGTAAAATATGATAACTTTTTGGCTATACATCCTGATAAAACGCTTGCATAAAACCGATCAGCCTAGCAGGAATAACTTATCACTAGCAGTTTAGTAGGTCGGACCCAACCGATGCAGTACAAACTGATCATAAATTACACCCAGTAAGCCGATAAGCCTATGCACGCGGGATGTGATATATCTACTCGGCCTATGAGATCAAACTTAACTGATGCAGCCGTAGACAGAACAGATATATCATGGTAAGCCGACTACCGTAGGCCGACTAGAATATCGGACCTAACCGAGGAAGTCCTAGCCAATACGGTAGTCGGGGTAACGAGACTAACCCTCTCGCAGGAGATCGAACTTAACCGATGCAGTCCGGCTCGAGAAGCAAGAACCCGTTGAATAGGGTGGCGATGCGCCGAAGTTTGTATTGATCTGTTTGATAATGATTTACATGGTCCCCGGGCATACGTATTTATACCCCGAGTTGATACAGTCCTGATCAGATGCGAAACAGGAGTTTCCTAATTATAAAAAGAAAAACAACAAGTTTTGATCGGGCACGAGATCAGGTTTCCTAAGAATTATTATCTCTACCTAATTTATAGATAAGATACTAACTGCCTCTCCATGGTCTTCACGATTCCTTCTTGAATTTGGCTTCTTCTGGATTTAATTCCCGCCAGTTAACCGTGATTTTTCCTTAACCGAATCCAATAAAGATCCGTACCAAATTTTGGCGTTAACACCTTTTCATTTGAAAAACATTTTCGAAAACCTAAGCGTGAGTTGTCTCATTGTGACTGGAAGGAGGCTCTCGCCTCGATCCTGTCCGCGAATTGTTTTTCAACAATTTAAGCGGATGAATCAGATTTTAATTGTGTTTAGGTATTCTATGACCGCTTGTCGGATCACGACAGCGGTTCAGTGGATCTGCCCACGAGCAGCTTTCCATTGTATGCTCATCTATTACTTTATTTTCAATTTCATCCACTCCAGGACGTAATCTCATGTTTCCTCTATTATTTTCCTTTCACTTTCGTCCTATCTAGGACTTCATCTCATATCTTATCTCAGTGGCTCCTCGAGCCATCCATAATCTCAACTCATTTCACAAACTGCTCCCACTCAGGAAGCCTAATTTATGATGCCATTTGACATCCCGGGTCACACAGTCCTGTTTCAGACCACTCAGGTCATCCATCAGCCACTGAGACTGATTCTGGTAACGATTCCCAAACCCCAAAACCATTTTCACAAAGCACTGGCAAACAAATCTACGCTAGAGGGATCACCTCACATTGCCCGTAACCGTGGGCACGGTTGTTCGAATAGTTCAAAAACCTTTGCAAAGGGTGCACGCTTTACCCACACGACGTGAGCTTACTCCCACACTGGTCAAGTGGGGAGGTTCGGAACAAGGCCTTTCCAGAGCCTTCCCAGGATAGCACGTTGCCCTATAAATGGGTTCTCTTTCTCAACCAAGTACCAGGAACTCATTTCCTATACTCAGGGACGGGGGTATATCGCCCTCTTGGCACCTAACCAGTCCCACATTTATTAGTAACCGAAAACCATCCTAGAAACACTAGTTACTCAGCCAGGGGTGTCCCATTCCACCCGTGTGGTCGCACTGTGAGATGTTCGGATGACATTTCCCAAGGAAACGGTCCTTATATGCGAATACGAAGTGCCACCACACAGGCGATCACTTTGCACCGCGGATTTTCGCAAATAAACTTTGTTTCACAAAACTCTCTGACATCGCATGTCGGGTTTTTAAACCTTTTTGGAAACCCTATTTTCCTAGATTGACAAACAATTGCGTCGTGGGTAGAACCATTGGATTCCATGCTCAGAGAGCACGGTAACCGAGGTACCATGAGGTGGAGCGACAAGGAATAGGATACCAAAGACCTACAGGGTTTATGCAACTATCAGGTAGGTCCTTCAGTTCGTCACGCAAACTGAGGCCGATCAATTTAACATGCACACTAACCATGCAATTTTGTAAACAAAACATTTTAAATTTAGGAGCAATATGGTTAAGGAGTCACTTGCCTCGGTCTTTGTCTTCGAATTCCAACGAAAATCCGACGTCCGACGATTTTCCAAAGCGTCAACTACACGTAAAACGAGGGAAAAACACACAAAACCCTAGAAATAATATGCTATTATTAATAACTAATAGTTCCATGAGGTAGATCTCATTTTTAGAAAAATTTAGAGACTTGAACGGGCTCAATCGGAGTTATGGTTGAAAAGATATGAATTTTGGAAGTTTTAGGGCTTTTTCTGGGAAAGAAAATGATTATTTGAATTTTTGGAAAAAGGAATTGTTTTGGAAATAGGGCTGACAGGTGGGGCCCATGTTTAGTGGTAGAGGAGAGAGAAATGAGGGGATGGCCCACATGTCTTTGACACAGAGAGAGAAAAAGAGATATTGGCCCACATGTCATAGGAGAGAGGAGGGGGTTAATTAAATGGGGGCCCACATGGCATTGGGACAGTGAAGGGCTAGTGACTAGCATGGTGGTCCCACATGTATGTGTGTGTGGGAGAGTGAACAGGGATTGGGGCCCACTTGGAAGAGAGAAAAGGAGAAAATGGGGCCACTGGTCAATGGGGCCCATATGTCAGTGTGAGAGAGTAATTGAGTGGTTTACTGTGCACTTATTGGATGGGGTCCACATGTCATATATTTAACCGAGGGGCCCACAGGTTGGTTGCTTGGGGGGATTAAGTGGCTAGGCCCACATGCGGTGACTGAGAGAGAGAGGGGTGCCAGACGAGGAACAGGAGACGGCCTGCGATTGACGGTCATCGGCGGCCGAGAGGACGCCGGCGAATGCCAGTGAGGGAGGAGGAGCAGGGAACAGGAATGGAAGGCAGAGGGGATGAGGAATACTTTGAGCGGCTTGGATTGAGGCTGGGGTGGTCGATGGCGGCGGGCAACGACAGACAGGGGGCGGCGGCGAGGTGGCGCGATGGACGGCCATCGTTGGCGACCCAGGAGCGGCGAAGAGAGGTCGGGTTGGAGGCGGTGTTCTACGGGGAGGAGAATGGAGGGAAAAAACCAAGCTCTTACCACGCGCAAAGGCGAGCTCCGAGGCGGCAACAATGGCGGAACAATGGCGGTGCCCGATTTGGGCGTTTCGGCCTCCGGGGCTCTCGGGCGCCGGTGAGAAATTTGAGGATGCCACGGGACTCCGGGGAATCCAACGGTGGCGGAGGCTGGGTCGATTGGGCTCGGGAGCGGTTGGATTGAAGCGGAGCCGAGGGATTAATAGCGGCGGCGGAGAGAGAGAGCTCGAGCTTGGAGCCAAACATGGCGCGGCGAGGCTGGGATTTATAGGCGCGGACGCGGCGCTACGTGACGACGGACAGAGGCGGTGGAGCTCGCGAGATAAGGCTACGGCAGAGGCGACATGACCGGAGCTCGGGTTGAGCACTGTGGCTGGCGTCATGCGTATTGCCGAGGAGATAAGGGGAGACTGAGAGGAATGGGCGTGGCAATGGATGGGACGGGACAGAGAGGCAGCTTGTCGACTTCGAGGCATGGCCGGAGATTTTTTTTCTTCGGTGATGTCATGTACGCCTCGCACCCATTCCGCTGAACAGGAGCCAGGCGAGAGAGACAGAGAAAAGAGAGAGGCGCGAGGAGGAAGACGGATCTGACGCACGGGGCCCGTGCGTCAGGGAGACAGCTTCTGGGAGGAGCGCTGACGGGTGGGCCTGGTGCCGAGGCGCATGTCACGCGCACGAGCTACCGCCCTCGCGGGTGCTAGCGGGCGTCTGATTGGTGGGACCCGGGGACTATAGTGTGTGCGGGGGTGCAGCTGCCTGGTGGGGCCCGGTTGCCAGCGGCTGAGGCGCGTGCGCAGGCGTGGGCCGGTTCGGTTGGGCCGAGAAAGGGAAGGAGACAGCCCGCAGGAACAGTGGACTTTGATATTTTCCAGGGAGATTATTTGGAGGGTTATTTGGAGGATTTAGGGTTTAATTTGATATTTTATTTTATAATATTCTCTCAGGAATTAAATCAACGGAAATTGAAGGGGATTCTAATTTTCATGTATATGTATATTTATATTGAAGGAGAGGTTTAGAGAGAGAGTTTTTGAAGGGATAATTTGGAGATTTAATTTTCGGATTTGATTTTGATCTTGGGATTTGAACTCTTGAAACTTTTGGGAATTTTGAGAGGGATTTATTTCAAAATTTTATCTTTGGGCCCACAAAAATTCTTGAGATTTTATGGGGAGGATTTTACCACCATAGTTGGGGATATATATATATATATATATATATATATATATATATATATATATATATATATATATATATATATATATATATTAAAAGGATGGATGGGGATTTTGGAGGGAACAAAATATAATGAAACTCCAAGGGTTAGATTTTATTTCAGATATTTGAATTTTGGGAAAAACCAGAGGGACTTAGAGGAGGGATTTTTAATAGGGATCGGAAAAGGTTTTCCAAAAGGAAATTTCAATTTATTTGGAACTCGATCCGAGATTTTATTTGGGAAATATTTCTGGAAGGTTTGGAAGAGATATATAAACTTGAATTTAATTCTTGGGATTTGAGGGTTTTTAGAAATATATAAATTGGCAAATTTTGGGAAGGAAGTTCTCGATGGAATTTAGGGTTTTTCGAGAGGAGCGAAATCAAGGGATTTAAATGAAAGGCTTCAAAGATGACTTTCGAAGGGTTTTTATTGGAGGGCTTAGAATTGCAAAATTCGAACCCGAGTACAGAGAATTTTTGGAAGGTATTTTGATGTTGAATTTTTCTGAGGAATTTTAGAGAGAGACGGTCGAATTGCAAAATTTGAGTCTCGGATTTTAGGAGAGAGTTTGGGACTGAGGTTTTAGGGTTTCAAGGGGTTTTGATCTGAGATCTACGGCACTTAGTCCTTAAGCACACACAAAAAGCCCAAATTTTTTAAATTAAAGTTTTTACTAAAATAGTTTTTAACGGCCCAAAAACCTGGGCGTTACACTGTTTATGTAAATTAAGACCTATCATGCCATTCTTTGTTATCCTGTGCACTTGCATATTTGCTGTGTGGCTAACGGAGTATTTCATGTACTCACCTTGCAATCAACAATCATCATTTAGAGGAGTATTTCAGCGAGGAGGACTGCTTGGAGGATTACGCGGGAGCCCGGTCAAATTTGTGGAGTGGGTTTCTTCACGTCGTTTTAGTTTATTTTCTACTATTAGAACTTTACTATTTTGAGAGGCATCATTCGCCTCTGTAATAAATACTTTCGATATGCAAACAATTACTTTGATTATCAACTATGTCATGTCTGCCTCGGTTGATTCCTGAACAAGGATTTACACACAATAAAACTCTAGAATTTTGGATGGAAATTCTAGACGTGACAATTACCCTCTTAAATGTTCTATTAAACGCTTTTATGTAAATTGAGCCATATTATGCCCTCCTTTGTTATCCTGTGCACTTGCATATTTGTTGTGTGGCTTGCGGAATATTTTCTGTACTCACCTTGCAATCAACAATCATCATTCAGAAGAGTACTTCAGCGAGGAGGACTGCTTGGAGGATTAAGCGGGAGCCCGGTCAAGTTCGTGGAGTGGGTTTCGTCATGCCGTCTTAGCTTACTTTCCGTTGTTAGAACTTTATTATTTTGAGAGGCACTATTCACCTCTGTACTAAATACTTTCGATATGTAAACAATCACTTTGATTATCCACAATGTCATGTGTGCCTCGGTTGATTCCTGGACGAGGATTTACACACAATAAAACTCCAGAATTTGGGATGGAAATTCTGGGCGGGACACTTTCCGAAGGAATGCTCCCCAACGATGAAGCCGAATCAAAACAGCTGCAAGCAAGAGCGCGGAAGTACAAGGCCATTGACGGGCAGCTGTACAAAAGCGGAATCCTAGAGCCGCTCCTTCGATGCATCTCCAAGCCAAGGGCAAAGAGATGATTAGGGAAGTGCACGAAGGTCATTGCAGCGCGCATCAAGACCGCGGGCGGTGGCGGCCAAAATACTTCGCCAAGGGCTGTATTGGTCAACAATCTTGCGTCGATGCGAAGAACACATCAAGAAGTGCCCAGGATGCCAAAAACATGTCAAGTCCCAGAATATGCCGCAGTACAAGCTGCAACCGCTTCCCCCAGTATGGCCTTTCACCAGATGGGGATTGGATATCATAGGGCCATTCCCTGCGGCCCGAAACAGCTACAAGTTTGCCATCATGGCAGTGGAATACTTTTCACGCTGGATTGAAGCCGAGCCGCTGGCCAGTATAACCTCGGTCACGATGTCCAGAGACAAGGAGATGGGGCAAAAGGCTGCCTTAGAGCTTCTCGAAGGGGTGCGAGTCGAAGCATTGCAAAACATGGAGAAATACTCCACCTCAACCGCAGAACTGTACAACAGGAAAGTGTGGCTGAAGAAGATCTTGCCAGGGCACATGGTGCTCAAGAAGAAAAACAACCCCGTAGGGGTGGGCAACCTCGAGTCGAAGTGGGAAGGACCATATCTTGTGGCTCGCAAGTCATGCGAAGGGGCTTACAAACTAGCGGCCATGCAAGGCGAAGAGTTTGACCATACATGGAACGCTGCTTTGCTGTAGTGTCACTACATGTAATAAACATGTAAAAAAAATAGAGTAGGGTTATTATCCACAACGGAGGCCTGAACCAGTATAAAATTCCCTGTGTCTTCGCATTTGTCGCAAGTGACCCGACAGGACAACGCTTGATCAGTGCTCTGTCGAACGGGGGAAGTGGAAAGATCGAAGCATTGCTCGATCAAATGTTGAAATTGCGTGGTGTCGTCCAAACGCATAGCGTGAAATTTAACTTATCAGACAAGCGCCAAGTAATAACTTGGTGCTATCTGTTGAAGGTAGGAGACGGTGACCGGCCGAAGCATCGTTCGGCTGTAGAAAAATGCTATGAATGCATAGCGCGAAAAGCTAACCCAAGCATGAAACACACACGAAGCGCGAAAGCCAACTCGCCAGACAAGCGCCAAGTAATAACTTGACACTATCTGTCGAAGGTAGGGGACGGCGAGCGGCCGAAACATCGTTCGGCCGTAGAAACATGAAACACACGCAAAGCGCGAAAGCCAACCCGTTAGGCAAGCGCCAAGTAATAACTTGGTGATATCTGTCGAAGGTAGGGGATGGCAAGCGGCCGAAGCATCGCTCGGCCGTATAAGAGGACGGCGAGCACATAACCCAAAAACGAAATGAATTGCGAAGTCCAACCTAACAACGAGCACTTAGTACTAGCTAAGCACTATTCGTTGAGGGTAGGGGACGGCGAGCGGCCGAAGCATCTTTCGGCCACTGAACCACGATACAGAAAAACATTGAACTCGTTGGGTATCGAACGAACATTCTCTCTACAACAATCGAAGCCATATGATGTCAAAGACGACAAGGGTCACAGGAAAACAACGAAAATAAATTTTATTCCTAAAAAATGTCGAAGTATAAAAATTACACAATACATCAAAATTGCAAATACAAATGTTATAGGTCTATTCCGAAGATGACGCCTCGCTATCAGACGAACTATAATCGACAAGGCTAACTAAACTTCCAGAAGGACTGGGAGTAGAAAATCTTGGCCGGAGAATGTAGTCGTCCGAAGCTCCTCCGTCTCGAGTCGTCGCTGGTGATGTTGATGACTGGAGAAACGCGAGTAGCTGCTTCGCGCTTCGCCAAATCGTCACTATCCAAAATAACGACCGAAACCTCGCGGGCGGGGGGAGTTAGCAGGGACGAATGCATACCGACGGTCTCGAATCCCCTGCTAACGGGCCGACATCTGAAAATTTCGCCAGAACTCCACCATATCGCAATGGCGAAGCTGGTAATCCTAGTCAAAGTCGGACACATCGCGCCCAGGATTTTTCCATAGCCACAGAGCGAAGGGCGTAGCTCCGACCGTTAATCACCAAGGCTGGAACACAGTCTTCGGGGCCTAGGTACCTCATCTTCCCAGTGGCCGAGATGCGATGAACTTGAAGTTCAATGCTGGCCGCAGATAGTCGAAGCGTGGTAAACAAAGTTTTTAGTTATGCGAAACCTGATGTGCGAAAGATGTTTTCATTCATAAGCAAAGGTGGGGCCGAAGGCCTTATAAAAGCAAATTTACAAAGGGCCTGTTTTTGGCAAAAATATCTATCCTAAGCTATCAAAAATAAAATAAGCTAGGCGAGGGGGCAGTCACACCTGCGGCAGCGCCTCGGCCTCTAGCATGTCTCTGCCAATATCTGGCATCGTCTCAGCTGCCTCACGCTCCCTTCGCTTCTCCAGCTGATCGCGGAGGTGCCCAGCGGCTATCTCTTTGCCCTTTGGCACCCACCAACCTTTCTAGAAGCATCAGTAGTGGGACCGAACGTCATCCCTGCTCTCCCACACGCTATTGTCTTCAACATCGTGGGCGTAGATCGCGGGGAGGTCTTCGAGATGGTTGCAGCCGCCGGCGTGGAGCGCCGAGAGGATGCCGTAGCCCGCTTTTCAGGCACAGCAATCGCCGAAGACAACGGAAGCGTCGCCCACCACCGCTCCAGCCATGACGCACCAATTGGTGAACGCGTCGGCGGGGGCATCATCCTCAGGTAGCGGCGGAGGAAAGGCGCCCATCCTTGTGAGCGCCACGCGTAGCGTACGGCTAGCATCAAGGGCCGAAGCCCAAGTGCCGGCCTCTACCTCTTTCGCCTCCGCGAGCTCAACGCGAAGATGTTCAAGCTCGGCTTCGCGGTCGGCGAGGCGGACTCGGAGCTAATCGGCCTCGGTCCTCAGGGCAGCGTTCAAAACCTTGGCATCCTTGAGCGCCTTCTTCAAGACACTTTGCTCCTAGGCCAGCCGTTCCGCCTTCGACGCCTCCTCCCGCTGACGGCTCTTAAGGCCGTCCAAGCGAGCGTGCATCATACTCTCGTAGCACCCCACAAAGGAGAGCGCCTGAAATATGGAAAGCTAGAAGATAAGCAAAGCAGGATCGAAGACCCAAAAGATGGGTCGAAGAAAAAGACGAGGGAGGGAACTAACCTTGGTGAGCAGATCACGCAGCGACAAGCCTACCTCATCGAGGTTGAACCGTTCGTTGACGACCGGCTGAACAACTGAGGCCGAAGCCAAGGAACTAAGGCCTCCAACAAACGAGCGGAGCTCATCGCGGCAGGTGAAGTCCTCGGCGATGAAGCTTGGTGTCGAAAGGATGTTGTCGGAGGTGGATAGCATCGCGGTCGGTCGCCTGCTGGCCTCCATGGCGCCTTGTTCGCTGCTACTAGCACGCTCCGACAGGCCTCCGGCCAGCACGTCCTCGTTGTCGTCGTCCACGATGACTTCTTCCTCGACGGGCAGAGGGGAATCCACTCTCGTCCTCTTCACCACCGGGCTCTGGTGCACCGGCGAAGTCGACTCGGAGTCGCTGAATGCCGAACCCAGCACCACCGGTGCGAACTAAAAGTGGACCGCCCTCCTAGCACTCCCGGGACGGGCGGGGCCAGCCGAAGACCAGCGTGCGAGCGAAGGCCCTGTTCCCGCCCGGCCGCTGACGGGCATCGTGACATCAAGGCTGGGGGTTCGACCGATGGCTCCAAGGTCAGTTTCCCATGCATCGCTGTCCTTGTTGTCGCCATCAGCGGCCGGCAGCGGCGAAGGGCGGATGGCCCGAAGAGGCTGAACCATCCTCGGCGCCTTGCAACTAGGCCCTGCAGCGTCGCCAACGGCTTTCTTCCTCTTCTTTCCCACAGTGTCCCCACCATCATCGCCCTGAGGCTGGACAGGGATTTCGCACGGGGAACCTCCTGGTAAAGCCGCATACATACGCGGTTCACCCTTCCTCCTTTGAGAAACTTCATGGTCTCCCCATACTCCTTCGGAGTCATATCCCTGACAAGGCGCTTTGCCAGTCTCTTCTCTTCGCCCAAGGAGATAACTGCAAACCGCACAAAGTCGCCTGAATCAGAACAGATCGGAGCGAAGCTCAATAGGCGAATGAAGGAACGAAACAGATCAAAGGGAACATACCGAGGCGATCGTCGGGGACGGCGATGGTAGGGAGATCGTAGATTCGGTTGTCGCGGTCAATGGTAATATTCCACGACCGCGCCAATGGGGTGACGCCCATCATCAGGTATTCCTCCATCAGGTCCGAACGTCGAGGCGGCTTGCAATCGCTCAAAGGAGTTGGCGGCAAGCCTCCAACGTACCTATCGAGGAGACCTTCGGGCGAGCGTCAAAGCGGGGGACACTTAGCAACATCCAAAGGGCCTTGAACTCACGGGAGCCGGCAGCATAGGAGATCTTGTGGTAAAACCACCACCTCATCCACGATTTTTTTCCACTTCGGCATCGAAGCGGGGACGGGCCACCAATCGGCTTGGTCGGGCCGCGTGATTAAATTCACGCTGCCGAACGCGCTCTTCTTCGGCCCCACCGGTGTCGCCACCATCTAGCTGTAGAGGGCGGCCTGGTGAACGACGACGAAGAGATCAGCCATCGGCTCGAACTCCTGAGTCTGGGCCATCCACTCGAACATGGCGACGCGAACAAAGGCACTCGGGCTAAGCTGTGGCAGCTCCAGATTCAACAAGGCGAGAACCTCAGGGAGCAGATTGCAGCAAGGAAACCGAAGCCCAGCGTCGAAGTAGGCGGTGAAGACGACTGTCTCGTCATCACCCGGTGCAAGGACTACATCTTCACCAGGCGTCCGGGCAAAACCCTTTGAAAGGGTCCCTCTCCAGCAGAGGTCATCAATGTCCGATTAGCGGATGAGCGAATGGCCGAGATAGACGCTGTTGTTGTCGTCAATTGACCCTGGATCTACACCATCGGCCCTCGCCGAGGTAGGCTTTTGAGGAGCCATGGGCGCTAGGATGGGCGAAGAAGGCTAAGATCAAAAGTCAAAGCGCGGAGATCGGCGAGCGTGAATGAATAGTGGAGACCGATTCTTCAAGCTACGAGACAAGAATGGCGTCAGGGGGGCCAGCCGCGTCTATATATAGACGAGGCCACCCGACGCCGACCAACCACGACGCGCCACACGGCACCTCGGGAGGTGAACCGCCACGATCGCAAAAAAGGCCAATGACAAGACGACATGTGGTGCGAGTTGAGTAGGCCACGCGGCGCCTCGGAAGGCGAACCGCCCCGTCACTGCATCGACCGACACATGGCACCTCGGGAGCTAAACCGCCCTGTCAATGCCTCGACTAACGCGTGGCGTCGCAAGCGCCGAACCGCCAATAGGGTGTACAAGTGTCTGGGCCCGAGGAAAATGCCCTCGTTGCACCGCGCAGTCTAAGGGCCTCACCAAAGCACAGTGAACCAGAACTGAAGGTCTTGAGCTATACTCGGCCGAAGTAGGGACGACAAGCGGCATGCATGGCGAAGTACGTTATCCACGAGTTCGGCCGAGTCGTAGCTCACCCTTGTACGTGAGAGGCTTGTTGGAAACAGGCCATAACCCCTTTCGGACAGTCCCTCCTTCAGAAGGCTCAAGACCGAAGACACCTAACGAAGCCGCTTCGGCGGCCCAAGACCGAAGGCATGAAGGCGAAGGGCTCAGCTTGAAGGGGAAAGGTGCAACGCACTTAGCAAAGATGATGGGCTCCGGGACGGGGCGCTGAGGCCACGGGCGAAAGATCTAGGAGGGCCGAAGGGACGGCCCGATGAGCAAAACCCCGTGGTGCCCGTTTCGGCTGAGGGGCAAGATGGCCAAAGAGGCCGAAAGGCCCATCGGGGGCTCAGCCCACGTAGTAGCCCCATGGCCCGTGTGACGGCCCAACAGTCCGTCAGGAACCTGCAGATAGGAAAAAACGGGAATACCACTGTAATTGTCCCTGTCAAGAGACTATGATGTAATACCACCTGTAAATGAAACTCTAGAGCTTGTAATTATACCCCTGAGTCTATAAATAGGTACCGAAGACACTGTAATGACAAGGTTTTGGAGAATAATACAAAAGATTTACTACTACAGTTCACTCTCAATGTTCACTATTGTTCTTCGACAACATGTCTTATAATAGAAGCCGAAATTTTACTTTCATTATCTTAAAGAAAACGTTGGCGTCAAGTCACATTGTTATGCAATGCTGCTCATCACTGTATTGAAACAGTAGTTGCGCTTGTGCTGAGATCAATCCATAGGGTCGGTTTTGATCTCCTCGTGTGACTTTAGGCTCCGTTCGAATCAACCAGGAGAGGAAAAAAATCCTCATTTTTTGTGAGCACGTTTTCCAAACTGCTAAACGGCGTGTTTTTCGTAAAAATTTTCTATATAAAAGTTACTTTAAAAAATTATACTAATCTATTTTTTAAATTTAAAATAATTAATAATTAATTAATTATACACTAATGACTCATCTCCTTTTACGTGATCTTCTTCCACTTCACTCTTTTTAACTCTTCCTTAAACTTGCTATCGAGCTCCAATTTGGACGTCTCCTAGGCATTACTCCGTACGACAGGGAGACGATGGACAAATTGCTCCAAGACAGGAGAGTTTGTTTGATTTTATGGCACATACTGACCGCGGGATCATTAATCAACTGCCCACATGCTCTTCAATTCAATGGTGTGTGCGATTGACATTAGCAGCAAGTCGTAAATAGGTTTATAATAATCAGCTGGTTGTTAAACACCAGTAGTATATGGTATTGTCGGTAATCGGTATCAGCCACAAACACCAGGGTTATTAGCTCTGACGAACCATTAGTCATATCAGTGTGAAATACTGAAATCCGATGAGGTTTACATGGCAACGGTTTTATCATAACAATCTGCCGTCACACCATGCAATGATGCGAGAGACGACGTTGACCACAGAAAGGTTTGTTCGTGCCTGCTGCTTTGCCACCTAGGCTCCGTTTAGATGTACTCATAATGTTTATTCTCTCATTTTTTATAAATATATTTTTCAAAATACTAAACAGTATGTTTTTAAAAAAATTATATAAAAATATCTCTAAAGAATTTAGTTTTTAAGTTTTTAATAGGTACTACTTAATTAATCACATGTTTACACCGTAATAGAGCGACCCGGATTCCTCATACGATGAGAGACCTCCTAGAGCTGCTTTGCCGATACACGCTATACGCTATTATTAGTGATGTGCCATCCATGTTTAGCACGTCGAACACGTTTTGGAACAGATCACGTCGTCGGTCGGTGCATGCGTGCACATAATAATGGAGCTAGCACAAAATGGCCAACACAAACCCAAGAGAGAAACGCCGGACTGCTAGTCGTGCCTGCATGGTTCGATCTTGGTCAAACGTCAACCGCCACACGTAGTTGTTTTTGTAACAGTGAAAACAAAGAGGAACATATATAGCTGTTGTTATCTGTTTTCTGATGAGAATTTGTCTGATAGCTATTCTCTTTGACTTAAAATAAAAAACTAATATTGAATATGTCACAATTAATACTAAACTTTTTATTTTGAGATAGAGGGAGTAGTCAACAATTCAAAGCAAAGGACAGTCCTTTTGCACTATACCGACTTTCTCCACTATTATTCTCGTCTTCTTTTGTTAGTTGTTGCTCTTTTTTTTTAAAATATAAGGATTTCTATGTTGTTTAGTAAATACTAATATTATATAAAAAAATTTTAAGTCATTTCAGTTGTCAATTTTTAAATTTTAAATTAGTTAGATTCTCTTTCCAAGCATCTCATTGGTTTTAGAATCATTAAAATAATGGAAATTATAAAAAGCAGTGCATGAATACTTATATTATAATATAAAATTTAAATTCTAGAAATTCTTATATTTTTAAAGGGAGTATTTTTTTTTACATAAAAGTTGTTAGTCCATTGATCTCCATCGTCCTCTGATGGTAAATAGTAAGCGGTCCTGTTTGTCTAGTACATTATCTTGAAGAAACTAATTTCATTGTCGCACACGAGCTATATCAAGCAATCAAAATATGGTTCACCGTTCACACCTCAACACAGTAACACATTAAATAAAACCAAGACATTCGACCTAACCAAGCAGTTCCCACCATGAATGCCCAACCAAACCATGGTCCCAGAAATCCATATCTACTCCAATTCTCTTAGAAAAAAAATCAAAAGAGGGAAGCATAATAGAACTTGCCCAAAATGGCCCACAGGATGAACTGAAAAAGTACAAGGGGGTGGATGTAATATTCCCCATTTAAATTCCCCCTCCAAATATTCCCACCCCAACTTCGCAACCCCGCCGTTCGTTGCCAGCCAGGAGCCAACGGCCGCGCTCCCTCCCTCTCCTTCCCTTCCCTTCCTTGGCCTCGTCCTCGTCCTCGTCCTGACCCTTCCTCGCCTCCCCGCGCGCGCGCACGACCCAACCGCCGGAGCGGGCGCGCGGCACCGCGGACGTCGCCGTTTCGCCATGACGGAGTCGCGCCGCCCGCCGTCCGGCTGCGCGATGTTCGGCATCTACAGCGGCATGTTCCGGCGCCGCCGGTCAAACTCCATGTCCTCCCTCTCCCGCATCAACGGGGCCCCGCCCGCCACCGCGGAGAACGAGCCCGAGCACGAGCACGAGCACGAGGCCGAGGCCAAGGCGGTCTCCGCGCCGGCGAACCCGGCGGCGCAATGGAAGGGCGGCGTCCACGATGACTCGTCCCTCGTGCACCGCCCGGTCATGCCGTTGCCCGGGCCGAACAACACCGTGCAACGTGTCCATCCACCGGCGAGCTCGATGAAGGCGACGAACGGCGGCGGGGCGAAGAATGCGGCGGCGACGGCGGCCGCCGAGGAGTACACCGGCATGGCAGCGGAGCTCGACAAGATGATCCACGACCACCAGAGGGTCAAGGGCACCACGCAGCTGGTGCGTGCCACGTCCGGCAACATGATGCTCCACCGCAACCTCGGCAACCTCAATGCCGGCCTCCCCGGCGCGTCGGCGCGGAATTCGCTGGAACGCAACCCCGCCAAGCCCGCGAACGAGCGGAAGGCGAACGGATACGCGTTCTCGGGCTTGGGGAACATCGTCAAGGAGGCGAAGGCGCCGCCGCCGGCCGAGCTGTGCCGGGCGCTGTCGCACCGGACGGACCCCGAGAAGCTCAAGGAGATGGGCAACGAGGAGTACCGGGAGGGGCATTACGCGGAGGCGGTGGCGCTCTACGACCAGGCCATCATGGTGGACCCGGCGCGGCCGGCGTACTGGAGCAACAAGGCCGCCGCGCTCGCCGCGCTCGGCCGGCTCATCGAGGCCGTCGGCGACTGCAGGGAGGCTGTCCGGATCGACCCGTCGTATGGCCGCGCGCATCACCGGCTTGGCGGGCTGTATCTCAGGTATACGCATTGGCCATTGGGCGTTGAATTGTTCATCACCCATGTCATTAGTGCAATGAAATTAGCAGTCATATTTCCCAAGGAACTCTAAAATTAAGTACTTGCTCAATTAAAATTAGGTCAGTTTAATGTCGCGGCATAATTCGGTAATCTGATTTGAATAGGTGGCATGATCTAATCTAAGTTTATCGAACAAATACTTTGATCAATGATCATGGCTTTTGACAAAACGACAACTGATTGTTCAACTTTACTTACTCTTGTTTAGTAGAGAATCATTATTTGGCCAAAGATAAGTGCCCCAAAATTAGATGTTGGGGAATTAGATAATGGAACGGCTGCTCTGCATCAGCATCGGCCTTTTGTCTATGATATTCATGGTTGAGTAGGGGTTGCGCTATTCTATCTTGGAAATCTCTAACTTTTTCCTTAAGAAATGGAATTATCCATTGTTGGTGATTAGACCATAATACTATAATTTGATACATGTGCTACTTTGGGACATTTGTTCATTGGTTTAGCAGGTCAAGCAAGACTTTCTTCCGTAAATTACTCTAGGCATTTGTGATCACATTGATGATTGGTAATTCCAATAGCTATTCACTTCCTCAACAAGCATTCTCACGCATCTTTTTGAAGACAAAGATTACACTAGCTAGTTAAATTTTGCAATCTGTCAAGTCCACCTATATATTTCTACAGCCTACTCTGTACTGAGATTATTTTGTTTACACAATACCACGATGCTTTTTTTTATCGATAATAAACTGAGCCCTTGCTGTTGCTCAGGTTAGGAGAACCTGACAAGGCCATCCATCATTTCAAGCAATCGGCGAATGACTCGACAGGAGCGGACGTGTCGCGCGCGCAGTCGGTCAAGAGCCGCGTCGCCAAGTGCGGCGACGCGCGCAAGTTGAGGAACTGGGTCACGGTGCTGCAGGAATCGCAAGCCGCCGTCGCCGACGGCGCGGACTGCGCCCCACAGGTGAGCGTCCGTCGCGGCATGTGAAAAACGTTACCATTCATCAATGCAGCCAATCTGATGACACGTCTCTGTCACGATGAATCTCTGGAAGGTCATGGCGTTGCAAGCCGAGGCACTGGTGAAGCTGCAGCGGCACGACGAGGCGGATGCGGTGCTCGGCGGCGCGCTGCGGTTCGGCGTCAACGAGTCCGCCAAGTTTTTCGGCACCGTCGCCCATGCCTACGTCCTCATGATCCGTGCTCAGGTCGACATGGCTGCAGGGAGGTACGTTCGCAACGTTTTTTCCCCACGATCAAATGGAGACCAGCAGCGAAATGGCTGGATCTGATGCCGCCGCGTTCTTGCTGGATGTGAAGGTTCGAGGATGCGGTGGCGACGGCGCAGACGGCGTGCCAGCTGGACCCGAGCAACCGGGACATCGCGAACGTGCACCGGAGGGCCAAGGTGGTGGCGTCGGCGCGGCTGCGCGGGAACGACCTCTTCAAGGCTTCCAAGTTCGCCGAGGCGTGCGCCGCCTACGGCGAGGGCCTCGACAGGGAGACCGGCAACGCCGTGCTGCTCTGCAACCGCGCGGCGTGCCACGCGAGGCTCGCGCGGTACGAAAAGGCCGTCGAGGACTGCAACGGCGCGCTCGCCATGCGGCCGGCGTACAGCAAGGCACGGCTCAGGAGGGCCGACTGCAACGTCAAGGTTCGCTGCCTCCGCCGTGCCGGAATTTTTATCGTCATCCGTGCATGCATGTATGCATCGCAAGAACCTGACGTAACCGCGTGATCTCATTTTTTCCAACGATTTTTTGGTTTGTTTATGTGGTCAGTTGGAGAGGTGGGAAGCCTCGTTCCGAGATTACCAGGTGCTGATCCAAGAACTCCCGGAGAACGAGGACGTGAAGAAGGCGCTGTCTGAGGTCGAGGCCAAGCTCAAGAGCCAGAGGAATGAGGGCATTGCAAGCAGATCCTAACAGTGACGCCATGTAACCACATCTAGCCTGAACAATTCATGTTTACATTCATCAAATCTATCAGCATAAATTCTTACTTGGGTTTCACTTACTACAGTACTAAATAAAAGTATATATCATTTGGAAATATCTATTCTACAAAAATGATTAATCAGTCGTAAAGAAAATCAGGTCCTTTTCAGTAAAACAAAAATCAAGTAAAATGGGCAGTGAGTGAAGACATATTTTCATACTCTTGAATTCCATAATTAAAAATATAGAACCTTCATAAAAATGTTGTTTAGGAGGCATTGTGTAGATTGCCTGCATATTGAAAATAAACAAATCCAAAACTGCATACCTTCATCGAAGTCCCTGATAGTACTTCTTGGACACGAGTGGCGTATGTGTCGGCTCTGAAAAAATTCAGGACTCTTTGTCTGCCTTAAGTTCTAATTACTCCTCTCCGTCCCAAAATTTAACAACTTCCAGAGTTCAAATTTATTTTAAATATAACAATCTAGTACTTATAAAAATATGACAATTACCACTAAACTATTCATAGTACCTCTTATCTTCATTAACACATCAGGCCCACACCCCACCTATCCCGAAAAGACAAAAAGTCTTTTTATCTCTCCTCTTAGTAGTCATACCAAGGGGTAAAACTTTCTATATTTTAAAATGTAGGGAGTAGGTGTTAGGACAAGATGACCATGCGCGAAATAAAAATGTTGTTTGAAAATTCGCCTGTGCATCTTCTTTAGAACAAAGCATTGGCATGCTGATCTCCATACAAATTTATTCTTCTTTGTAGGTTTCTTTAATCTGTCGGCTACCCGAAATCAACAGCAAGATCTGAAGAGGACAAGACTTTGGACAAAAGAACGCAGCATGCACCACTGCGCAGTTTGTTAGTATCAAATCAGTATGGATTTTTTTTTTGTGCACTATACACCAAATTACAAGAGAATTGAGTAATGGAACTGTACATAATACTAGCTAGTTGATTTATTTGAATGTGGGTTGGCAGGGAAAGAACACATGATCATTTTTGAAGATTTAAGTTTGCCTCACACAAAAAACATACTGGACTATACTCTGTACTCCAAAACTAATATCCATTCAAACAGAAGATGAGTGAATATCCCATTTGAGCAAAGCTGGAAACTGCATGCCGGTACAAAATTGCGCAGGACATGCACAGGTAAATGTTGTGCCGTGTGACTGACTGATCGAGCTGAACTTCAGTACTGCACACCATAGTCCATGGTTTTCATTTGTCAGTTTGGCACAAAGGTCTGCATGTCTGAACATATGGTTGCTTGTAGTTTCTTCATTCTGAACCTATTACGCGTCATTGAGATTGGTTTGCATTTTCCAGCTTGAACAGAATCTGTTAAACCTGAACACATAGTAGGTAATGTCCAACAGTTGAGGGTTAATGCTAGTTGCCGGTGATGAGAAAATGAGAAGTGTGAGCTCCAGATGTACACTTCCCGCAGCAGAGCTAGTTTGTAAAAACTAGAGAGACTCTTCATTAAACAGGGCAACTGAAGAATTATAATTCTATTATAAGTTCAGTTTTCCTCTGGGTGATTTTTTGGTGTAAATCCTCAAAATACAGCAATGCTTACATCTCTTGGCTATTCAACCTTCCGTTGATCTTTCAGAGAACACAAGTAGCAAGTTTGTCACTAAGTTTGGTCCTAATATAATTGTAAAGTTAGATCTAATTTGTTGATTGTAAGCTGGTTCTATTATTCTCTGAAACTTAGAAAAACGTTTTATTTAGCACTTCAGAAAATTAAAATTCTGCATTATACAGAGGACAGAGGCTAATAAGTAGTGATTTAAAAGGAACGACGAAAAAATGGACTAAAAGGAGTTGACTCCGAAATCAGCTTTTAATCCACCTACTAGACTTTCCCCTGTATATCTGTCAGATAAACAATAGTGACAACGATTGCCTCTGGGCATACAACAAGGACAATTCTTGCTACAGCATGGCCTTCTCTCACGAACTGTGAGTGATTCATTAAAAAATGCGGCCAAATACAACATTAAGATCATGCCTTTTTATCACAGCTAATATGAGCTGAGCAGAGGCAAACCAACCACTCCAGCAAATGATTATCATTTTGGAAAAGAAAATATTCTGAAAAGTCCATCATAGAGATTCCAATCTATCATACAAGGCTAGCACTAGATGCTTGTATCTGAATTCCACTAGGAAATTAAAGGGAGCTATACAGCTCATCATATGTATCACAAGCAAAATACTATTCACCGTGTACTAGCATCTAGTAAAGGGTTATTACAGCACTATTTACAGAGCAGAAATCCTTCTGCAGAAAGACCACTGTAGTGTTGTCCTTGGCAGAACAATCTGCCGCGTGCTCATCGAACCCTTTACATGAGCTGTATATAAAGAAGAAATAATTCTCCGAGGAAAAGAAGTTAAAAAAAGGCAAGCATACGTAGCAAAAAAAAGAAAAAGTTGAACAAAACACACATACATTGCTCACAGAACGATCGTTTTGATCATCTCTTCCAGCTCCGGCAGCGCAAAACGGCGTCGTCGCCGCCGACGATCCACGTCTCCTTGGCGATGTCGACGGATACCTTGAAGAAGTCGGGGGCGTAGCTCATGAGCACCAGCCTCTCCTCGCTTTCCTCCTCGTCGTCCTCCTCCTTGGCGCTCTTGATCACTTCCTCCTCTGCATCTTCTCCCAACCTCCTTGGCAACCCCTTCGCCGGCGCCGACCGGCACCGCATCAGCATCAGGGCGTTCGCCGGCGGCGCCACGTCCCCCTCCTTGTCCTGCTCCTCATCTTGCTTCTGCGGCTCTTGCGCCCGCTTCTTGCTGGATACCTTCTTGCCTTCCTCGAGCACCATGAACCACTTGGCCAATGCAGCCCCGTGCTCTGTTTCCTTCCCCGCGAGCTCCTCATCGTCGTCGTCGTCGTCGTCGTCATCCTCCCCGGAGGTGTACTCCACGGCGCCGGGAAAGCCACCGAAGCAGCCGGCGACGTTGAGGCGGAAGGCGCCATGCACGGCGTTCAAGAACGGCAGCGCGTCTTTCTTGATGCCGAGCGCCTGCAGCCACGTCGCCTTCTTGGCCGTCCCTCCCCCGGCACCGGCACCGGCGCTCTTGGGCTTGGCCACCGGCCGCCGGGCCTTGATCTGCCCAGCGCACGTCACCTTCGGCGACGACGGCTCGTCGTCCACGGGGACGTCCGCGGCTCGACGGCTGGGGTTCCTACTAGCCGCCTTGAAGAGCGCGCTCGACGGCGGCGGCGGCCCGGCCCTGCTCGTGCTGTGCCGGCGCTTGACCGGCTCCGACGCCGACGGCCGCGACGGGCTGCAGATCGCCTTGGGCGGCATCAGCGCCAGGTGCGCCCGCGACGGGAAGCAGACGAGCAGGTCGGTGGCGGCGCCATTGCTCCCCCTCCCTCCCTTCATCTTGCTCGAATGATCGCTCGATCTGTCTCGGTGTTGCTCTTAAAAGCAGAGGCCTTCCAGCTTTCAGTTGCCGCTGCCGCTTAAATTAACCCGTAGCGATCGATCCATCATGCAAAAAGCTTAGGGGCGGTTTGTTAGAGCTCTACATCTCTGATTTTTATGATTCTGATTCTTTCTGAATTTTTAATTTTCGTTCGTTAGATTCTCACGAGAAGCCGTCTTTTATCTGATTCTTTATTCGTATGTAAAATTGAAAATCATAGCGGATCAATTCGGCTAAGAATCGAAAAGATTTTTTGTCCATTTGGCTTAGCTCCAACTGATCCGATTGAGATTTACTTTCAAGAATTCCTACCAAACGCGTTCTTAATTGTGAGTTTCGGCTCATTAACCGATTACGTTCTCTAAAAAAATACTCAATTAGCACATAATAATTAATTAAGTATTAAACATTATAAAGTTAAAGATTAAATCTATTTATATTTATTACAAAACTTTCTTATAAAAATTCTTTTAAAAGCCACACCGTTTATCGCTTAAAAAGCATATCCGGATAAACTAATAGCCGTGAGCTGAAAAGAATGCTGCCAAGCCAACATATACACGAAGAAGAGCTGCGTGGTATCGTACCGTACATCGCAGCTACGTGGCGCAGTGAACGGTGGCGATGAAGACGTTCGGTTAGGGAATCTGCTGTAAGATTCGTGCGTTGCCTCGTTGGTGCGTAGCTGTAGCGGTTTGGGTAAATTATGGGGTTGATGGGAGGCTAATTGAGGTAGTTGATCACGGGGATGGGTGTCTTTATGTGGTGTCGTGGTCCTTGACAATTTTATTATGGGTGTAATCTACAGGGTTTTATTTAAAAGGCCTCTTATTATAATCAATCATCCGCCACCTTTCTATCGATCCAATCAGGAGCACGCGGACAAGGAGTATATGTGTGTGTCGTGTACATTGCACGGTACCAAATTTATTTGTGTCGCCTACTGTTCACTGCAATAGGAGCCCAGTTGTTGTAACACTACAACCGCTACTAAATCTTCTTCCGATGAAGAGCTCGGCCTAGCATGCTACTAGTACCCAACGTACGAGGATAAACCTATTAATGCTAGGCTAGAGTATATACAGGGACAGAGGTTATACAGTTCTATCTATGTTTTCTAATAGATGATGTTGATTTTTTAGCATATATTTGATTATTTGTTTTATTCAAAAATTTTATATAAATATAAAAAATATAGATCATATTTAAAGTACCTTTAATAATTAAACAGATCATAACAAAATAAATTATAATTACGTAATTTTTTTAATAAGATAAATGGTGTTATCTATTAAAAAACGAAATGAGTAGTAATTTCACCGGTGAGGTGATCTTGCGATTTATCAACAAAATCTATAATGCACATCATCGATCTGCATCTGCTACTCTGGGACAAGCATTACTCAATTGATGGCTAGCACAACGTCCTTACCACTATAAGATACAGGTATGGCACCTGGATCCTCTTGCTCTGAACTTTTTCTGCCGAATACTTGCAGGTTTTAAATGCAGTGGCGTGCAATGCACAGTTCTCCAGCTCCCATCTACAGCTGCGGCCAATGGCAACGTTGCAGGATATTCAGTCTGCTGAATATATATAAATTTTTATTGCTCCATCCGTTTTAAAATATAATAACTTTATAATTTAAATTTTATTCTAAAATATAATAACTTTTACTCTATATTTCTTTTTAATTAATTATAAACTTCTACCACTAAAATTTTTGTCTACTTCTGCTTTTCAACTAATCATAATTTTTTCATTAAATTTCACCAACTTCCTTAATACATGTATCCATACTGTAAGAGACGAAAGGGAGTACTACAACTCGTCCTGTGGTCCAATGAATTGTGTACAGCTCCATAACTTGATGAGAGGTCCAAGTGCGGCAAGTGCCTCGTGAGAGTCACGGTTTCTATGAGCTGAGCTAGAAGGTTGTTGGGTGGCGCCAAAGCTAGTCTTATCTTTGTTTTTTAATAAATAATGTTATTAATTTTTATTGTGACGTTTGATTATTTATTTTATTTAAAAAATAATAAAATATATCAAAAAAAAATATGAGTCATGTTTAAAGTTTCTATAATGATAAATCATATCACAATAAAATAAATTATAATTATTTTTTTTAAATAAGACCAATAGTCAAATATAACATTAAAAATCAACGATAACATTTATTAAAAAACAGAAGGAGCAATTGGCAAGCGGCTACGCAGAATTTAGTTAGTATCATTGCATCATCACAAAGACCTCTTCATGAAACTTCAAAGCGAACTAAACGCTACTACATATATTAGTGGATTTTTTTTCTATCAGAGGGGCGCCAGTAGTATAGGTTAGTTAATTGTTTCTGTCGAGATAATAAAATTCACCTAATGATGGTCTCTTGTACCATTAGCACTTTCGATCAATACTAATGAGGTCGCCGTGATTGTTTATCTGTGTGCCAATGATAAGCTGTGAGAGGTTGGTGTGCATGAGTGAAAGCCGGTGATGTGTAAAGATTGTAAAGGGGAGTTAGTTCAATTTAAGAACATTTGATGCAATCATGAAAGGGGAGATGCACTTGAGAGGATGCAAGGTATGGAGGACGGCAATGGGTGGCTAGCCCATGCTCCACCAGCCGGCAATGGATTGACAAGTTGCTTTGCTCGGCACGCTAAGAGCAAAAGCCATTTCTCGGGAAAATCTCATATGTCCGGGGAGTAGGGAAGATTCGGATTAGAAATTCTTAGAATTTAGACATAGATTCTGAAATCGATTAGTCCTATCCTCTCTTCTGATCGCTAGCTTATCAGCCACAACCAAATTTATATTTATATTTGAATTTAGGGTTTTTTTATTGTAGTCTATTCTCTAACATTAACTTTTAAACCACTAATAAGACATGTATAAAAGTCTTACCCATAAAAATAACTTACGGTCATTTTGTTTATTTTTTCACAGCTTATTAGCTAGGATTTTGAAGAAAACAAATTCTTGTAATAGAGATTTGTCTTGTTGATAGGATGGGGCCCACCCGAGTGACCAAAACAGGCTCAATATGAGGTTTGAACTAAAATTCTGGCCTAAATACAAGGATGGGCCGGTAAATTGGGCCATGCCAAACGAAACTATCGGGGATCATTGCCTACCGGGGGAACAGCTCATTACCGGCCAGTTCCATGGGCTGATGGGCCGGCCTGCTAATGATACCCAGGATGGGCCGGTAATTCACCAGGTCGACAAATCCGGGAAGTCGCGGCTTGCTAATGGCAATCCGATTTTTTCTAATGATTTTAAATGGAAAATCCGAATGGCCATTATTGTTCGATGTAGCTCCGGCCTCTGGGTGTTGTCTCTTGTTTATGGCGCATTAATCAATAGTTAGTTTGACATTGCTGTCATTGAGCTGGATTTATGTCACTTTAACGTCGCTCTCTTAGGCGATTTTTTCTAATACTAGTTTCATGCCCTTTGGTACAACGGTATTTATAGTAAGATAATGGTTTTATAATTTTTATTTGTGAAACTGGTTATAGTAAGATAATGGTTTTATAGTTTTTATTTGTGGAAACACTGGTTTTTAAGTAGAGTGGTTTAGGCGAGGTGGTTTTTTGGAAAGTGGTTTTTTAGTGGAAAAATACTATAGTAGTTGGGGAAGAGAAGAAGAGAAAACGACTGTGCTTTATAGCAGTGTTAACGCCAAAATTTGGTAAGTCCCTGTATCAGATTCGGTCAAAGGAGAGATTACAGTCAACTGACGGAGAAAAGACCGGAATCGGGAAGGAGCCGTGAAGACCGTTGCTTGGCAGTTATTTACTGTACCTATTAATTAGGCGGGTATTTATCTTTAGGAAACCTGACCTCGTGTCCGGTCAGGATTAGTTAGCGTTTTCTGTTATAGATAGGAAATCATGTATCGTGTCCTATCAGGACTATGTCAACTCGGGGTATATATACGTATGCCCGGGTGCCTTGTAAATCATCACAACGATCAATACAAATTTCGGCGCATCGCTACCCCTTCGACGGGATCCTGCTTCTCGAGCCGGGCTGCATCGGTTAGGTCCGAACTCCTGCGATAGGGTAAGTCTCGTCACCCCGGCTACCTATCGGCTAGGACTTCCTCGGTTAGGTCCGATATTCTAGTCGGTTTATGGTAGTCGGCTTACCACGATATATTTACTTTATCTATGGCTGCATCAGTTCAGTTTGACCTCATAGATTGATTAGGTATATCACATCACGCGTACATAGATCGTATCAGCTCACTGGGAGCGATTTATCATCAGTTCGTGCTGCATCGGTTGGGTCCAACCTACTGAACTGCTAGTGATAAGTCGGTTCTGCTAGGCCGATGCTTTGTGTGCAGGCGTTTTATCGGAGTGCATAGCCGGTAAGTTATCTTCATCACGGTCGCATCATATCTATCGACCCATTGAGGTATCGTTATCATTGTTGGTCTGTGCTGCAACGGTTGGGTCCGATCTACTAGACTGACGATAATAGCTTTACCCTTGATGAGCCGATGGTGTTGTGCGATGGTGTTATCGGAGTGCTTAGCCGATAAGTTATCTGTTAAAGCCGACTACATTTATTCATTGTCTTATTCTATAATCGCTCTGTTCAGTAGTCGGCTGGCTCATCAATTATCTATTATTTATGTTATTGCATGCCTTATCATATACTCTTGTCTGTATTATTGTTACAATTGGCTAAGGACTAGCCGATGGGTTTATTCTGCCGATCCAAGTACAAGTACAAGCAGGTTCCCGGGCACGACCCCAGGTGAGAGCCCGGGCACGAGTTTAGGTAAGGACCAGTGTACGGGCCCGAACAGCGGATGAAGACCCCGGGAGCCGATATAAGCAAGGGCCCGGGCACAGGCATATCTTCACGGCAACACCAGTAACACTAAATTATGATCGGCTAGGATTTATTTGATTTATCTACTTATGCATTATACCTGTTTATTTTACCAAGTTTATAGCCGGTTTTTGAGTATCTCTTCGATAATCGGCTAGCACGATACTTGTGTATTATTATGCTATTGCTCCTGCCACCATCGGCTCTAAGCCGATGTATAAGTGCTACAGTGCGTATCGGCCATCGGCCGATAAGATGAGTCCAAGCCGGCTTTCAGCCGATTGGCTCGCGAATTTAACATTTCTTTCTCCTTATCAATTACAGTGTCAAATTGACTGGCACGCCTACGAACCTCAACATTTTAGGACCTGCACTAGAACTAAGCAGATCTCCCAGACCTTCGCGTATCATCCAGACGTCGGACGGGCCCCGACGGGTTTTCGGCGTCAACGAGCAGTAAGTAGACGTAAGACGAGGAGGCACGACGATGCGTAACCGAGGCCACCCAACGCCGGGCCATCACCGGCTACTTGCAAAACCATTAATCAGATGGTTTGTAGCATGCACCGGACATGATAACGCTGATTACCATCTTTCCAAATCAAAACATGACACCATCTACAGGCTACAGATGCCACTCGCCACAGATCACACGGCTCCCAGTTATTCGACTAGTAGCACATCCATATCGCTGTGCCCGTGGCACACGCGAGGAGAGGGTACACAGGTTATTGCCACTGCTCGCCACGGTGGCCGGGTCACTCACTCCGCGGCGGCGCCCGCGCCGGCGGCGGAGCACTTGTCGCGGACGGCCTCCAGCTTGTACGGCGCGGCGTCGGTGGCCAGCCATTGCTCGACGGTGAACAGCTGCTGCGCGCACCCCTTGTGCGGGCCCGTGACGGTGACCTCGACGTAGTTGCAGTACCAGCCGTGGTGCGGGCCGGTGCCGTCAGACGCCACGCGCATCCAGCACGGCGCCGCGGCCATGCATGGGCCGCGGCCGCTGAAGATGTCGAGGTTGCCGCGCTCGAAGTAGGAGTGGCCCTCCCCCATCAGGCCGCCCCACGACGGCAGGTCGGTGATCCCCACCCCGTTGCCGTCCGCGCCGGCCAGCTCCAGCGTGATGTTCGAGTCCGTCCCCGCCTTCCAGATCGACCCCGTCCGGATGTACACCGTGTACACGCACTCCATCTTGTCTCCGGCCACCGCGCCGGCGTCGGTTCCTCTCACCAGCTGCGGAACCACAAGAAATTAAACGATCGATCCAACGCCTACGTTCCATGAGAGGACGGACGCACCTTGATGCGAGTCGGGAGGTCGCGGCAATGCACCAGCGCGACGGCGAGGAGGAAGAGGAGGGAGGCGGCGAGCTTAGCCATGGATCCGAATCAGATCGAGCTAGTGGCAATGTGTTGCGTGTGTGAGCTGCGGAGATCGTGAGGAGTGGATGAGTATAAAATGGAAGCAGTTGATGAGTTGTGGCGGTGGGGCCTGGGCTGTCACAGCGTTGATGCTGATCTGATGCGGAAAATTTCTTCGGCCGCATTCGTCTCCGTAGGACATAATCGTTCATTATTCAAACGAGAAAATCATGCTGGATCGGGGCCATGGGCCATGGGCATGGCCATGACACCTGCTTCGGTCGTACATCTGGCGGCAACTATTTGTCTTCCCACTAGTACTAGAGGTTTCTATTCGAAATATTGACAAACTGATCCTTTTAAAAAATTTATTTTGAGAATAAACCGCTGTAAAAACTATAACAAAAAATAATCGGAACCTTAGCGTCAAGCTCAAATCCGTTGATATATAAGGTCTCAGTGCAAAGGTTGTCCAAGGTGGCCTAAGAAAGGAGGTCAGCGCCATCTCACTTGGCGTCAAGTTCCTATGACGTAGCAAACCCGTGCCACCTCATGCTACCTCAAACAACAGCTCAGCGTCTTAAGGTCTTGGTAGATTTTTGACAATAATTTTTGCGATGGTCTTTTCTCAAAATAAGTTTTCCAAAAGGGTTATATTGTCAAAATACCTGAGTTCTACCTTCTACTACTGTTTTGACAGCAAAATAAAAGCATTGAAGAACATTATTGGCACAATCGGAAGACACAACCAAAGTAAGACTTAATTGCAGTGTATGCCAGGTTTTTTAACCAAAGTTTTACTTTGGACTATCCCAATCCAAAGTTTTCATATAAAGCCAGCTATACATACATCTTTTGCACTTTGGACCACTCTTTCTTCATCTCTTTCTTCTACACCTCCGGCTCCCACCGCCATCACCGCCTGGAGCTTGATTGATAAGGCGCTGGCGAACTCCTCTTTGCCCACACCAGTGAGCTTCTCCCTTGTCCTGTTTCTCCCACACGCCCTGAGCACCTCAGTCACAAACGACGCTGGATCAGAATGAAGCAGGGCAACAAGGCGGCGACGATGGCAAGCTTGTGGAGATCCTCATTGCCGAGCTTGAGCTCGGCACCATTGCTCCTTCATGGAAGAGCTTGAGCTTGGAGGCAGCAAAGGTGCTCGAGCTTGGGGGAGATAGTGAGCAGGTAATAATGGTGGTGACGGTGGGGAGCCAGAGGTGGAGAAGAGAGATGGAGAAAGAGTGGTCCAAAGTGCAAAAAAAAAAAAAGTTACATTTACTTGGCTTTATGTAAAAAATTTGGATTGGGATACTCCAAAGTAAAACTTTGGTTAAAAAACCTGGGCCAAACTGCAATTTACTCCCAAAGTAATAAAGGTCGACGTGCACGGTACACTGCGGCACGTGGATCTGCTTGGCTTGGTACGGCCTGTCTACTACGGTCTACCTGGTCTGGTTCCACGTTGGCCCATGTTACGCCACACGATCATGCCACCTTAGTTTTCCCCAGTTAAAAACTGCCCATACAATGCTATATGATCTTATGAGAATGACAGGATCGGATGGCTTAATGTGAGATCTTGATCACCAAGCAGACGAAATACAAGCCCAATCACCCATATCATCCCTCGCGTCGAAGAGTTCGATGCATACCATCAGGCGCTCATGAGGCATGACCCAACGTTAGGATTTCCACTTCCACTCTTTGAGTTACAATTGCAAGAGTAAATGAAACTCCCGTACGCTTGACTCCGACTTTGGCCTTGACAGAATTTCACTGGGAAACATTTTCCAGAAGACAGCTTATCAAACGAATCCATCATCCATGCATGGAAGACTATTGAAAATACAGCAACCTAAATCTGGCCTTTGAGGAAGATAGGAGGATTACATAAGTTCTCGTCGCAGTGTACATGATACAGAAAACCCAGTATTCCTGGTTGCGCTAGTTAGTAATCAGTCAAATTGTTGCCTCAGGGCCATCTCAGTTTCACTCTTCCATGAAGCGTGTGACGATTGCCCCCTCATCCTTTTGATCTTCTCCTTGTCTTTGATAGTAGACCCCTTCTTCTTTTCTGGCTCTTTTGTCTGCTCTGGTCTATCATTGCAAACAGGGCATACCATTCCTCGTGCATGTGAATAGGTCTTTGGTATACCACATTGGAGGCACATTCTACAAATTGAAAAAAAAAAGTTTTAAAAGCTGTACAAGATTTACCAGGAATGTAATGAATTCAGACAAGTTTTTTCAAGTTATTTTGTTGTAGTTTTGATAAATAACCAGCAACCTTAGAAGATCGGCAGCATCTTCTGGACCAGGATTTGCAGCACCTATTATTCTCTTTCCTTCAGCAGAACCTGGAGGGTTGACACCATTTGTGCCGCTGCTAACTCGTTCACGAATAGCAACCAATTGAGGTTTTGCCACCACAACAGCACCTGAAGAAGTTTTTGAGTCAGATCACATCAGGTCTAATGTGAGTACAGTGCTATCGCACAAACTTGAAACACCATTACTTAGCAGACGCAAGCACATATAGTGGTCAGATCCGATTTACCATGAATCTTGTGCCCAAGCATATCAACAATCTCCAAAATATAGTAACTATGTCAAATTGCCAACCCAATGCAAAACAGTCGTAAGAACAGGGCCCAATCAATAAACGGTCATCAGGCAATGGGCATTTTTTTGACACACTGCACTTTGACAGTGCATTTGTGCAAAATGTAAAATACTTAGGCAAATTTAAATTCTCTCAAGTAGTTTTTTTTAAAAAAAATATCAGTCACACAAGACATACATAAATGAGTTTATCCCCTTAGTTTGTTATGCGAATGTAAGATTCAATTTCCAACTATCCTACATGTAGCAGGGCTGCAAGATATAACACTGACATCAACCACATCCTATTAGCCATGCCGATTGGAGCGACCATGTTGAAGAAAGCATGGCTAAAATATGTTCTCTTCTTTTGCACTGCATCCCTCCAGTGGTCCTTGGCATGCATGCCAATTGTGCCACAGTCTTGATTCCATGTGACATTTTTTTATTTTGAGAAAGAGAGAACAGAGTCTCTCTCATTTCTATTATCAAAAATGGCTGCTACAAAGTTAGGTCCAGAAACCGCCTAAAAGAGAGTGAAAAAACAAACTAAAACAAAAGAGTGCATTCTTTAATATCTGTATTGACATCTAACACGAAAGACTAGCCACACCTCCGTCAAACCACTGAGCAGCACGAACAACCCCAGGCCCTCCAACACCACTACAGGTTACCCGTTTTTGGACCAAAATCTCAACCAGCGCACAGCAATTCGTTCTAGAATCGAAGCAATTGAGACTAGCACTTACAACCAAAGCAGTAAGCAAATATCTATACGAAGATCACCACATAAAAATACCACTCAAGCTGCAAAGTGTTATCAACTTATCATCTACCATTGTGGTTTCTGCGAACGCTAGATCTGAACCTACGTTGTTAATAGATCCATGCTTCGACAAACAGGACGAAATAGAGAGCTCACTCTAGTGTTGCAGCTGTCAAAATCAAGTCTAAGAAACTCATCTTATTAATCAATTGCTGAGAGAACATCAATCCTGACTTCAATTAGTAGTTGAGAAGTCTCACCAGGAGGCGGCTGCTTGCTGTCACCCCCTCTCCCGCCCTTGCCCCGGCGGTCGAGCACGCCGATCGCCTCCACGGCCTCCTCGGGCTCGACGACCCTGTTGTTCAGGAACTCCGGTGGTCCCGATATCTCGGCGAAGGCATCCAGTGCGGAGGGCAGCGATGAGTCGTCCCCGACGCCGCCGGCATCCCCGCGGCTAGGGTTTGGGCGGGGGCGGGGCTTTGCGACTAGCCTCGGAGCAGCGGAAGCCACCTCGCCGTCTGATCCGGAGTCTTCAGCTGAGGAGTCGCCGGAGTCGCTCAGCTCGGCGGAGCCGGCGGCGGGGTCGTCTTCCTCGGCGGAGGAGTAGCCTTGCAGGAGCGACAAACTCATCTCCGTGTCCGTCTCGATCCGCAAGCCGGTCGTGGGTTGGGTTTTGGTGGTGGCCTGGTGGGATCGCGAACTCTTTGTTACAATTTGGGCCCAAAGCTACATATCTCGGATATGGGCCAAATGATTTGCTACTATTGGGCACAAAGCTCCATATCCCACATATGGGCTTTACAATTTGGGCTCAAAGCTATCATATATGGGCCAAATTCTTTGCAACATGATAAAATAATTTTTCCCTAAAAGACTAATCCATACTCAGCCAAGCAGACCTTAACCAATGCTCTAATCAAATTGTAATAAAATGCAAATTTTTCCAACTAAAATATATAGATAAGGCATTCCAAGTCCAACCACGTTCTTCATCTTACAGCTTATTTGTAAAAGCCACACGTGCCTCATTCCATGCATGTGCGTGTGGCTGCACGCCAACCTGACAATCTTGACGACGACTATTACACTAGTTAAGTCGTATACTAACTATTACTCCCTCCATCTCAAAAATATAAAAAATATAAATTATATTTAAAGTTTCTTTAATGATAAATCACACCATAACAAAATAAATTATACTTATTTAAATTTTTTTAAAATAAGATGAATAATTAAATTAACATCATATCAAAAATCAACGACGTTATTTATTAAAAACCGCAAGAGTATAATTTCATAGCCAGTAACTAATTAGTCGTACTAACACATACTTTTCTCTATAGTGACTCGGTTGGCCAGTGGACCTGCAGAAAACTTTCACGACCGGGTCACCGATCGATGGTTGGACAGTACGAGATATTTCACAGGCGGCGCCAGGTCGGACACAGTTGGCTCGCCGCCGAGACGGACAAGAGTTGATGTCAAGTACAGTCAGCTACACGGTGATGTTCTTGGCGATTGCCCTGATCTTATTCTTTAGTGGCGTCATTATCGATCATATATTGTAGTCATTGGTCCATTACACTGCAATTTTTCACTTCTCAACTTTTCTATGTGTGTAGTACTAGTATATATATAAGTACAGTATCTTACGATATACTGTTTTATGCTGTCACATTCATCGTTGATGCTCCAGGACCAGAAATTAAAAGGACCTGGAATAATGTATGTGAAGTGAAGATGCAACAATAGTCACTCTGAAAGACACTGAAAGTGCGGCTCTCAACTGAAGCGACGGTTTAACAACTCCGGAAGAGGCCATGTTCGATCGATCGTTGTTTAATCAAGCAAAGCTTCATTAGTTTAATTTGAGATAGCTGGTCGTGAGTACCAATCAGAACTTAAATAGCATTTTTTAGGAAAAAAGAAACATAAGAAGATGAGAATTCACATAGTTGTTTCGCAGCGTGTGCAGTCAGCTGGACGCTCCAGATCGACGCAATCCTAATTATATTGGTTGCTACCCGATTGGACATATTGGCAGTTTACTTAATTATATATAGATAATAGAATTGAGTTTGACAACAAGTAGTCAGGTACTACTTCATACATGTCTTATCACAAGTTTAAGAAGCAAAAGAAATGTCGGTGATCACTAAGCTACTACTCGATTTATCTCATATAAAAAAATCAATGCTGAATATGACACATCCTGATACTATAAATATGAATAGAGGATGTCTGTTCTGAAATATAGCTATTTTTAGCTTTGTCTTAAAATATAACTATTTTTAATTCTTTTGATACTATTACTACCTATACCCATCAACAATTCTGCTCCATTTTTAAGTCCTCTTTTATTAATGATAGGCAATGTGTTCTTTTTACTCTATTTCTTAATCTTTTCAAAACAACATAGAAATAAATATATTTTAGGGTAGAATAAGTAGTTAATTAGCAGATGTCATTATATGGATCTGCAGCTGTATACTTTGATACTATTGTATTAGATTAGCAGTTTAATTAGCACATCCAATGTTCCTATTGCTAGCTTGTCAACCAATGAAGGGTTTAATATAACCTTGATTCGACTGGTGACGTGACTTAACGTGAAGGCTGCTGTATAGGAGTTAATGGTTATAATAAATACCAACTATATAGAAGAAATATGTTAACGAACATGTTGCAATACACCAACTGTGCCTTATAGTCCACACATTCGACATGGTCAAACAATTGCGATATGCAAGTAAGTACGTGCAAAAATTAGGAGTATTACTTGAACCACGCCACCACATGTCGACCTTCATTAATGGGGAAAAGGTAGACGACTACTATTGTACACCAGATCCGTTTCATATTTCCGGACAAATAGGATGTCAACAACTAGGGACGGCACGGTACGATAGCTAGTTTAATTAGGACTCGGGTGTTATTTATAGCGTACACTACTAATGCATGCATGCGCTTGATGAGATCTCAGTAGATAATGGACTACACAATCCATTCATCCAAGCATCTCCTTGCATGCATTTTGAGGTAAAAGTATTACACAGAAGTATATAGTACATGCCTCTTTTAAGTCACCCAAAAATACAAGTACGGTATCAGTTACCGGCCAAAAGAAAAGATACGGTATCAGTTAATATAAGTAGATTAGATGACCAAACCTTTGGAAGCACATGCCACGTCCCGTATTGAAAACCAACACGTACATGCATGCGCACGTTGATCGATCCCTACTGATTACTGAGTGTCACGCTAAACTTATCCATGCGCGCGCATAAACAAACCCGCATGGCCCGGGGGCCGCCACCCTGTAGTACAAGAGTGAAAATCAAAGGGGTATTTCCCGTCCTTTCGTTTAACCTAAGATTTATGAAAAGAATATAGAAGAGAAAAATAGATACTTGATACTAGCCGGGTTTAAATTCAAATTCATAAGAAAAAATATAGATTATGATACGGATATAGTTGTATCTGATTGTATGTCCCATATTATCAAACATACATAAAAATCTATTACAGATTCACATATAAATATGATAAAAGATTAGTTAATAGCTATTTTATAAGCTCACAAATAATATTGCACAAATTTTTCCTTGAGGTATTCGTTTTAACACCGCAATCGTTTCTCAAGATTTAATATCTATGAATTAGAGATACAAATATATATCCGATATAAATACGATTTTAAGAAAATAACTATAAAATAAGATATGAGATAATGTTCGACGCTATCCATATCGGGTTCCAATTTTTTTTTAAAAAATATAGATTAGGATTAAAAAATACCACAACCGACCGTACACAACCCGATTTCACACTTACCTGCAGTAGCGACCACCCCGGGTCAGTAGCAGCTCGATCAGCCACGAGATTAACCAACCACCGCCTCACCGAAAACCACAGCCGCCGCCCGCCCGCCCGCGCGCGCACCTCCTCGTCGTCCGTCCCCACGCGCGGGTGTCTACCCGCAGCCGTCACCGGCGAGGAGGCGACACGTACGTAGTATACTCGACGCGCGCGCGACGCGACCGAGCTTGCCCCATGCCGCGCGGCCGGCCGCGCGCTCAGCTCGCGGGTGGATATTGGACGCGACACATGCATCTGAGGCCGGCGGGACGAGTCCCCCCGGGTCTACTGGTGGCTAAAAAAAGCTGCATGCGTGCGTCCGGGCCGGCACGCCAAAGCCGAACAGTTGTCGTCAACACGTCAAATCCAATCGCTGGATGAATTGGTAAGTATAACTCCATCGTCCTGGGTAAGTAACTAGCTAGAGTACATTATATAATTTTTATATGGAAGATTTGATCTACTCCATGCTACGCTAGCTGCTACAGAGTGCCTGCGGATCAGGCAGGAATAAGATACAGTACGGATGAGTTTGTATGACCCATCTTTAGGCTGAGTTCGAATATAGAAAAAGATTAAGATTTTTGGTGACATATAAAACGAGACAATCCATCAACATATGATTAATTGAGTATTAATTATTTTAAACTTAAAAATGGATTAATATAATTTTTAGAAACTTTTATATAGAATTTTTTTAAAAAAAAACGTACCGTTTAGCTGTCTTAAAAATATGCTCATGGAGAACGAGAAAGTAGCCTAACGGTTCTTTTCCTTCGAACACACCCTTAGTCCTGGGGCAATGCTTTAGAAGCAAGCTATATATAGTACTCTCTCTATCTCAAAATAATAATATTTCTATAATTCAAATTTGTCTCATAATACTACTATTTCTCCATCTAACTTTTTATCTCAACCAATCATAATCTTTTTTCATTTAATTTTTCACTTACTTTCTCACGTTAACCAATCACAACAATTTCTCAATCACAACCTTAATTTCTTTTAAAAATAATATAAGTTAAAGTATTTTAAAACGGAGAGATTAGTCCTACTCTCTCCGTCTTAAAATATAAAAACTTAATACTAGATATGACATCATCTAGTACCACAAATCTAAATAGAAGCATTTATCTAGATTTGTAGTACTATGTTTTTATATTTTAAGATGCCGGGAGAAGTAACATAAGTTGGACATGCATGCAGCAGGGCCATGAGCATGGTTATGGGCAGGAGATAAAGATCTGGCATGCAGATGCAGGCATGAAGGGCATTTTGACAGTTGTTCCTCTCCTAACACCTGGCTAGCTAGATTAGGTCCATGATTGGCAGGCATTAGATTCTCGGGAGTTGTGGTGGCTGGCTGCTCGCGTTGTTTGGTCGCACTTGCATGGGTTGGTCGTGTTGAAGGCAGCACTAGCAGGAGTGGCTCTGATGAAGTGACGAGCAGCACTTGCATGAAGCTCGACTCAAACCCAATTACTTACCCAACCCAAACACCACCAGGCACCAATAATGAAGGTCATCTAGGGTTAGTTATTTTATACGGTGGCTTAGGCACCAGTCATGAGCTAAAACACAGTGGACTCACCACCTTTCCACATAGGAAAGGGGGCACTTGTCAAATGTCAAAGCCTTTTCTGGACACTTGCCTGTGTACCAATACCTCTCTACCCCTGCACTGCACTGCAGGTGGTGCTGCAGAATAAAAAGCACCATGGCTTTAGTGGATTCCAACTCCCTACTCAACCATCAGATTCCTTTACACATAATTTGTGCCTCGATCATCTGCAGTCACCCCTTTCCTTTTGATCTACCTAAAAAAATCATGCACATTAGCAGCAGAACCATCAGTAGTAGTAGTAGTCTCAAACAAAAAAATGCCCCTTTCTCTCTCACTCACTTCACCTGTTTGTGTCTGATCCTTTGGCCTTTTCTTGCTTAACAGAATTAATGTTAAGCCTCTGGAAATGTGAAGCACTCCCTGCTTAACTAATTAATCTCCTAACAAACTCAAGTAGCACTAGTACTACAAGTAACAGGAGTGCCACATTGAGGCGTGTAAAAATTATATATGCTTCTGTGAAGAGTTCTAGATATATTGTTTAGGTGAAATAATGGATACCGGATAGATCTCTCCACCTGGGAGCCATGTGGGGCTTGTGGGGGTCTGGCTCGCCATTGTCACTGGATTCAAGGGCAGCCAGCTTTCTACGAGGCCTTTGGTGTAAAATATCCACGCAAAGCAGCTTGGATCTGTATAAACTAGCATTGTTTCGCTGCACCCTATAATGGTTGCATCGCCTATTTTATTGCTCTGAACCTTTTTAACCTCTTCTTTAATCTCTGGCTTGGTTAATTGGGGGATCTCAATGCCAGATTAGGGGCCAATTGTATAATCAGTACCACAATCAGTGACTGTGTTTGTGTGTGCGCGCGCTCTTCAAAGGCGCGCCGGCTTTAATAATTCCATGTTGGCTTGGGTTATTGTGTAGGAACTTAGGAAACAATGCAGGGGACAGTTAGCTAGTGATCGAGTGTAGTATGTGCCTGTTCGGATCATCCATGCAAGGACTCTGAGACCAGCATCTTTTCCTTTCTGTAATTACTTTGGGTCCTCCTAGTAAAGACTGCAGCCAGCTAGCAAAACTGCAATCTTTTGCTTCTACAGCAAGGGACAGAAGACACATAACACTGCAAATCTTGCAACCATCTGGGAGAGAGAAGATGGTGACACCGCAGTAGCTAGTAACAATGATAAAGACCATATGACATGCTGGCACAAAATCACCACCTGAATATACATATATCAACATCGACGGATGTTGCAATGCAACAGCTTCATCAACTCACGCGCCGTCGTTTGCTGCAGAGATACGCATGCATTTTTATCGGCTCTTGATTGCAGCAAATAACACTTGCATGATGAGCTGAGCCCCAGAAGAGGGGCTGGTTGCTGGTGCCAAAAAGGCATAAAGTACGAATGATGAGGCCACTCTGAGCCCGTAAACGCATCGCATACATGCCACCTTTCATAGGACCAAGGGGTCCAACAAAACCCTACCTTGCGTGGCCATCAGAGAGACGACTGCAGATCAGAGGACGATGGATCGCTGCAGCTGTGAGGAGGATGTATGCATGGCCTGGGTGCTTCTGGTTGGTTGGAGCAGTGAATGGGGGGGCTCAGCTTGATGGTGATTGATAAGCTAGCTTAGCAGTATTCAAATTAAAAGTTGTTTCGGTTGGTGGATGTTTTCTAGTATCAGATGTACCACTGAATCCCAATCATAAATTGCATCAGAATATATATGTAACCACCAATGGCCTAGCTAGGGAGTTCCTAGTGCACATTAGTATATGCTACTCATCATTCTGGGCATGCAGGACAAACAGGGGCAAGAACCTACTAATTCCAGCACACAGAAGGTGCATTATTGTGTGTGTGATTGCATTGGCAATGGTTCCATTTCCAGCAGCAGGTACTCATTTTTCATGTCTTAGGGAACCTCCTCTGGGGCAGGGAAAAAAGTAGCAGGATGATCAATTGGTCACCGGAAGTGACACATCAAAGATAATTGGCTTTGGTGGTCCCAAACAGTCAGCTAGCTCAATCTTGGCAGAGGCTTGCACCGCCATACGCATGATTTCTGACGATAAAGATGAACATTTTAAGTAGCACTGGCTTTTCCAGCAGAAGAACATGAGCTAGTGCTCTAGAAATGTACTACGGCCATGCAATCACATGAGAATATGCATCGAATCATTGTGAGGAATCATCTGGACAGGGGGGGAGAGGCTTCACTCACTTAATGTATAGTAGTGGTACTATACATCTACCGATGATTAATAATTGGCTACATAATGAGTCTTCTTAAGAGGGAGTTGCGGCCTAATTAAGGCCACAAGGCACAGAGATTGTTAATTATAGTGCTTAATTCCGTTCTACTTTTTACCGGCAAATCTGATCATATCAAGAACTTGCACCAATATTTAAAGATGCTACAATATTTCATATTATTGCACATTGTTGCACACTGATGGGCAGTAAGGCAGGACCACAGCATGCATAGTTGGAAGAGCCAGCCGGCCTATTGGGTGTCTGATCAAGGAATCAACAACATGAGATATTGAGTTAGTAGTATAGGTGTACATGTGTAGATCTCTGATACACACGTCTCCGTCTTAATAAGCTGTTTCCATAGTACAGCACAGGATGAAAAACAATTCAGAATCACCCGTTTAATATAATCACACGTTCGTACAAGCAATGTACTCATTAATCACATCTGATCGACACGAATCAGATCGACCTGGTTAATTCTGTAAAAAAATGTGCCCTGCGAGCTTGGAGCTAGCTAGCTAGTTTGTCACTGCACGCAAGAACCTGCAGGTGATCATGCAGGGAGATCCTGCAACAAGCCGTCCACATGCTTCCCGCGAGGTGTTGTATGCGTACGGTGGTATGATCTAGCTAGCCACCTGGCGTCCTGGCCTCCTTTTCTTTTCATGGCGCTCATGCATGCTCACATCAGTGTATATCTTCGTCTCGTCATGAGATCATCGAAAGAGCAAAGAAGTTAGCATCTCAGATGGAGGTACATGCGAAATAATCCATCGCTATATTAATTAATTCCATTACATTTTACATAGGGAGATCGAGGACGAACTGACGACAAACGAACCAAGAAGCCTAGAAACTCTACCTAGCTAGCTAGTACATTTTACATGGGGTGGTGAACCGACGATAGAGATGGAACCTTCTCTTTTTGTTAAAGGTCTAGGATGGCAGGTAGCTTTGCATATGCCTTCCAAGCCCACGGGACCAAAAAATAATAATAACAAGGGGAGTAGTCGTAGTAGTAATAGTAGCAGTAGACTACTATAGTAGTACATACATTGCCGGGTACTAGACGTGGTTACTGTTCTAGACTGCAGCTGCAACACTACCAGTACCAACATGCCTGGAGCCATGCATGCTTGCTTGGCGCTGCCCAAACATGCCGGAATCTGATCGAGAGCTAAGCGAGTTCTTTTGTGTGGTCTCCTTTTCCTCGGTGGCACAGGGGACGGAATCGAACAGCGTGTAATATAACAGCCACCACGAGTCCGTCGCAGAGGCCACCACAGAAATCATCGGAAAAAAAATGGGCGGTAGTACGTGCGTGGTGGTGGGGTATGTTCGCATGATTGGGCACACACCGGCCGGCCGGCATGCGTCTCGTGTCCATCTTAGTTTCAGTCTCTTCCTCTACCGTGTCGCCGCTACACTCTCGGCCGAATCATCAACGACGACGACGACTTGCGCTTCCACTCCACCAGCCGGAGCAAGAACTCCATCACCTGCAGAAACGTGACAAAAGAAAATGTTCATAGTGGGCTCATGTGTGTACAAAAAGGTTAAATATTTGTACATGTTTTTGTCTGAGGGGTTACCTCGGTTGGGTCCTGGAGAGAGTAGGAGGCGTTGGTCTCCTTGGGGCACTTGGAGACAAGGATCCCCAGGCCCTGACCTCTCTTTCTCAACACCTGGTTTCAACACAGAAATGCAAGGTTTTGACCAAGTTAATTACACGTCTAAAAAAAACAGAACAGTCGGAATCACTGAGGCATGCGGTTAAGCAGCGCACAGTGATGATCAGATGCATGTTTGTTGTGTTCTTGTTAAATTGATGTGATGTGTTTACCTTGAAAGCGTCCTCGTCGGTGCGGTCGTCACCGATGTACACCGGCAGGACGTCGCTGCAGTTGGCGAATCCTGTGGGAGGAACAGCGAATAGGCAAAGTGTCATCAGCCGATTTTTTTACGACAGTGGTGTGGAACGCAAGTGAAATAAAACCGAAATGAAAGCGACTGTGACGACGCTGATATGAACATATTAATTGCAAAGATAAGAGTCATGGTCTCATAGAAGGAGGAGAAGAGACAAAATGTCCAGATGTTCGGACATACCCAGCGATTCAAGCAAGAACTCCAAAGCCTTGCCCTTGTCCCACTTAATGCTCGGCCTGATCTCCAAAACCTGAAGAAACAAAAACAAAGTTGCAATCTTCGTTAAGATCTTCACTAGGCAGCTTTAACTGAATTGATTTTCTGGGTAATTACTTGCTAACTTCATGAGATTAGTTAACAAGAATATGCATGCCTACCTTCCTTCCTTGAGTAAGCTTCAACTTGGGGTATTCCTTGATCACGGTCTTGACTTGCTCCCCCAAAGCATTCCATCTCTGCAGGGAGGCCAGTAATGGTTCAGAAAATGGTGTGGATAAACTATAGACGCACTTGATGCAGCTGCTCGTTATTATAAAGCAGTGTAATTAAGTGAAGCTGGTGTTGGTATCCCAAGATAGAGTGAGTCCTGCCTACCTTTTCATCTACACATCTGAAGTGGACGGACAGGCAGAACTTGTTGTTCTCCACCTTGGCTCCAGGTGTAGATTTCGTCTTTTCTACCAGCGTCTTGTACACCTGACGAAATGTGATTTAATCATCAGCATTAATCTCTATGGGTCTCGACCAAGCAAAACGCTTGGTTAAGCACAAATCGACAAGCGTCCAGTTACGAATTAATCATCATTAACAAGGCAGATCAAATACCTCGTCGATCATGGGGAGGAACTCGCTTGCTGGTTGGCAAAGGACAGACTCCGGCTGCAGAGAAGAAGAGTAATTAGTTAGCGAGAGTGATGGGAATGAGGGGGATGGTTAGATGGAGAGGTGAGCTAGCGAGCATACGTTGGAGCTTGGTCCCTTGATGTCCATGCCGTGGCTGCCGGCGTAGTAGAGGTCGGAGAGGCCGACGAAGCTGCGAACCTTTAACGCGAAGGGCAAAGAGGAATCAGAATACGCGCGAGAGTGTCGAAGTGTTTGGGAGGGCGAGAGGAGTGGCTCCGGCAATGTACCTTGTCGCGGCACCGCCCGCTCACGATCGCCGTCGGGAAGCTCTTGGCGACTTCGCGCACCGCCGCTCTCATCTGCGCACGCGCACCGCCATGGAAAGAGAACGTCAGTAAGGAGAAGAGCCAGGAGAGGTGGTTGTACAGATCGCGGCACGCTGGATGGCTGGCTAACCGCGTCGCTCATGTAGGCCGTGTCGGGGTCGGCGACGATGGGCGAGAGCGTGCCGTCGTAGTCCATGAACATGACGATCTTCTTCCCCTTGGACTTGCCGGCGATCTCCTCGAACTTGCTAAGCGCCGACGGGTGCTTCCTCTGTTCAAACCAACAAACAAGACAGAGAAAGGTTGAGACACCTGAAGGCGATAGCCGCCCACCGCGCGCGAGAACGCCAGCGACGGTAGCGAAGGAGAAAGGACAAGAAACTCACCACCCAGGCGGTGAACTCGTCGACGTCGGCGGCGGAGCGCGACGAGCGGGTGGGCGAGGAGGCCCGCATGGCCTCGGCCCAGGTGCAGCCCGCGGAGCGCGCCGCCGCCGCCGCCGCGGCGAGGTCGAGGTACTTCTGCCTCATCGACATGGCCCCCGCGGCCGCGCTGCGACACGCGAAGAGGCCCGCCGGGCTGCCGGGTCCCGGCAGCCCCGCGCCGGCCGCGATGCCCATCTCTGAAACCACCACGTCCTGATTCGTCATGATCACACACCACAAACCACGAACTAGTATCTCGCTTAGCTCGCCTCGGCTCGCACCAACGCCAAGCACTCGAGGCAGCAGCCTTAGGGAGGAGGAGGAGACAGGAGTGAGAGTGTGTGCTCTCTTCTCCGAGTTTGAGGTGGGTGGAGGCGGAGTGGGAGAGGTGCGGGGTACTTATAGCTCGAGGAGTGGGCACAGCGATAGGGCACGTGGGGGCGCCACGTGGGATCCCATGTGGATCCTACGTGTGGGGGGCCATCCTGCTTAGCTGGTAGGCCGCGGCGGGCATGGGTGCAGCCATCCACTGCTACATACTAACTCCATTCCAAAATATAAGAGTTCCTAGTTATGAATCTAAACATGTGTAAAGACTTCTAGTTATAAATATAAACATTCATATGTCTAGATTTATAGCTAAAAGTCCTTATACTTTAGAACGGAGAATGTAGTTTGTTTTCCAGCGCAGTGTAAAGCGTAGGCCGAGTCCACGAGTCCACCGTGGGTTGTGCAGTTTCTGCTTTCTCGCTGCGTCGGTAGCCAATGGCGAAGCTGGGGGTGGGGAGAGGAGGCCTTGTCGTTGGGCCAAAAGAGGCAATGTGGAGCCCCGGTGCCAAATTTGTGAAGTGTACGCCTATACAAACTAAAGATCTGTGAGCATGTTGTACTAGTACCATTGGCACATACTGTAGCCCCATTTGTGAAAAGTAGGCACACACGAATGGTGAAGCCAAGTGTGTAAAATTTTAAAGGAAAGATTTTTTTTAGATAATGAAAATATCCCGACATATGCTTCATTTTAAACGAAAGATTATTACTAAATTTAATAACACAAGATCACGCCTAAAAGCATTGAGTTATAAGTGGTGGAGCTCCCCTAAGCTCTAAGAGGCTCGTACCACCTTCTTCATTTTCACTAGAGTTTGGGTTATGTTTGGTTTGGTCCTACATACTCTCTCCGTTTTTTTAATATGTGATGTCATTGATTTTTAGAATTACGTTTGATTATTTATTTTATTTAAAAATTTCCATAAGGTTATGTTTTTGCCATGTTTCGATGCTATAATTGTCAATCCTAATTTTCATAAGATGTTTGTTGAAATATATTAACCACACATTTGTCAAGGTCAGTATGTAAAGGAGTGGCAAAAATTATGGTAACAAACCAAACCACAAAAAATCGTCTGCCAAAGTCTGGTAATTACGGTTCCACTTTGATACGCTCTTGACACTTCAAAGGTGAAAGGCATATTTCGAAAACACATTAAGAGCATGAGGTTTTTTAAATGTCCTTCCTAAGAGACCATGCGGCACTACATTTTTCATCATGAATTCTGATACCTCTTATTATCACATACTCTTATGTGTTAAAGTAACAAGAGGTATCCCAAACCGTCACTAAAAATGCTGTACATTCTGGTACCTACTCAAAAACCATAAAATTACACTAAGAGCATAATTTGCTACTCTCACCTTTTACTACAAGGGCAATTTAATTAAGTTTGTGAATTTTACTCTCAGGAAAAATTAACTTGCATATATGTCTTGTTGGCATAAGATGAAGAACTTGTACTTAGTAATTCTTTTGGACGAAACAAGCATGAAAAAATAAGTGGGGTGCTATAATGGGAGGCAGGCATCAAGTAAGGTAAAGTGCACTTGGCATCAGGTAGAGTATATCTTGTTTCATGTTGCATTGGATTTAGTATATATTTTTACCTGTATTAGAGTATCTTAGAATAAGTTTCATTTTGTACTAGATTGCATCATATAATTGAAGGTAAATCTTATAAAATACAAGTAAAACTTATGAATCGTTTGAATTTAAACCACAATTCACAAAGTTTTATTAAGTTTTTATAAAATTTGATGAAATTTCTATAGATTTGATGATGTATTTTGGTGTAAAATGAAACAAAATACACTCTATCTAATGCAAAGTACAATTTACTCTTTTTTAAGTCATGCACGAATATTGTTGCAATGTTATTTCGATTACTTGGATAATTAAAATTAAGATGATAATTGATGCATACTTAGTCAATAATGGTCCGTTAGTATCTTAAAAAATAAGAACAATTGGTTTTTCCTAGGAAACAGTTCGTTTCATTACAAAAAAGAAATGTTGTGGATTTATAAAAACAGAACCAGATATACGGAACTCATCAACATTTTATAACCACAATTAACCTAAAAAGTTGATGCCTACTTCTATGAGACTGGAACTGCCTTGATATTTTTGCATATGTGGCATCTATATGTTGTTGGATTTTACCACTACATCAACCTGGCCATTTTGCCAAGATACTGCCATGTTAACTAAAACATGTGATGTGACTATCAAAGCGCCAAAAGGCCAAAAGGGCTAAAATCAGCTATCAAACCAACCATGCTAAGTAAAGAACGGCGAAACAAACCAAGCGCTAAGTGTGAAGCTTGAAAAGTTTGCGATCGTGAAATGAAAATTTTTAGGCTTAATTGTAAATATTAAAGGTATGAAACGAACTTACTCTAATTTTACTTGGTTTCACATGCTACACAATGTCATACTAGTAGGACTGCAGAAGGGAACAGTGCTTGGGCACTATCAAGGACACCAAAGTTCCAAGGTGCAGGTTGAGGGTAAAAACCTCGTTTCTCGTGAGCATGTACTCTGAACTGTTAAACGGTATACTTTTTGTAAAATTTGTCTATCTAAAAGTTACTTTAAATTATCAAATAAATCTATTTTTCAAGTTTGTAATAATTAAAACTTAATTAATCATACGTAGATTGTCTCGTTTTACGTGCGCTAATAATTTTACCAAAACCTACCGTGCCGAACTCAGCCTAAGGGTGTGTTTGGTAAAACTTTTCACCGTCGCTTATTTTCTCCTTTTTCGTGAGCATGTTTTCGAACTGTTAAACGGTGTGTTTTTTAAAAATTTTCTATATGAAAATATCTCTAACAAATCAAACAGATCTATTTTTTAAATTTGTAATAGCTAATACTTAATTAATTATATGCTAATAGTATTTATTGTTTTACGTGCGAATTATAAAGCACTTGGATAAGCACATCTGAACCCACATCAGAACGGTGCCTAAATTCATCGAACCTAGACATTTGTCCAAAAAGAACGGAGAGGTGCGTCATGCATAGAACTTTGTACAGGGCACTGTAGTTTGGAGTAGTTAATTCTGTTTTTGATAATTGATGGCTATCATGAGCAGAACTACTCCTGTTGAGCTTTGCATTGCTGTTCTGCTACTCTACCAATAGGACGAAACACAGAGTCACAGACCTTTTCTGGCTGTCGGATTTGGACAAATTGGTGTCGAGTCCGTTCGAGAGAAAAGGGCATCATTTCGTTGCAATTTCTAGGCAGTACACCTGAAAAGTTTTGGCTGTTGAACTCATTTACATGCCTCAGCTTCCCCTCATAATATTCTTTTTCTGTCTGCTATTCAAATTTCGGTTACAGGTAGTACCATTTCAATTTTGTCCCGTTTGCAACTGACAAACTGTCTCGGATTTCAAGATGCACGTATTATTCAGCCTAGTGCTGCAGCAGTAGTGACCTGGGAAGGAAGCAACTTAACAAAGAAGATAGTCAACTGAAACAACTATTCTGAAATACACAAGTTGGGCCACTAACTTTTCATTGGACAATATCTCTTCTAGCTTTCTGCAGTAAACTGTTTTATCTGATACGCGTCGTTAAAAGAAGATTAAAAAAAACACCACCAACTATGCCGGTAGTGCTGGCAACAATAACAACCAGAAGATAGAAACCAACTTAAAACAAACTACTATACACTACTAAGTATATTTCCAATTCTTTTATCACTGTGTGTGCCTAGCTAGCTACTTGCAAACGACCACACAGCGTAGTGAATTGATTAACTTGTTTATGGGTCTGAAAGATGGCGATAGGTAGGTCGATTTTGTCCAAAAATGGTTAGAGATATCATTAACTGATCACTTGATCAGGGATTACATTTCGTGCCATGCGCAGTTGAGATGGAAAGAAAATTTATCTGCGCACTTGGCACTGAAAGCTTAGATTTTCTGGGCCGTCGCTATCGGGATTGTTAGTGCGCGCAAAATGGGAAGAAGAAAGGGGAATATTTAAAAAAGCTAAGAGATGGCAAAACATCGTCGCATAAAAAGATCGAAACCGCTTTCCGCGTCCCTCCTAAGTATGCATCCTTTTCTCCCTCTCTTCCTTTTGCCTTTTCCTTTGTGTTTTTTGCAAAGTGCCTTTGTCACTAATCAATCAGCTCAAATTGCTGCCCCGTTTCCTTAACAACCATGACAAATGTGTAATGTTTCAGATCAAATAAAGTAGGAAACACAGTAGCAAATTAGACTTGACTAGTCGTCAACCCGTGCTTTTATGGGCTTGTATTGCTATATGAATGTTAAAAATTTAATCTGTGTGCCAAATATGTTTATTTTTTGAATTGCAGTAAGCTAAGTTAGATTAAAAAAGAGTCCATATCGGCTAAAACTTTCTAATTATTATTTCAAAATTAAATTAAGAAAACACCGACTTCATATTTCTTAATTTTGATTTTACAAGTATTTAATCCAAAAAAATGAGTCCGTAATATTTGTAATTGCGTATTTTATCTAACACAAATTCTTGATACACTAGTACAAACCTCTTCATCACTAACGGTCCAAAATCATCATCTGTAATGGGCAAGCCAACCATTACAGACTTATGGTCACTGATATGGAATCTCATTTATAACAGCTCGGAACGACGAGTTCTTAGTGATAGAAAAAATCCAAGCAAAAAAATGCAATAAAAAAACACAAATCGGTGGCTCCGCCGCCATCGTTGCTTCTGCTACTCCACCGCTGTCGTTGTTGCCGGTGTTTGTTGATCCACTGCCGCTGAGAAATTAACATGTGGAACCAACATGGGACCTACATGCTCATTGAGCTTGCAGCCAAGGCAATGCCATGGAACGTGGAGCCGTCGTTGCTGCAAGCCATTGCCCTTCGTCATCGACGTGTCCGCCACTGTCCATCACTGCGCCCGTCGTTGCGCCATCGTCGTGCGGAGGAGGGGGAGGTTGGGCTGGCTGGATTCAGGCACTCTGAAGTTAGAGGTTGCATGATCCAGTAAGCCTTGACCTCGGGGAGGCTGGATCTAGCGCTTCCAGGAGGTCAGGGAGGCCACGACAACCCTCACGATAGGGAGACAAGGGGGAGCGATGGTGGAGCTAAGGAAAGAGGGGGAGACAACAACGGTCGACGGAGCTCGAGGGCGTCGGCGGTGGAGCTCACGGGGCATTAGATCCGGGGTGGCCCAGTGAAGAGGACGACAACCATCTTCCTCGCCGGATCTAGCGGCCTCGAGCTCAGAGCTGCGAGATCTAGCAACCAAGAGCTCGAAGCTACTGGATCTGGTGGCTTGGGCTTGATGACCGCCACGCCTAGGTTGCTGAGGAAGAGGACCAGGGGTGGAGGAGACGACGGTGGTGGGGGTGGTGGAAGGGGCGCGGTGGAGGTGGCGGGCCGGCGGTGTCGACGTCTCAGGAGGTGAGGGCCGGGTGTAGTCAATGACGGTATGGTGCTTGGGTGAATATAATTACTGGAGTAGTGTGGTCTTGGGTGGGTTGATTTGTAACGGTTGGGCGTGATAGCGTTTGAGATGACCATAGGTCATCTATATCGGTTCAGAAAATGACCAATTACAGATAACATCCTATCTGTAATGGCTCCTTATTAGGGGCCGTTATAGATGACTGGCTGAATGTCTGTAACATCTTCTCCTTATAAGCCGTTACAGATATATTCTTGTCAGTAACGGCAGTTGGCCCATGTTGCTATATTTACATATATAGTCATCTATAACGACCCTCTTTAGCCGTCACAGTTATCTCGTTAGAGATGTAAGGTTTTGAAGTAGTGATATGATATACAATTAAGATAATACAATATATCTAATCAATGGCCAAATCTTTCTGGTTAATGTGGAAGCTCCCTCCAAGTGTCCAATTTGTATGTAGGTATAAGATGCTCACTCCGTTCCAAAATAACTTCATCTTTTGGCCATCTTATTTGTCCTACAAAATCTTCATCTTTAGAGTAATTAATACATTAACATTTATGAAAGTGAGGGGCAATTGTATTCGAGTTTGCTAAAGTGGGAGATAAATGTATTGAAGTTTATTAAAGTGGGGGACAAATACATTGGAGTTTGCTAAACTAAAGGGCATCCTAGTCTTTTCGATTTGTATTGGCATGCATGAGATGGGATAAAAATAAAATCTTTTTAAGATGAAGGAGTAGATAGATAGATATATCCAATGTAAGACATACTAATTATCATAACCACATACTTTGTACTGAAACTCCCTTGAATCAACTAAGGCTGTGTTCGAAGGTGTGGTTGGGCTGAGATTTTCAGTGCACGTAAAACGAGACAAGCCATTAGCGCATGATTAATTAAGTTTTAATTATTATAAACTTGAAAAATAGATTTATTTGATTTTTTAAAGCAACATCTATATAGAAAGTTTTCGTATAAAACACACCGTTTAGCAGTTTGAAAAGCGTGCTAACGAAAACCGAGGGAGTAGCCCAGCCAACATGTAGATTCGAACTCATCCTAAGGCTACTTTCGAGTAGGCTTTTGCACGTGGCATGCAAAAAGAGAAATATCATTAGTATATGATTAATTAAGTATTAACTATTAAAAATTTGAAAAATAGATCTATTTAATTTTTTAAGATACTTTCACATAAAAAACTTTAAAAAATATATCGTTTAATAGTTCGAGAAGCATGCTTATAGAAGATGAGGGAATAAGCACAAGCCTAAAGCATTACCGAACACACCCTAACTACAAAAATCATTACCCAAATGCTGGTCATCTGATCATAAATCCTTTGATTATTGAAAAGTGAAGGGAAGTGGTACAAAATCTTTTTCTATTTGAAAATATTTGGTTGAACTGTACAGCAATTTGCTACGGCCATCGATCGACCTGTTCGCTCTCCCGTCATAACGGTGACGTCGTGGTATACATGCGTGCATAAACCATCGCCCGGTAAGCATCTAGCGGCCGTCCGCCGGATAAACTACCCTCCAAAACGTACCTTAGCTTGCACCCATCGAATTCAACCATCTTCCGTACGTGTTTGCTTCAGAAAACAGGACGTGATGTTTGAAAACATCGCTGCTACATTGCTTGCAGTACTCGGTCTAGGTAGCACGCTGCACACGTACAGTGAAAAACGACAAACAGGTAGCATGCGCACGCATACACGTGTGTGCAGTAGCTGTTGGTGTTTCACCAGCACAACCGCGCGACGCCAGCCGGTCACCCGGTCGCAGTACGTAACACGACAAGGGCTCCCAACACTGAACAGCCGGTGCCTGCCCATGCCCGCGCGCGCGGTGGTCAGTCGCTCACATGCATGGACCGCGGCCCGTGGGCGCGAGCAGCGCGTGTGCGTGTGCGCCTCGATCGATCTGGCCTCCACTCCCCGTACGCTATCTCCGTGGGGCACCGGCCGCGAACCCGAGTGGCTCCGCGTCGCCCACGCATCGTTCCGATTTCACCATCTCGCGCTGCTCTCTCCGCCGGCCGGGGCCGGGTCGCCGAGGCCGTCGCGCGCGCTCGGCGTGTCTCTCCTAGCCAAGTATACTAGTACGACCGCCTGGCGCTGTTTGGTTCTTGGCGTGGAGTATGCACGTTCGCTCGCGCGCATGCACGTCAAATCGATCAGAGGGAGGCGGACGTGACGAGACGACGGGAGAAACGTACTACGCGCGTACCCTGCGTGCGTGCATGCATGCCCGATCCTTTCACGCCCACTCGCTCGCTCGCTTTAAAAGAGGGCCGGTTTGGCCGGTGCGTGAGTGAGAGCAGAGGCTTCCGCGCCGAGACAGGCGGCAGCAGGGGGAGGCTGCATGGACGTACGGCCTGGCTCGATGGCCGGCCGGTTTCCGGATGCCGCGCTAGCTAGCTCCCACCTCGGTTGCCGTGCGCCCAATCCCAAGGCGCTGCAAGTACGCGCGTACCGCTAGCTGCCATCTCGATCCCGCACTGTGCACGCTGTATGCGCTCTGCACAGTGCATGCCCGGTCTAGCTTGCATGCCGACGCTACCACCCTACTCCTATGGCCTATGCATGGCGCGGCCGGCGCAAACTTGTACAGGAGCCTGAAGTAGTAATAGGCCATGCTTCCAAACTGTGCAGCCATATCAGAGACACACTGGTGTATCTGTGCTCGTAGTACCCCTCTTTGAACTGTCACGTTGGTTTGCTTAATTGATGTAGCCGCGTAGGCGATCAGACGCACGGTGCCAAGTTGTGCAGCGTAGCCTTTGGCCTATTCTTTTCGCAATGGCTATAGGTCCTTCTTTTAGGGTGGGACACGTTAATATTATTATTTACTATATCCGTCCCAAAATATAAGCATTTCTAGAGGTTTTAAGGGAATTAAGAAAGTACTCTATCTGTCTCAAAATAGTAAAACCTAGTACTGGATGTGACACATCCTACCACTATAAATCTAGACAGGACAATCTAGTACTGGATATGACACATCCTAGTACTACGAATCTGGACAGGCTAGGATGTATCACATTTAGTACTAGGTTTTATTATTTTGAGACGGAGGAAGTAGGTAAAATTGAGAGGTGAATATTTGTGATTGGTTGAGAAGAGATCGTAGGTGAAGAAATTAAATGAAAGATGGTTGTGATTGGTTGAGATGAGGAGTTAGGTGGAGAAATAGCTATATTTTGAAATAAATTCGAATTCTAGAAATAACTATATTTTGGGCTGAAAGGAGTATATGCAGTGTTACATTTGTTGGGTACTGTGACATCAAGGTCAAGTCAGGTCGGTGAGGATATCTGTGGAATGAAACAAACACAAGTACTCTAGATAATGCACCCACACATAAATGTATGTATAAGTAGGAATAGTTATTTGGAAAGAGGAAGAAAAAAATAATGTAAGTAGACTAAATGCAGGAGAATTCGAAAGGAATACATACATATATGCAAACAAATGTTCCCTCCATCCCAAAATATAAGCAATTCTATAGTCTTTTACCATGATTAAGCAAAGAGGTGAAAAATATACTAATTGTCTTTCAATTATCTTCTTCCATCTAGCAAGAATCTCACCTATTCTCATAACAAGAATCAATTTCTAGCGATGAATTTGGACATAGGCCAGAAATTGGTTTTTTTCGTTGGACGGAGGGAGTATGTACTTTTGGTTTTGGCCAACCGTAACACCTTGTCCCCTCTTGATCGTCGTTGGGTGAAGTATACAGAATGGGAATCTTTATTTTAGCCTTTGTTTTTTTTCTTCAACCTCCACCCGAGCTCACTCTCACCATATCTTCATAGTCAAAACCACAACATCATAAGTGGTGAGCTCTCATCGATGGCTTCTTAACGACAACTGAAACAAATAGTGTCCAACTAGCATATTGTGTAAACTATGTTGACTAGACAGCGGTCGGCAACATTCTCATGAGACGATATTGGTAATGTTAGAACAACCGGATGGATAAGTATAAAGAGTGGGTATAATGCTGATGGTGGGTTGTATATATATTAGTAGCAAATGCTAAGATGCTATAAGGTTGGGAAGGTACCATGGTAATACCATGCCATAGTTAAGCAATAGATATATATGGGAGAGGAGTGTATACCAAAGGGGATGATCAGCGTGTCTCGCCGACACTAGTGACAAAATGAAAGGTGGACTTAAGGGTATTCATAGTGCTCCTATGTGACGAGTGGCCTCGTCAGTCCCTAGGACATCTGCTGCCGTGGAGGAGAGAGGTAGGAAAGAGTGGCTTCATAAGGGTGCTCGTGCCTTGCAGAAGGCACGAGTGCCTCGACCTACAAAGGCACCTAGTGCAGGAAGCTACTCGGCGGGGAGCCGTGTTGGGCAAATCATTGCCCCTCCACACGTTGTGGACCAATGCCACGAGTTGATCTCCTTTCGAGTTCATCGCTCTATTGTCAAGGTCGATGTCACTGCCCAGACCACTGCCACGAGCCAATCTACCGCCAAGGCCACCGCTCCGAGCAGATCCGCCGCCAACGCCACCACTTAGAATGAGGAGGGGAGGTTCTGGATGTTAAGCTCGAGACTACCGGCAAGGATGGGAGCTCGAGATCGCCACCATGTCGACCGCCTAGAGCTTTTCTTATTCTTGGTGACCTCCACCTTCCGCAAGAACGCCATAAGCTTCTCGTCGCTAGGACCGCCGGCGATGGATCTGCTGTCTTGCTGCCCCTACACAGCCGTGCGACCGCGCCGATGGAGTCACTAAGATGCTTGCCATTGCTAGATAGTGAAGAGGAGATGGAGGAGGTTGTGTTGATCAAGTCCTTGAAGAAAATATATATGTTGGATTTAGTTTAGGGTGTGATTTTGTATTAGTTTTTGGTTTTCATGATCTTTAGTGTAAAATTTTATTTATATGTAAATCAAAAGGATATGAGGGTTAAAATACAAAATTAAAGGGGCTGACATAAAAAGTTAAAAGAGAACACTTGAAGCCACTTGCGCTACGGGAGAAAAAAACTTTTTAGATATTTGCTCTCAACCTAATTGACGGCCACGTGGTATCCAAGGACACTCTTAAAAGTGCCTTGCATAGTTGATGCCCTAAGATGGTTGGCATGCTGGCAACTAGAGCTTGGGTATGGAGGAGCTGAGAGAGGGTAGAAAAGTTAAGCTTATACCATAAAGTTCCTGCATTCATGAATTTTGGAGCGATCCATAACACGGTTAAAAAATGATAATAACTAGGAAGTATACCATGCCTCTACTATTTTCTTAAACGAATCATTGCTGCCTCGCTCATATGACGACGACGACGACGATGTGCATACTATCGCTAATCCATTTTTTTCTTTTGAAACAATCACTAGTATATATAGTATCGGAGACGATTTAATCGGTGGTGGAAATGATACCAAATCAAACAACCTAGATAATTACGGTTGTACTAGCATGTAGATTGAAGAAAATACGAGTCCATGACCAATAATAAGCGTATACCAATAGCGGCAAATCTGAATAATGAGAAGAAAGATTCTGCACTCCCGTGGAGATCGAGAGGGAGAGGGGGGAGAAGCCACAAGCGGTCAGGCGCCAATCAGCAACCCCAATATATAAGAGTGGTGCATGATCTAGTGGTCTCTATAATTGTGTACTTGGAAGTTGCATACTTGCGTGCTACTTCTATCCTACTAGTAACCCTGTCGAGTTATAAAAGAACAAAGGGACCGAGGACACCATAAAGCAACAGGCATCAGGCACGGCAAAGATGGGATGTGCAACAGCTTTCGATTTCACGTGGCCCAAAAGGTTCCCTTCTTTTCCTCGAGTCATTTTATAGCAAAGAACGGCAGGAGATTGGTCGCTAGCATCGCTTGCTTGCTTGAATGAATCGCCCTCCAATAATCTCTCTCCCCTGCATGCGGCCTCACATGCATGGCACATATGGCTGGCGTTTCTACTGGCTGGTCTTCGCATGCAGGGATAGCTAAGCTAAGCTGCTGCTTTGCGTGAGCACGCACGTAGTGGTGGATGAGAATCTAGACCTTGACCTGAATTCTGCTTGGACGAGAGGATCAGAGCGCGAGCCGATGGAATCTGGAAACAGCATGCAGGGTGTGCGAGATTCCATTTCGTTATTTCATGGACATATAGTATAGGAGCATGTAGAGTACTACTAGTATAGTAGTAGTATTGTAGTGTACTGCAGCGAGCCAGGCCTCGTGCCGCCACTCGTGCCGGGAAACTCACATGCGCGGGTCGTCAAAAGCGGGCTGGGTCGGCTGGCTAGTGGCTAGGCAGCTCTAGTGGCTTTTGTCCCAACTTGATTGCCCGTTCTACTATCAGTGCCGGCTTCTCCTGTCAGGTTGCTGCAGGTGCAGCTTGCCCTAGAAGAAGACCAGACGAGCCTGCTAGTTCTTGACTAAAACTATTTCCTTCCTCCAAGATATAGGTACTTCATCCGTTTCAAAATATAAATATTTTTAGAATTCAAATCTTTCACTTTCTTCGGTCTAAAATATAAAAATATCTAGGATTTAAATCTTATTTCATAATATAAAGATTTCTAACACTATTCACAGTACTACTTATCACATAAAACACTTCCCATTTAAATTTCTTCCCATCTTACCCCTATATACTCTCCTATATTCATTCATTCTATATTTATTGAGAAACACCAAAATATTTTCTTCCTAACCTTAATCTGTGCTAAACAATCTAGAAATGTCTATATTTTAGAAGGAAGGGAGTATGCAATATAAATATTTCTATCACCACTCACACAACTACTTGTCACATCAATTACTTTGTATTTAAATTTCTTTTCATCCTACCCTAACCACCTTCTCACCCCTAACTCTCCCTTATTTATTGAGGAACACCAAAGTTTTTTCTCTTCAACCTTAATTTCCGCTAAACAACCTAAAAATGCTTATATTTGAAACGAATGGAGTACCTTTAGTTTTAAAATTTATCCTAAATATATCTAACTAAAACATGTAAAAGTTAACTTTTACCCTTTTATTTCTCATGCCATCTCTGGTGGGTTCCATCATCCTACCAACCTTTGAGATTCGCACCCACCAATACAATTCTTAATTTTCATCGGCCACCATCTATTAATTAAGGTATTATAGACTTTTCACTTTAATCTTTAATTTCCCAAAATACTCGTAGGTACTTATATTTTTTTTTTTGGAGGGAGGGAGTACCACCGTCCCACATTATAACTATTTCTTGTATTTAAATTTTATTTTAAATATAACTATTTCACTTACTTTCTCATCACAACTAATTATAATTATTTTTTATTTAATTTCTTTATATATTTTCTCATTTTAATCGGTAACAGCAATTTATGACCTGAACTTTAATCTGTTCGAAAATCTCTTTAAAAATAGACAGTGGTAGCTAGAGCCACTTGTACTAGTACCGCGAATGTCGCGGTCGCAACTTGCTATGCGTGCAGGCCTGCAGGGTCTGATCACTGTCTACCTAGAGTAGCGTGTAGCAGCATTCAATTGGCGTGCTGCATCTTCGTTATTTCTACCGGGTCGCTTCGTGCAAGTCGGGATCACATCGTGCTAGTCTGTGTTGACCACTCCTATTTATTTAGCTGTATACAGTATCTCTTTCTGTTCTAAAGTAGAAATATTTAGGTCGAAGAGACTAATATACATATGAGTATGATTTTTAAATTATTGTTCTGTTGGCTAGTACCTGACTTTTAAAAGAGCTTATTTTTTATACGAATCTAGACAAATACTTGTTCAGATTTATATATAAAAATAAAATTTTTTAGTTATGGAGGAGGTAGTACAAGTCACGTTCAAGTTGCAGCACACCTTATCAGTAATTCAGGAGTAGAGACGGACACACAGGATTTATGCTTGGCTCGGCCTGGACGAAATACGCTTTGCTCATCCAAGACATCCGGTGCAATTCTGACCCGGCCTGTAATCCAGTCCAGCTACATTGAGGACTAACTGGTCGTAGATACTTCTTGAGCCGGCCCATCACGAGGCTGTGGAATCTTTGGAGAGGCCGCCCGTTTGTGCCGGGCTGGAAAGTCCCGGCTGTTCGGCCCAGCCAACGCAACCGTCTAGCGAGTTCAGGGAACCTCCCGCTTCTCCCCGCGCGGGCCGCTCGTCTCGATGCCTGCTCGAGAGAGGAATTTTTTTATTTTTTTATTTTTTTAAAAAATATATTTACAAAAATATATTTTAGTTTTGAAAATTTACAAATCAATACCCCCAACACCCTTTGGAAGGGCGTTAGGGCGCTTTAGATTATGTGGCAGATGCCCGTTGGTCTCCGTTGTCGGGCGGCGGTCAAGTCCTCTGCCAAGCGGCCTCTTGCCGCCTCCCAGAGGGCGGTTAGGGTGCCGCCTGCAAAAGAAGCGGCACCAGGCGGTGGCTATTTTGCAGGCGCCCCCTTGCTGTCCTTTCAAAGGGCGGTTAGGGTCTCGCTTGCAAAAGAGGTGACGTCGAGGAGCGGCCATTTTGCAGGAGGGCCTCTTGCCGCCCTTTTAGAGGGCGATTTTTACCTGGCCAGGGGGCCGCATGTAATAAAGGCTAGCTCCGCAGGCCAGCCGTTCTACAGGTGGCCCCTGCCGCCCTCTGGGAGGACGGTTTTTTGCCAGCGAGGGGGCCGCCTGTAAATAGCCACCACCCGTAGGGCTGCCTCTCATTCGGTGCGATCATTGACGAGTATTTTTCACGAAATTTCAGCCAAATCTGATAGTAAAAACCTTCGATTGCACGACTCACTACAGCATACACGTTATTGTGTTGATCTGGGGGTTGACTCGGAAGCCTCGCATCAACCAGTTGTACACTGATCCGAAACTTCTCTTAGCTGGCCTATCAATGCCCTTCGCTGTTGAACTGAACTCCGATAGATCTACACCCTGTGAACCATACCTAATATTCTCTTACCCATGAAATAACTGAAATACCATCTTATTTGACATCTCTGTTGACGAAAAAATAGAGTTAAACTAAGTACCAACATGCTTATCAGATCTAATATCGTGTAATCAACATTTTATAACCACCACCTCTACAAAAATTACGTTGCCTAATAGGTTGACCTAAAAAATACAGATCTACAAGTGTAACAACTTATTTTCATATTATACGATACACATAACTAGTACAATACTATATCACTTCATGAATACAAATGGAAATTACAAAGGGACAAAAGATTTTACCTACAGACGAATCCGTAAACCGGCAGGGCTTCACCGCTTTCCTTCGCCTTCCCTCTCAGCTCTATCTTCTTTTTTCTGTTATTTTTTGGAATTTTATGAATTCGGAGACTTGAGGGGGTTTACTGATTGTGTTGAGGCGCAAAAAAAGGGGTGGCTGGGGTACAGCGCCTCTCCAGTAGTCGGCAATTTATTAACATGAGCCACGTTTCAATGGTGGTTGGAAGTTGGAGTGGCACCGCGGGTGTTTAGGTAGTGTAGATGTGAATTAGATAATTATCAGTGGTTTACCTAGATTGGGGTGTTTTGGGTAGGGGCTCGATGATTGTACCAGTGGTCGTGGGATTTGGATTCTTATGGAATTGGTTGTGTTGCATTGTGGGCGTTCTTTTTTAGGCGGTGGATTTTTAGTGTTCTTGTTATGATGTTGACTCACTTTTTTAGCGGTTCTGGGCATTTACTCGTATGATGATGTGGTTTGTCCGTGTGTTAGGATGTTGCGGTGGCCATGAAAGTGGTGGGATAATCAGCTGCCATTAAGAGGAAGTAGGGCGGCTGCCATTTATCGTAGGCGGCCCCCTGGTCCGGGCAAAAATCACCTCTCCCAGAGGGCGGCAGGGGGCGTCTGCAAAATGGCTGACCCGTGGGGCCGCCGCTTTTGTAGGCGGCCCCCTGGCTGGGAAAAACCGCCCTCTAGGAGAGCGGCAAGGGGGGTGCCCGTAAAATGGCAGATGGCCCGACGGTCACTTGATAGTGGCGGCTGATGGCCATCTGCCATGTCATCTAAAACGCCCCAAGGGAGGACGTTTTTTTAAAAAACGCCTTCCCAGATGGCGTTGGAAGTATAGATTTGTAAATTTTCAAAACTAAAATATACTTTTGTAAATATTTTTTAAGAAATATAAAAATAATAAGGTTCCTCGAGAGAGTCCTCGTCCCGCTAATCCACCAGTCCGTAGCATGAAAGAAACAGGTTGCGGGCCTAGAATGCTATGCACACGATGGGCCATTTCAGGCATCCAGCCCGACCTTACGTAGCGCTCCACTCCCGTTAACTAATATAGGTAATAGAAGCAGAACGTCATTACCTGTGTGATTATGTATCAACCCCAGAAATCTAGCTAGTACTTACAGTACATTGGTGGATCATAGTGTAACGCCCCGCTTTCAGCGAGACGTTAAATGATATTTTGCTAAAAACTACCCGTGATAATTTCGATTCTTGTGTGCTATATTGTATGTTGTGCCTGGATCTCGATTTGCATTCCCACCCTTGGTCTCGTAATCCCTCCTCTCCAAAATCCTCCATTCTAGAATAATCTTCGATCCCAAATCGTCATATCCGAGCATCGCTCCAAAAACCCTAACGGCGAGTTCCCCGATCTTCTCCTTCAGAGACTCCTGCTTCGATATCCGTTCCGAAGTACCTAGTCGGAACCCTAAGATATCCCCTTTGGATCCCCCCCACCCGTAACTTTCTGTTGCTTTCCTCTCTCCTCGAGTCCTGAGAAAATCTCGGGTTTGAATATAGAGGCTTGGGCTTCGAAACCTCTACCCAAATCCCTACTCATCAATATATGTATATCTATATACATGTAGGTGCGTGTATATATATATACATATATATGTATGAATGCATTGATGTACTTGTATATATAAATATGTATATACCTATACCAACCTCCCAATCCTATCCTACAGTCTTTTCCATCATCATGCCTATATACATATATAGGCGTATCTACCCCTATACACATGTGTATATATGTGTGCCAGCTCACCATCAGTGATCCCCTTGAACCCCACCAAAAACCTTTTCAAGCCCCACGAATTCAAATTGGAAATTAAACTTGAATTTGACCCCTTTCCCTTCTTTGCCTCTCTCTCTCTCCAATAATCCATGCAGACCTAAGTGCAAAATTTTAATCTCAAAATATTAATATTTTCCACTTGGGACCCCTCCAGGGATTTCCTTGTAATTCTTGAATCCAAACATAAAAAGATTGAGTTCAAATCCCTTTTGGAATCCTCAACTCCCCTTTGACACCTCTGCCTCGGCTCTCTAAATTCCTTGGATTATTCCTGAGTTCAAACACCAAAATTTAAATTCAAATTCTCAAGCAAATCCCGAAATTCCCTCCAAAATAATCCTTGTAAAATAAAAAGAAGTCCCTGTGCCTCTTGGGCCACAATCCTCCCTAATCCGGCCCACCTCTGTGCCTATGTGAGCCGCCGCAACCACTGTTTTCCCGCCACGTGTTTCCCCCGCGCAACAGCCGCCGTCCGATCCATCTCTCGCGGGAGCCGCTCGCCTCGCCGCGATCAATGCCACGTGCCCCTGTTTGCGAGCGCCCACCGTCGATCTTGTCTCCTTCGCCCCCGCGCCGTGCCGCGCAGACGGGAGGCCATCAGAGGGACGGGTGCCGCCTCGATCGGCTCCACATGTCCCCCACGTGCCCGCCACGCCACCCGATCTCCTCGCACGCCCACGCCATGCGTGAACCGCGCCGTGTCGTTGATGCGCGCCGCGTGGCTCGCCTGCCGCCCAACAGTCCGATCTCGTGGAACTATTCTTCTTCCTCACCCATTCCCCGTTCCCATCTCGTCCATGCCCCCAAGCTGTTCGGCCTTTTGCCGCCCCGACCGCCCGCACCACGTTGGTCCCTCCCCGGTCCTGCCGTGACGCGCTGCTAGCGGCCAAAAGAAAACAGCAGGGCCCAAGTAGCAGTACGGCCATGGCTGTGGTCGCCGCTCCTCCTTTTTGACCGAAGACTGAGACCACGAGACCCTCGTCCCGAATCATCCTCTCTCTCTCTCAATCATTTCTGCGCCCGCGCGCCCGAAATCCAAATATTGGTCGTCAGATAGAGCACTACCGCCGTCCTCGCGATCGCCGCTGTTCACTAATTTTCGCCAGCTGCATGAAATCTCTCCATCGCGCCCAATCTTCCCCACCTCTCCCCCTCAATCATTGGACTTCAATTATTGGAGGCTCTCCCCCAAGACCGACCTAGTCGAGCCCCTATAAATACCCCTCTCGGGAGCTCCTTCTTCCCTCTCTCGTCATTGAGCCTCAAAACGGCGGCGCACCGGATCGCGAACCCACTGTCATCGTCCGTGCTCCTTCCGCGCCTGCCTCGTCGCAACGCCACTGGCCCGCACCGCTACCCACGCATTGCCTCTCCTCCCCGTCTACGGACCAAGTGCCTCGGCATGGCCTCACCCCGCTAAAACTCCGGAACTCCTCCGCCGCGCCGATTCGCTCTACCGGTGAGGTTCCTCACCAGTTCTTGCGCGATGTTTTTCCCCATCGGTGTTCCCTCGAGCCATCCAGACCGTAGACTGTACGAGGCTAGCTCCGCAAGGACTCCCGGATTTCTTGTGTGATCCTACCACCTGCCGCGACTCGCCGCCAACGCTATCGGGTCGCCTCGGTATAAAACCCGCTCGCCCAACTCCTCCGCAAGCTTCCCCTACCTCCTGGACCGCCGCCGCAGTTGTTTTTCCCCTTATTCTTCTCCTCTCCCTGCTTCACCACGGGCAACCAGGTACAGGATGCCATGGTCTCTTCACTGCCGGCATTGAGCTCCTCGTCGCGCCAGCTGCCACGCTCGGCCTCTCTCGCATCCGAGCCGTCGATGATTTGCCTCGGTTTCCCTCCTTCCGCTGCGCGCCGTGCCGTCGCCGCTTTTCGCCGTCGTCCGTCGTTTCGATCCCGCCGCCACAATGACCATCCGATCTCCGTGTTCTCCCCATCTTGTGACGATCGGAGAAGAAGACCCCGCGCTCCCGCTCCAGCTCGACGCGAGTGGGTCCCACAAGTGCCTACTTGGCGCCTCACTCTCCTGTCCATGCGCCTAGTCCATGCCCCACGACTCCGACATATCGGCCTAATCCCCTTGGTGCACCGCAGACCGGCCCGTGCACCCGCCCCACTCGTCCTCTCTCTGCACCACGATTGGACCAAGTCCATTCCCCCTAGGACGCTGACGTGTGGGCCTTTTCCTCGGTGCACTCGGCCTATCGTGAATACCCCTTGCACCTCTGTCACCTGGGCCCTAGCCACCAGTGGCCTCTCCCTTAATGCAGCTAACAGCTAGGCCCCATTTAGCCAGTGACAGCCCCCTTGTGTCCCTGCCCAGTGGGGCCAAAGCTGCCAGTGGCCCCCTCCTGTCAGTGACCCAGAGGAGAATCTTGGGAATATATCTCTCCAGAAATTCCTAATAATCTTTTCTCCTTATCCCAAAATCCAATTAACCTTCGGAAATTCATATCTTTTAATCCGTAACTCCGATTGACTCCGTTCCAACTCCAGTAATTTTCTAAAATTGAGATCTATCTAATGTCACTACTATTAGCCCACTAAATAGGGTCTGTTTCTTGGACTTTGTGAAGATTTTGTGTGTTTGCTCATAGTAACCAGTTGTCGAAAATTCTCTTTCGGAACGGATTTTCGCGGCGAGTTTCCTCGAAGACTCGTGAAGATTAGAGCAAGGCAAGTCACCTTTGATCAATCGAGCCCATATGTGAACTTTAATTATTTTATTTCCAAAATCTTGCATCGATAAGCGTGCACTGTTCTGTTCGGTCCCGTCTGCGAGTCAGACCGGACGACCTATCCAACCTTGCTGCATTTAAATCCTTCCGTGATGAGTTGAATTACCTGTTTCCTTGTAACCACGATGTCGAAAACCTGCGGGTATTCGTGCACCATTGTGCGAGTATTGACGGTCGCCCCTTTAACTTAAAAATTTGAGAAATATCTTGGGTAAAATATGGTTTTATGAAATGTTTAGAAAACCTGACACCTTGGTCGGTGCTTTGTGAAAGCAAAATGAGTTTCAAAAATAGAGATTTCACGACACAAGGCCGATCCGGTGTGTGTGATGCCTGTGTGGTCGCTCTAAGGACTGATTCCTTCGGAATTTCATCCGAGCATATGAAAGTACAACCACATGGGTGAATTAGAAAGCCCCTGGCTGAGTAACTAGACTCTCAGCGACGCCTTGCATGCCATTGGACTGTGGATCGTGCGGGAGGGCGTCGGGTTGCCTTCTGGGTTCCTGGTACAGCATGGTTATGGACCTACCTTGTGATTGATCTCGAGGACCCATCCAGTTGGCATGGGGTAACCTGAGAGGGTTGGGGAAATGCCTTGTCGTGAAAACATCTATGTCATCGATCGTATCCGTTCTGTGCGAGGTAGTGACTAGAGTGAGTCGCGTTGCGTGGGTAAAGTGTACCCCCTCTGCAGAGGTTTAAACTATTTGAACAGCTGTGCCCACGGTCATGGGTGGATGTGGGGTGATTCCTTAGGGTAGTTTTACTTTTACCCTGTTTGCAAAAATGTGTGTGTGGTTTGGAAACTATGAGAAGAATGTGCCATCAAGGACGCTGGAGGTCCGATGAAATGGCTTGGCTGTCGTGGACAGCAGGACTCGGGAAGTTCGGAGAAAATGTTTTGGCTCGGGAAGACGATTAATGTGAAATCTTGAGATTGTGAAAACTGGAGAAATAAAGATTGATACATCTTTCACTCCAATCGGGTGAGACTCACCTCGCCCTGATTGTTGAGAAGCATACACTCGGATTCCAAAATAATTTAAATAAAACCGATTGCAAAATATCCCACCATTCTTTGAAGCCTGAAACAACTACTTAAGTTCCCCTGGCTTACTGAGTACATAAGTACTCACCCTTGCTCTATATATATAGTTCTCCGTCGGGAGCTGAAGCTGTAGTTGCAGTGAAGTGAAGATTAGGGTTTTGTCCTGGTTCTCAACCATTGCCTGTGTGTTGAGACATAGTCCACTGTTCTGCTGCTGCCGCTGCTTCTGTGCTGTTCGTTGCTATCTCCGGCTTGCTCCGAAGCTGTAACGTAAGTTAAGGTATATGTCTATTTAATTATTTAAGATTCTGCAATGATGTATATCTGATTTCCGTGGATACCAACGCTGTGTCCTGGGACTAGTATCGGTATCACGGTTCCGCGGGGAAGCAGTTCACGCTGTTTTCCTGCGGCATGTCCTATTTGGTGCCGTTGTACGGCGGTGCCAAATCGAGGTGTGACACATTAGCCAAACCTATTTTATTTATTAGATTAGAGTTCCCTTACATAGGTTGCAGCCACGACAAAACCCAGGCATGCAACGTACATTACAAAAGACAGGCAACAGAAGTCACAAACTAGCCAACACACCCACAAGCACTGGCTTGGGCAAAGCCGCCCTAGACCGAATCCTAAAAGTCTTTATATTCGTGCTGTTGCTCTTGATGGAACTCTTAACCGTTGGATCTTCATCTTCATATATTTCTGAGTAGGGAATATAGTAAGGGTGAGTACGTCAGTTACTCAGCAAGTCACGAAAATAATGTGAAGTATATGGTTTGTTAAGAAAGGGTTTTGGGTTTATTAAAAAGATTTTGGGTTGGAAATTTTTTTTGTAAGAATTCTAAGCGTTCTTTAAGTTATTGGAAAGAGGCTCACGCCTCAATCCATTCCGTGAGTTGCTTTGCAATAGCTCACCACACTTATCAGGAAAAAACTCATGTCTCAACCCATTCCACAGGTCATCTTACAACGACTTTTCACCAGTCCATTTTGGAGCACACTGCCCCAGGCAACATCTCCATTTATATGGATTAAACTTTCTCAACCACATTTCCATATCATACACTGCACTTGTCTATGGTGCAAACGACACCCTGAAACACATAGTCCTGTTTCAGGCCACTCAGGTCCTACACCTACCGCTCAGGCTGGTTTAGGTAACGCTTTCCAAAAAAAACATAAAAAAAAGAAAAAAAAAAAAAAAAAAAAAAAAAAAAAAAAAAAAAAAAAAAAAAAAAAAAAAAACAAAAAAAAAAAAACAAAAAAAAAAAAAAAAAAAAAAAAAAAAAAAAAAAAAAAAAAAAAAAAAAACAAACCATAAATATTTCACAACCATTTTAAATAAAGACAACTATGCTAGAGGAATCACTTCTCATCCGCCCATGACCGTGGATAGGGCTGTTCAAACAGTTTATAACCTTTGCAAAGGGTGCACGCTTTACCCCATGACGATAAACTTACACCAGACACCCAACACGCATTGATTAGATACACCGATGAAAAGGAGGTTGCGACAAGGCCTTTCCAAAGTATCCCCAGGATAGCTTGTTGTCAATTCGACAGGTCCCAGACCAAGTACCAGGCAAGTCCTAGACTTCCTTTACTTAGGATCTCGTTGGTGCAACACACAATACCACCCTGGTGACTCCACATCCGTCAACAAGAATACTCCTCCTGGTTCCACAATTACTTGGCCAGGGGTGTCCTATTCCCGTTTTTGTGGTTGTACAATTCTTGATTATTGGGATTCCCCAAGAAATAAGTCTTATATGCCATGCGAGGTCAGGCCACACAAGCGATGACAACCCATGACCAAGTTTTAGGAAAAACAGTTTACTTCGCAAAGTGTTCGACATCGAGTGTCGGTCTTTTTAAACCATTTCTGAAAATCCCATAGTTTTTCCATCGTTAAATGTATAGGATTTGCATGTCGTCGATACTGTACTTGAAGATAGAGGTACTAGGACGACAATAGGGTGACAAAGGCGTAGGGTTATCAATCAACAAGGGGGATATAGCTACAGTAAATAGGGTTGGGCCTCTCGGATCGACTTTGTGAACCGCAGTCAATAGAGTGCTCCTAAAATACGTAATTTGCAAACGAAATATTTTTATAAAAAAAAATGGAATCAACATTGTCAAAGGGTTACTTGTCTTGCTCCTGATCTTGGACTGCTTCGGCGAAATCCTCGAGTGGCGGCTCCTCGGTATCGGGTTCTATATGGCACAAAAAACACACAAAAAGATATAAAATCAGAACCTATCATAGATGACTATAGTGCTATTGTGTAGATCTCATTTTTTAATTTTTTTTTGAGAGTTGAATGGGCTCAAACGGAGTTACGATTAAAAAAATATGAATTTTTGAAGTTTAAATTATTTTCTAGATAGTAGAAAATTATTAAAATAATTTTAGAAAAATAATTTTTTTTGGAATGGTGGTTGACAGGAGAGGCTCGATGTTAGAGACAAAAAGAGAGTAGCGGAGCGGGTTTGCAGCTTGTTGGGCCGGAGTGGGATGGTGGGCCGACAGCCCTTCACCTTACCGCCGAGTGGGCCATCGGGGGTGGCCCAGAGGCCACGCCCTGGCCTGTTCGGGCCGATCCGGCGTGGCTCGGGCGGCCCATGGTGGCTGCCGTGGTAGCCACATGGCAGGCCACGTTGGCGCGGGCTGGGAAGGGAGAGGCTAGTCGGGAGATCGATGGCCAGCGATGCCTGACAGCGTCCGGCCGATCCACGGCGAGCCTCGGCGAGCAGGTTACGGCAGTGGGTACCAGAGGAGATGGCGAATAGGATGAACGGCTTGGAATTGGGCTAGGGTGACTGGCGGCGGTGGAACGCGGTGGTGTTCCTCGCCAACGAGGTGGGGTGGGAGAGATCACCATCGGTGACCATTCCAGCGGTGGAAGGGGCTCGGGACGGTGGCGATCAAGTGTGGCGTGTCATGGATTGGAGAAAGGGAGAGGAACCGTGGTGATACCTTCGACGCAAGTGGCGAATCGCACCGGCGGCTATGGCGGACGGCGGCGGCCTGATTTGGGTGTTTTGCCACAGGTGGCGATTTGGCGATGGTGAGCGGTGGAACGGGGTCACAAGGGGATGAGGGATGTGGCGGTGTGGGCGGCGTGGGGTGTTGGTGGCCGGAGACGGTGGAATGGGGCGAGTCCAAACGCGACAGCAATGATGGCGTGGCAGCGGAGAGAGAAGGAAGGCTGCGGGGCTTGGAAGCTTGAGTGAAGCCGAGCGGAGGGGCTCCAGCCCTTTTATAGGCGGAGGCGGCCACTAGCCAATGGCAAAGAAGGGCGGTGGTGTGGCGCTCGGTGCGGTAGTGCTCAGATGGCCGAGGCAGCTGCAGAGTAGAGCGACAACAAAACAGAGAGGAGGGTGGCGGCGCCATGATTATGCCGACCCGAAGAAGGAGGAAAGAATACGATGGGGGTGATGGGACGAGGCGGCGAAGCATCGTGAGCTTGCCGGTGCCAGGGAAGCAAGGGGACGTGAGGGCGGCTTTGGCGCGTGACGGCGGCGTTTCCGGGACGACCGCTGCTCGTGGCGAGGGCGGCAAAGGCGGTGTGGCCAATCAGCGTGGCAGGTGGGAATTAGACGTGCTCGCGCATGGTGGAGAGCCTGGCGTGGCCATGTGGGTGTTTGAGCGAACGCCTGGCGGGCGAGAGAGGCGGAGGCCGAGGAAGACGACGGCCGCACGTGGCCGTGTCGGCGGCCGTTCGTCACATGGCTGCCCGGTGGGCACAGGATGTCGGCCGGTCAGGGAGAGCCGCGGACGCACACGCGCTGGTGCCGGCACAGACAGGCATAGGCGTGGAGAGGGTGAGCGGGCCGTGGGCCTGCGGAGAGCTGGGCCGCAGGAGGGGAGAGGAAGGGAGAGAGAGAAGGCCGAGCGGGCTGGGGAGAAAAGGAGACGGGCGGCCCATATGAACAGTGGCGCTTGGGAATTTTCTAGCGAATTTTTTTGAAAGGATTTTCAGGATTTTGAATTTGATTTTGAATTCAAATTTGGGATTTGAACTTAGAAGAATTTGGGGAATTTTTAGGAGAGGTTTCTGAGGTTGAAATTTGAAGAAAAAAAAATTTAAGATCCACCTTGTCACGCACTTCAAGAATTTAAGTAAGAGCCAAATTTCGCAAATAAATTTTATTCAAATTAGGTTTTTCTTGGACGCAAAATCACAGGCGTTACACCTTGGCGGAAAGAGACGGAAGAGCTAATTCATCGTTTTTCGTGAGCAAGCTTCTCGAAATATTAAATGATGTTTCTTGCTAAAACTTTCTAAAATATAGAAGTTTTTGAAAAACTTAAATTAATTATGAGCTAATAGCTTGTCTCAGTGCCAGAATTAGCTCAGCTCTTTCGGCTGATCCGAACGGGCCCGTATTCAGTAGCAAGGTCCTTCTCGTTCTGGCCTCACGGGCACGGAAAAGGCGCGTAATTTCCATCGTAAAGGCCCGCTTTTTGTACACGCGGTCTTCTTGGGGCAGCAGGAAATCGACAGCTACTTTTGGAGAGTTGTACAACTGTGGACAACGAGTAGAGGCCAAATGGAACGCCAGAGCCAGGCATGAAAGGAACTATCAGTGGTATACTAGTATGTGGCACGCATGCATGGTAGTTAAACCTAATCAGACTTTACTAGCTAAGTTCCAGAACGTAGGGCTCTCAATCATCAGACGCCAGAGGTTTAAAAGTTAAAACAGCAAAAGTTCCAAACTACATGTCCACAACGCTCATCCGTCCTCACCCTGCCCTGTAAGTCAGTTCATCAGTCTTTTGAAATTTAATTACCACCACACAGATGCTACTACTAATCCACAAACACCAGTGGGTAGGCACAAGTAATTACCATTTACCACGTCACATTCACAATACACCAACTTGCCAAGAAACTAATGACCTGCTCTTCTAGAACCAGTTTGACTGCAAAAGGAGGAAACGAGCATAGCACGCTCTGTCTCCATTGGCAGCTGGCGGATTCCATTGCTCTACGAATCTAGTCTCGACAGAGAGAGCAAGCCATACAATGAGTTGGGCAGGCAGCACGGCAAATCAGCAATGGTGGTGGTGGCGCTTTCCCCGACTTTGACGAGCCCTAGTCTCTAGTGATCTATACTGGGAGCTACACAGATTCCGCCGATATGAACGCATCATATGCCCGTCCACTTTTTCCTGCCTTTTCCCTCTCATCAAATCCAACCCATATCTTAACTCCATCCCATCTCATTCTCCTGCTCTACACACCAAACGGCAACGGGGAAAGGAGAGCATTATTACATTAGAACTAGTCTCCCTAGTAATTGAGATTTATTGTTGATCCTAATCAGACAGAATCGTATCGTGTGTTTTTTAGCGTTTTCCCTGCCGCGTTCTTCTGATGCTCGAGGGAGAATAAAGGTGCTGACTACTGAGTAATTAACAGGTGTGCTTAGTTGTTAAACAGGGAGGCTTTGGCTGGAGCTACGTACGAGTGGCCACAGGCCGCTGCAGTTGCACCCTTTGAAGGCAAAGTCGTTGATGCTAAAATGGATATATGTTTTCTAGTTTCTCCCTGTTAATGAACCTGTTACTGGTAGTGGGTGGCAAAGTGATGTGCAATTAGCATGTGAGCTTGGCCTTCATGATGGACAGAATGAGAACAAAGGGATGGAGATAGGTGCACAGAGAAGAGAGGAAAGGGTAAGGTTGGTTGGGGATGGATGATCATGATATGATGCCTCATCTCTCATCACTCCGGCCGGCCGGCCTCTTTATGCTCTCCCTAGCTTAGCTTTCACCGGAGATCGACTTGGATGGCCAGATTAAATTAAAGAATTTCGTCTAGTGGGGCGAAGGGTAAGGGTAAAGGCTAAGGCCGTAGTAGGGACGCCGATGGGATGAGGGCTGGCTGGCCCGGGGTGACCCGCATGTCGTTTTTGGAGGATAAGCTCGCGCGGACTCTTGCATCATGGGGTTCGGCGAAATTCCGGATGCATCCGTCGCAAATTGTCATCTTGGAGTAAACAAAAACGCCACTTGCAAACGCCCGGGTGATGTTAGCGCTTTCGTAACTGAAACCAGCTCAGAACATGAGCTGGGAATCTGGATGCTCACGATCCAAGCACTTGTGTGAAGTTTACACCTGAGTATGTAGCCGCACCGTTTGTTGCTGGAGTGAAAATATTGAACTTCTCTGAACCTCTGAACAGCTGTGAGCCTGAGAGAAGAAACGGGAGAGGTATGAATTAGCAGGGCCGCTATTTTTCTCAGCCATGATTCACAAGATCATAAAAGTTTTAACCTTTTCTACGTGGATTAGCATATCTCAGTATCTGACGATAAGCAGTTGCATGCTAACTCCTAGTATCGCAGCAGCTCGTGCAAGCAGACATAATAATCACAGTCAGAAGGCATGACAACTGATTAGGCAACTCAAGAGTACACCATAATACTACTATATCACAAAAGCACTTGAGACAGGTCCATATAGTTACAGAAGCTACTGAATTTCCAACATGTAACAAGGGATTACAACTTAATTCTCGACTGGCCGCGCCGTGAAAAAAACAACCGGCAGCTCAACCAGGAGATCAGATCACTGGAGTTACATTACAACACTTGCACGACGACGTACGTAATACCAACGACCTTACAACTACTGACACTACTAGTTACTGCTACTTGCAGCAGCCATGGCCGACGTCTAAAATGCCACCGAGCCATGGAAGCTACAGAATTCAGAGAAGATTACACAGCTAGTTGAGTTGAGTGACTCTAGCTTGACGAAGACTACTACTAGTAGTAGACTAGTAGCTGCTTCTGCTTGTTCATGAGAGGATTGAGTCCCAGTCGATCTCCCAGGAGGGGTACTTGCGCAGGTGGAATGTCTCCGATTCGTCCCATGGCGCCTCCGTGAAGTCCAGCTTCTCCATCTCCGGGACCGGGGGCGACAGCGGCGTAGGCGGCGGGGGAGAGCCGGCGGACACCGAGTCCTCCCCCTCCGTCGACGCCGAGCACTTGGGGGACTCCGGCTCCGCCGCGGAGGCCGCTGACTCGGCGGGGGTGTTCTTGGACGAGGCTGTGGCGAGGGACTGGCAGATGGCGGTGAGCTTGGCGTCGACGGAGGCGTGGAGCGGACCGGCGAGGTGGGCGCCCCCGCGGCGGAGGGTCGGGAAGTTGAGCCGCGCGAGGTCGCCGCGGAGGCGGAAGGCGGCCTTGTCGTAGGCGAGCGCGGCGTCCTCGGCGGTGTCGAAGGTGCCGAGCCACAGCCGCGTCCGGTTCTTGGGCAGGCGGATCTCCGCCACCCACTTCCCCCAGTGCCGCTGCCGCACGCCCCGGTAGAGTTTCGACTGCGCCGCCCCGGCCGCCACCGCGAACGGCCCCGCGCGCGGCGGCGACCCGGACTGCTTCATCGGCTGGCCACGCGGGCCAAGGAACGCGCCGGCCAGGCCCCTCTGCTGCTGCTGCTGGGCCAAGAACTGGGCCTGGATCTGCTGGATCTGGGCCGGGCCTAGGTGGGTCAGCCCCATCGGCCCGTTCGTCGCCGACGCCGCGGGTGAAGCATACTGTGAAGAGTACAGCGGAGGTAGCTGCGAGAAAGACGAGGTGGTGGTGGCTGCGGCGTTGGCGGTTGTGATAGAGGAGGTGGGGTAAGATAGGGTAGGCATGTAAGATTCTTGGCTCATGGAAGGAGAAGAAGGGTAGAAGTGGTGGTAAGGGGAGGAAGCGGAGGAAGAAGAAGCGCTCCTAATAAAAGGTTCGAGCGCTTTCATGAGCTCCTGATCCGAGGATGCGATCTGGTATGTGCTAGAATTATACTTGTACATATCTATAGCTGCGGCCATGAGGACTGGATGGAGGTAGAAGATGAAGATGACAAGGGCAAGGAAATCTTAAAACGGAAAGAAAAAACGGAGCTTTTTGATGCAAGAAGTGAAAATCAGCCTTGTTCCTCAATAAAAGTAGAGAAACAAGGGTGCAAAGAAAGAGCTTTTGAAAAGAAAGAAAAAAATTTGAGAGGATGAACTAGAAGGGTATTGCAAAACAACCCTTTCTGGCCTTAATAAAGCAAAGGAAGCCTAAAAATCGGCAAGAATCCAGAAGAGAAAAAAGGTTCTCTGGATCTCTGTTCCTCCTAGGAGAGTTGATTGGATGAGAAAGAACCCTACACAAGAACTCCTCTTTCGATCTAATAAACCCGAAAGAAGAGCCTTCTTGGTACAGGACCTTTCTTGTGTGTTACCTGCTTCTAAAAAGATCAGAGAAGTTCAGAGAACAAACCTGTTGCTGCTCGTCACTGATGATTTTCTCAGATCGCTCAACCTCACCGTGGACTGGGATGGGATGTGGCTTTCGTGTTCTTGGGGTGGGGTTGAGGCGTCTCTCTGAGGAAGAAGAGGCCTCACACCCTGGGCTTTATATAGCGCCAGGTTTTGGCCGTGCAAGCAAAGCAACGGAAGGCAAAGCATCTCTGTTCCTCGTTGTTCACTGGCAATCTCCTCTACAAAATACTACTCCTAGGCAATCTCCTCTACAAAATATTATCTCTAGTTTTTAATAAATAATATTATTGACTTTTATCGTAACGTTTGATTCTTATTAAAGTTAGTATAATATGAAAAAAATGAGTGATGCTTAAAGTTTTCTTAATGATAAATTAAATCACAACAAAATAAATTATACTTACTTAAATTTTTAAATAAGACGAATAGCCAAACATCGTGTTAAAATGTCAATTGCATCATCTATTAGAAACGGAGGGAGTAAGAAAAAACTAGATAATGTTTCATGCTTTGCTGCAGAATATATGGATAAATATATGTTAAAATATTATTGAAATGATAGATTAATATAATTTGATATGTTTGTATGTTAAGTACTAGAATCTAATAAATTATAAATGATATGGCATACTTTCATGAACTTATAATATAATAATTGTCAATAAGAGATGATATGTCATTTTTATATGTTGAGCTTTAGAACTAGTGAGTCAATTAGATATACTGTATGTGTAATTTTTTTTAAATGTGAATTACAAATAAGCCGTAGCTTTCGCCCATGTCGTCAGGCCACGGCAGGCAGCACGCGGGGGTAACAAGTTGCAGCCAGTGAGGATGTTCCACGTGTGCTCAGAACAGGGGTGTGCACGTCGCCACACTGTGTTCCGCTTACGTGGCGTCCTGTGGTTGGGTGATGGTGGCCTGGATTGACTTCAAAATTTGCTGCCCTTTGTCCTGGGGAATTCGCCTTTTGGATTGCGCCAAGAGCTAAAGCCTTATTGGTGATAATTAAAGTTTAATTCCTTCTCCATCTGAGGCCATTTCAGTTTTGAAAGATGTATTGAAGGACTAGTATTTACTCTGTAAATTAAGATAAGTTGGATTCTTATTCTTTCATTTCATTCCCTTTCAGCTTTACTTTGCGTAGTTTGATGGTTTGCCTCTACTACCATATCTTGAATATATTCTTCTTGTTTTAAAATCACCTTGTTTCTTTCATTGGGTTGGGAAAAAAAATCCAGGACTGCCATGTCGTGTTTACAAGAAAAACAGTGGTGTGAATTGGCAGAAACATTTTGAGTTTGGACTTTGAACTGTTCTTGGTATTGGAGAAGCGGGCACCACTGATTTAGACATGAAAAAGGACATTATTGAATTCTAGTGCCTCCTCAATTATATCGCCATTTGCAGGTCTAATTACGGGCACTGTACAGCCGTGAGTTTATTATTGGCTAATCGTTTTTCCTCGGTCAACACAGCCACGTGATGGTATAGTAGGGAGCCCCTCAATAATGCATTTTGGTCAAAAACTTAAGGTGAAAATTTTAGCAAACATCAATTCTTGGATAGCAACATAAGCAGAAAAAAAAATGGCTAGGTGAATAGTTTTTCAAACTTTGTTGGTTACAATCAACCTCTCAATGGGCTGATTCATGCGTTTGTACGTGATTGTGTTTGGACTTTCGAGTTTAATCCTCGTGATATACAAGTGGGCTGATCGTAATGTCTGAGCCGTTCCATCTGAAATTACTACATGTTGCAAGCTGGAGGAGGCCAGCGTCAGAAGCAGGAAATTTGTTGCTTATACACTGAGAAAGCAGCAAGGGTGCAAATGCGTGTTGGGCACATTAAAGCACAAATGGAAATATGTCGCCGAACAAACCACAACGCCACGCCCATCCGGAGCTTTAATTTCGTGGACACTTATATCATCCGGAGAAATTATGGAGTACGATATGTGTACGCCTTGATTTTGCCAAACCGTGCAATTTCTCGCAAAATCAAACCATCGTGAGTCTCTAATACGTACGGTTCATTTTTCTGATACATATAAAACCACAAGTGTGTTTTGCCCTCCAAAAAGAAACATGTGAATTTAATTATAAATTTGTGATCAACCGACGAGCAACTTTAGGTCTTCCAAAATTAGAATGGCCAATTAATATACTCCGATAGAAAGGGTAAATACACACAAGCACAGTCTGCATGAGCGTGTTGGTTGTTTTATCGGTTTAGAGATAAGATAACGAATAGAATCCGTGATCGGTGGATTCAACCGAACCTCCTAAACCGAAGGAAACCCCCGAGCCCCACTAGTGCACATATAAAAGAGAAATTGGAGAAGAACGGGACGCCGCTCGGTCTCCAACTACAAACCCTAATTGTGTCCGATCCACAAACGCACTAGAAGGGGTTCGTGAGGTCTTCATCAATCCATCCATCGGCGCACACACGCAGAGAAGCATCAAGAAGAAGAGGAAGCAGAGAAGAAGAACAAATCAAGTCAAGATGGCTTCACAAATAGGTCAGTGATTAGAATTAATTTTCCACATAGGTGATTGAATTTCTAAGGGGATTAATCTCAGTGAATCAATTTTATTCAACACTGTAATTTTATTTTCTCCAACATTGTGGTATCAGAGCTAAACCCCTTAGAATTTAATCCCAAATTCTTCATCCCTTAGTGAAGTCATCATCAATTAACTCGGCAAAGATCAAAATCCCCAAATCCGAAGAACCCTAATTTGAATAAGACCCAAAATCAACGCGAATACAATGAAATCGGGATTATTTTACCCGGTTCGTCGTCTTCGCTGCCGATGTGCTCGCATCCGTGCCTCGGGAACTACCTCCTCGCCTCGCCGCTAAGCCATCCCGGTGCCCCAGACCGGTCTCGCGCCGTCGCTCGGCCGCGCGAGACCGAGGCTCGCGTCGGTGTTGCTGTTGCGCACGGGGAGGAGAACTGGGGACGGAGGGGGAAGAGGAAAGACCGGCATTGGCCATCGTCGCCGCTGCTTCGCTCGGCGCGTCGTCGCCATAGCCGTCGCCGTCACCGCTGCCGCTTGCTCGTCGAGCGCGTCGGGAAGAAGACGAGGAGAAAAGGGGATCGGTCGGGGCTCGGGTTAGGGTTCGGCGGCCGACAGTCGATGGCTTTGACCCGGTGAAAAAAAATAATCTCAGCCGTCGGATTGAAATCGTACGGCGCTAACAAAATTAGACGCGGGGATCACCGTAGCCATTCGATCTGAATCGAACGGAACGGCCGACATCGCGCCCGGGCCCCGCGCCCGCGCCCGCGCTTGAAATTAAATCAATTCCCACTGTTTTATTCATTTGTTATTTACAGAAATCCCTTTATATGCTTTCTTGGCCATTAAAAATGCTGAAAAATTATGGAAAATTATTCTAAGCACTCTGAAAATTATTTCTAGCTGAATGGAACCAACGGGAAGTTTTGCTAGAGAATATTTATGATGTGAAATTATTTTTTGACCAACGTTAATTATAATTTTATGTCAAATAAATTAATAATATTATTTCCATAATTATTTCTGCCCAACGGTGATGTAATTAAGGATTATTTTTTTTGTCACTTCATATATTTTCTAAATTTTTTCTGCCCAACGGTGATTAAATTTAGAAAAGGAGCCTATCATCGCATGTGATTAATTGAGCCAATGCAAATTAATCATATGCAATATTTTACTAATATTTTTTTTCACTGGTTATTTTCAGCATTGGGGCAGCTTAAAATTGTTACACCCCTTGATGGAACAAATTTCGCTGAGTGGAAGAACGATGTGCTATTGAATCTTGGCATGTTGGACTATGACTTAGCACTAAGAGAGGACTCCCCTGAGGAGCCCATGTACACTGACGAAATGAGTCAGGAAGTTTATGATAATACCAAGTGGAGTTACGAAGAAAAAGTAGCCTCTTGGAAAAAGTCCAACAGAATGTCTCTCATGTACATCAAGAGTACTATCGCTCCAGGAATTATTGGAGGGATTACGAACTCAAACGATATTAAGACGTACTTGGCAAACATTGAAGAGAACTTTAAGACTTCATCTAAGAGTCATGCCAGTACCTTAATAAGTAAGCTGATCACCAGCCAGTATGATGGCAAAGGTGGTGTAAGAAAGCACATCCTTGAGATGACTCATATGGCACATACACTAAAGACCATGGACATGGAATTGTCTGAAGGTTTCTTAGTGCATTTCATATTGAACTCTCTTGGTCCTGACTATGGTCCCTTCAAGATTAATTATAATACTCAAAAAGAGAAGTGGACCGTAGCAGAATTGATCTCCCACTCAGTGGAAGAGGAAGAGCGACAAAAGGCTGATAAGCAGAAACTTAAAGATCAGCTCAACCTCATCCATGCTAAAGGCAAGAGGAAAACAAATCAAGGCCAAAGCTCGGGTAGTGGCACAAAGAAGCCATATCACCCTCATAAGTCTGGAGGGAGTAACACTGCTCAAGCAAAGCCGCATCCTCAGTCTCAAGCTTTAGCTGCCTCCACCACTGCAAGTCCATATTGCAAGTTTTGTAGTAAAGATGGACATTGGCAGAGGGATTGTCCACGCTTCCGAGAGTGGCTAGCTAAGAAAGGTATAAATGAGATTGATGAAATATCAAATATTAATGAGTTATTTTACTCTGAATTCTCCATTAATACCTGGTGGGTTGACTCAGGTGCCACTGTGCACGTCTGTAACTCATTGCAGGGATTGACTACTGTCCAGGCGGTAGCAAAGGGGGAGCGAATCCTAAGAGTAGCTGATGGAGCGGAGATCGAAGTGAAGGCCGTTGGAGACCTAGCACTTAGACTCCCTAGTGGCTACAACTTAATTCTGAATAATGTTTTATTTGCTCCCTCAATTAAGAGAAACCTCATTTCTGTTCGAGTGTTGACAGAAACTGGTTATGACTGTCATTTTTCAAAGAGAACATGTTACATTAAATTAGATAATAAAGTGATTGGCTTCGCCTTCGTGCGAGATAAGCTATTCTTGCTCTCTTTGGATGATATGGTCCTGAATGTTAATAATGCCTGCAATGATAAAGTAATGAATGTGATAAATGAGACGTCGTCGAAATTATGGCACTGTCGCTTAGGCCATATTTCTAGGGGGAGAATTGAACGTCTCATAAGAGAAGAGATACTCCTTCCCTTAGACTTTTCTGACGCGGATCATTGCATAGATTGCATTAAGGGAAAATTCACTAAAACAATAAAGAAAGGAGCCACTAGGAGCTCAAGTCCACTAGAAATAATTCACACTGATATTTGTGGACCGTTCCTGGTGACATCTGTGGATGGATTTGATTCATTTATAATATTCACAGATGATTATTCCCGTTATGGTTATATTTACCCCATAAGCGACCGTTCCGAATCTCTTGAGAAATTTAAGATATTTAAAGCTGAAATGGAGAATCAGCATAATGCTAAAATTAAAATTGTGAGATCGGACCGTGGTGGTGAATACTACGGGAAACACGCTCCATTTGGGCAAATTCCTGGTCCATTTGCCTTGTATCTCCAGCAACATGGGATTATTGCCCAATATTCCATGCCTGGAGAACCTCAACAGAACGGAGTAGCAGAACGACGCAACCGCACACTCATGGATATGGTGCGCAGTATGCTGAATCACTCTACTCTGTCACCTAAGTTGTGGATTGAAGCACTTAAAACAGCTGCACACATAATCAACAGAGTGCCTAGTAAATCAGTGCCTAAGACCCCTTATGAATTATGGACCGGAAGAAAACCGACACTCAATTATTTACGTGTGTGGGGCTGTCGTGCGGAAGCCAGAATATTTAATCCACAATTAAAGAAATTAGATCCTAAGACTGTGAGCTGTCATTTTATCGGTTATCCCGAGAGATCCAAAGGATACCGTTTTTATTGCCCAGATCGGGTCACTAAATTTGTGGAGACTAGACATGCTGTCTTTCTTGAGGACAATAAATGGGGGAGCTCACAGACAAGGGAAATTAATCTTGAGGAAATTCGGGCTAATATTCAAACTCCGGAAATCCGAGAGACTGATATTCCAATTATTCAGAACATCCCCATAATTTCTAATGTGCCACGTGATGTAGCACCACCAACGGGTAATTCTGGACCGTCGGGTACTACACCTTCTGTTGAGGAAAATATTGAGAGTAATAATGATGATGAGCCTCAACAGATTGAAGTGACACATAATGAAGAAGAACCTCCACATGAAAATCCTCAACCTCAAGTGACAAACAATGAAACTCAAGAATTGAGAAGGTCACAGCGGGTGAGGAGATCTGCCATCCCTGATTATTATGAAGTATACATGAATGAAGAAGACATGGGGAAGGTAGACGATCCCACCTCATTTAAAGAAGCAATAAACAGCAAGGATTCATCTAAGTGGCTTCAGGCTATGGAAGATGAACTAAAATCAATGAGCCATAATAAAGTATGGGATTTAGTAGAAGTTCCTAAAGGAGTCAAAACCGTAGGCTGTAAGTGGGTCTACAAAACCAAGCTTGACTCTAGAGGGAACATCGAACGATTCAAAGCAAGGCTAGTTGCCAAGGGTTTTTCACAGAGAGAAGGAATTGACTATAATGAAACTTTTTCTCCTGTCTCTAAGAAAGACTCATTCAGAATTGTCATGGCGCTAGTGGCTCACTTTGACTTAGAACTCCATCAGATGGATGTAAAGACTGCATTTCTAAATGGTAACCTAAAAGAAAATGTTTACATGACACAACCGGAAGGTTTTGTTATGGAAGGAAAATGCCATTTAGCATGCAAGCTTAATAAATCCATCTATGGACTTAAACAAGCGTCCAGGCAATGGAACCTTAAATTCGATCAGATCATCAGACAATTCGGATTTAAGGAGAATGAGGTGGACAACTGTATTTATGTTAAATATAAAGGTGGTAAATTCATCATCCTAGTACTCTATGTTGATGACATTTTATTAGCAAGCAGCGATAAGAACCTGCTGCGAGAAACTAAAGAATTCTTGTCATCAAAGTTTGATATGAAAGATCTCGGTGAAGCATCTTATGTTTTGGGCATTGAGATTCACCGAGACAGGTCCAAAGGAGTGCTAGGACTATCTCAGAAAGCTTACATCTCAAGAATCTTAGAAAGATATAATATGAGTAAATGCGCCTCTTCACCTGCTCCAATAATGAAGGGCGATAAATTCGGATTATTCCAAAGTCCAAGAAATGAGTTAGAATCTAAAGAAATGGACAAGGTACCTTATGCTTCAGCTGTCGGAAACTTGATGTATGCACAAGTCTGTACGCGACCAGACTTAGCATTCGTCACAGGGATGCTTGGCAGATTTCTGTCTAAACCAGGAATGGACCACTGGAAGGCAGTAAAGAAAGTTCTGCGTTATTTACAAGGAACTAAACATTACATGCTTACATACAGAAAGTCTGATAAGCTTGAAGTTCTTGGCTATTCAGACGCTGATTTCGCGGGGTGCGTAGACACAAAGAAATCCACTTCAGGATATATTTTCACCCTTGCGGGAGGAGGTATTTCGTGGAAAAGCTCTAAACAAACGCTTACTGCATCGTCGACAATGCAAGCGGAATTTGTAGCATGTTACCATGCGACGGGGCAGGCCGTATGGCTTAAGAATTTCATCCCAAGATTAAAAGTGGTTGACAGCATTGAGAGACCACTTGTTATATACTGCGATAATGAAACTGCAGTATTCTATACGAGTAACAACAAGTCAAGTGAAGCTGCCAAATACATTGACATTAAATATCATGTTGTGAAAGATAGAGTCCAGGATCAAACAATTAAGATTGAGTACATAAATACTAAATTTATGCTTGCGGATCCGCTAACCAAAGGCTTACCTCCCAACTTATTTAAAGAACATGTAGCCGGCATGGGATTAAGTGATTGCCTTTGACTAAGATCCTAGAAATAGGGGATTAATTTTTCAATCAACACCCGCTAAGTTAAGATGTGAGTTTATTTAAGTATTATAGTGAACTATAGGTCTTGTAGTCTTAATGACGTTTAAAGTTATTATGACACATTGTCTTGGGGAGCTGTTTTACTTAATAGACTTAGAAATTAATTAAGTCTCTAAATCAAGGGGAGAATGTTGGTTGTTTTATCGGCTTAGAGATAAGATAACGAATAGAATCCGTGATCGGTGGATTCAACCGAACCTCCTAAACCGAAGGAAACCCCCGAGCCCCACTAGTGCACATATAAAAGAGAAATTGGAGAAGAACGGGACGCCGCTCGGTCTCCAACTACAAACCCTAATTGTGTCCGATCCACAAACGCACTAGAAGGGGTTCGTGAGGTCTTCATCAATCCATCCGTCGGCGCACACACGCAGAGAAGCATCAAGAAGAAGAGGAAGCAGAGAAGAAGAAGAAATCAAGTCAAGATGGCTTCACAAGTAGGTCAGTGATTAGAATTAATTTTCCACATAGGTGATTGAATTTCTAAGGGGATTAATCTCAGTGAATCAATTTTATTCAACACTGTAATTTTATTTTCTCCAACAGAGCGGTTGCAGCTCTGTGGTCAACTAAAACTCTCTTTGGAAAGCTTTTGGTAATTAGAATCTTCAGCTAATATATTCTTATCTTAATTCTAAAAATATATAGCTGTAGAATCCACTAAAAGCTAAAATTTGAGAAGCCTAAATTTTTCAGATTCTCATTAGCTGTTTTTTTAAATCTTAACCCCTGCAAAAAAAAAACTGGTGCAAGCTGAGCGCGCGAGGCGAGCAACGCGACCGCCCGCGGCGTGTGGGCACGGAGCTGGAACTTGACATGCACCGTGCGCCGTGATCACATACAAGACGGACGGGGAGATGCCCCGGCGATTGGAGCCGGAGATGCTGAGACGACGCCGATCCACGTGGGCTGCGTCGTCCTTTAACGCGACGCCCTCGTTTTCGATCGATCTCACCGGCCGCGCGAGGTCATCGTCGCGAGGCGCAGCAAAAACGCAACGGCACGCGCGCGAGGTGGGCCGCGACGATCCCGCGGGGATCTCGGCGTTTTTGGCAAGAAAACCGCAGCATTTTCGCGCACACGCCTGGTGTGCGGTGTGCCTTGCTGCTCGTTCGCGTCGTACAAGCTTTCTATTGTCGACTCGGCTGGAGGACAGGAGGATAAAGACGAAATTGTTCGTTCTCGATGGTTGGCGGTAGCACGGAAGAAAGTTGTGTTTGATGTTTACGCACGAATAGCCGGATCGATCGACGACCACTGGTCACCACGGGATCGAGTGGTCTCGTCCATGCCACGGATTAGTGGATGAGATGGCAAGTAAGGTGTTATAGTAGTTAAGACGAATTATTGGTCATCAGATGAGGGCTATCAAGTAACCTCGGGTTATGTAATCATGTATGCATCTATGTAAATTAAATAAATCCATGCGTCGCCAAGATGTGAAATTTTCTGGCTGTAGTGTTGTTTTTTTGTGGAAGCGCAAGGTCAAGACGAGGGGTTAAAGAACCGTCAGAAGCATCTGGATTATGGAATAGCAAAATAGAAATTGCTGAGTAGTACTGTACTTGCATCAACCTATATTAGAGATATATATACAGCGAACGCTGGCGTCTCCCACTACCGAACTCACTAATCAAAGATATCCCTCGAATTAATCTAGGAGCGCTGCTGATCGAGAAGATAGGCATCGGGCACCAAATAAAACTGCTGCATCATTTCGTCCATCTGCGGCGCCAAGCTAATCTCCATCAGGCGCTAGTTAATTAAGATATGCTTGTTTAGTCCTGGGTGAGCTCTCCCATTTACTAACTGGTGGACAATGGAGCTCCCAAATCGGCATCATTAGCACAGCTCAACGACAAAAACACTCACTAGTCCTTCCAAAATTAACCTAAGTAAGTACTCCTATACAAGTACAGTAACTACGTCCATTAGAGGCAGATATTGTGGTTGGATTTGATCATTGGATGGACGGAGGAGAAGAGGAGGAATAATTTTTTTTTGTGGTGGCTGGCGGCAAGCTGTGGACGGGTGGTGGTACGAGACGGCGAGCGTTTGTGTAGGTGAGCTCCCCTCCCCTGGAATCCAATCCAATTCTGATGCGCGTGCCGCGCCCAATCATTCGATTCATCACGTCGATTTCTGGTGTTTTTCTCTACGCCTTTTTTCACCGCACCCATCTTGTTCACGCACGCACACCCACGCGCCGCAGTTGGCGAGCTCTCGTCCTCACCAATCAGGTTAATCTATCAGCTTTACACGTACGCGAATTCTGTCGGCGATTGGCGTGCTTCTGCTTCACGTAGCTGAAAATGCGTGCTACGATCGCTCTCTTTGACTAGAGGGTTCAGGCTCAGGGAATGGTTGGTCACCTGAGAAAAACTCCTTCCGATTTTGCATATGCCAAGTAGAACAGTGCAATCCTGATCTGAACGAAAATTATAGTCCAGTTCGAATATGAAATAAGAGCAGTCCTGTTCAAATCTATAAGGGCTGACGTTCTGAGGGCGTAACACAAAAGAAGAAATGGGCGATGTTCCAAGCAATTGTTGGCTAACCGTGCGTGATTAACATCGCCCAAGTCAAAAAGACGCCTAATGGAGAGAAAGCAACCTTCTACTCCACGCGATACGAGGCGGCCGGATCACGCACTCAATACGGTGGATGTGGACGTGTGAGTAAAATTATTTTTATGATTAATATTTTATGATGAATAATTAGTTTTACAAATGATTTATTCAATGAAAGTTTATTAAAAAATATAAGTCGGTATTTGCGTGAGTGTATGTGACTAATGATAACTGCGTCCAGAAACGATTGTTTTATTTATTAATGTGTAGGTAACTTGAGATCAAACTTGGTCAGTGGCAAAGACCGAGATTATACTTAGGAAGGAGCCAAGATTTAGGACGGTCAAAAATGCCACGTGATGAGATTGGATATAAGGTGACACACGATGAATGAACATCGTGTAAAAAGTCTTCGCAACGAGCTTCATAAGTCGTGTAAGCAAGCACTGAAAATATTGTGAAGAAATTAAAAGGAGAAATTTGAGAAGAATTTGAAAAAAAAAAAAAAGGAGAAAGACTGCTACAGTACTCTAGGTACTGTAGCCAGTTGTTTTAGGCTGAGCCAGAACGTTGGCTTGTCACCCGAGCAGGGATCTGTCCGTTCCAAGTTGAGCAGCGTGCATGTAGGCGCTGGTCCGGGTGTAGGCCTTGTGTGCCTGCATGTGATCGTGCGCGGGTGACAGAAGGAAGTATACGACGACAACACGGACTATAAATAAGTTAAAAAAAGAACTGTACATAGTTTTGGTAATTGAGGGTTTGAGACCTAGTGAGACTAGGATTTCTACTTCTATTTTATATAGGAGCATTTATGTATAGATAGATGAGGAATTGAGGCGCTAGAAATATAACTTTTGGAAGAGAGAAAAGCTAGAGTTTAGTTTTGAGATGGAGAAGTGCTTTGTATGTGCTCTGTAGACACATCTTGATGTAATAAAGTTGATCTACTTTGAAGAGCATCTTTGGTATGTATATTTGTGGATTCTGACGGTTCATCCGATAAGGACGCGGCGGCGAGTTAGCGGTTCTACCGGCAGACATACGACGGTCAGACTAGTGCACTCCATTCAGGTTTGAGGGTTTCTTTTATTCCATAAAAGATTTTGGTTTTTAGTGTTCCTATCATTTAACCCCTCTGATCGGCTTAGTTCTTGTGTTCAATCCAACAAGTGGTATCAGAGGCTTGTTTTATCTTTTTGATCTTCACCGATCTTGAGATTTAGCCATGACTGACCGATTTTTAACCAAGTAGCATGTTTTTTATGGAGTTGATTTTTAATTTTGGTGTAAAAAGATGCAATCTTATATTATGTCTCAAGGATATGATATTTGGTAAAAAGTTTCTCATCCTTATGAAATTTCTGATGTTATTTCTACTGAAAACAAAATTGAGTTTGAAAATAATTGTAAAGCGCGCAATATGATTTTATGTGAAGTTTCTCATTCGGATTTTAATCGAATTTCTCATCTTGAAACTGCGCATGAGATACGGAAAGCTCCACGTGATTTTCATAAAGGATCTTCTAACATCAAGGATTTTCATAATATCTGGAGAAGCTCTTGATGATTATTTTGGTTGCTTTAACAAAGTTTTAAGCAATCTTAGATCTGTTGATGATTTTTTTGATGTTAACTATCCTCAATCTGAAATTGCAAGACATCTTTTAATTAGATTAGATATGAAAGTTTGGAAGATGAAAGTTATATCGATTCAAGAATTATTAATATGACAACTCTAATTTTGGAATCTGTTTATACAAAGTTAAAAACTCATGAGTTGAATGTTCTTTCACACAAGTCAGATTCAAAAACTACTGCCTTAGTTTCTTCATCTAATTTTTCTTTTGATGGCTCTTTATCGAATTATATCAATATTTTAAATGCCATCTCCGATGTCTAACTTGAGTAATTCTCCGAGGAAGACTTGGCGCTATTAACTAACAGATTTTCTCGAGTTTTGAATAATATCAAAACCAGGAAAAGAGGTGGACCAATTCGGTGTTTCGGGTGTAGTGAGTTGAACCACATTCGATCTAAATGTCCGAAGCTTAGAAGATCTACAAAGAAAGTTGAAAGGGAGAAGCCCAAAGACGTAAAGAAAAAGTAAGCGTTCAAAGGAAAGCAAAGTAAGAAAGATTTCAAAAAATTCTTTAATCAAGTCTGTGCTGTTTTTGAACTAGCCAGGGCAAGCGATGTCGATTACGAGAGTGAAGATGGAGGCGATCACAAAGGCAAAAATATTTCAGGAGTTTGCTTTATGGCTCGTGAAGGATCAAGTTCAGATGACTGCAATTCTGAGTGCGACAATGATAAGGTATTTACCTTTACTCCTTCCATTGAAACTTTTCAAGAGATGTTAGTTGCTCTTAGTCTTAAAATTCAGAGTTACGAGAAAAAATTAAGAAAAATGATTTTATTGTTGAATCTCTAAAATCTGAAATTTCTAGAGTAAGATCTTTGATTTCTGATGATGATGATTGTAGGTCTTGTGAAGTTTTATTCTCTGAAATTTCTGCTTTAAGAGATGTAAATGCTGCTACATGCCTAAGACTTAAAAATGCTCTCACTAAAAATATAGAATTAGAATCTTGCTTTGCTCTTGGAACTATACTGCATACTAGAATCTTGGATGAAATACTTTTGAATAAAAAGCTATTGAGTAAATATAAAGTTGCTTTTGGTGCAAGTTCCATGTTTAATATTTTAAGTGCTAGAAAACTAAAACAACAAAAAGATGTTTTTTATCTAAAACTTGCTCAACATATTCTTTAAATGAGATGAAAGTAAAAAGTACTTTAGGTCGTGTTGAGTACATGGAGGATATTGTGAAAAATTATGAGGTGTTTTCTTGCTCAAAGTGTCGCAAACAAAAAGCTGTTTTAGTTGATTGCGAAAATTGTGCTAATTTGACAAAAAATGTTTCTTATTTGAAAAATTCCTTGCAAAGATTTTCTAATGGAAATAAGAAACTAAATATGATTTTGGATCAATCAAAAGTGAGTACACACAACAGAGGTATAGGTTTTGATGCACGTGCCTATTTTACTTCTCACCAACCTGCTGTTTTGGGTATCATTAAAAAATGTGAGATTTTGACAAAACCTAAACCTAAACAAACCATTTTTAATTCGGCTGTGATTTTGTCTTGTCTTTCGACAACATGTAAAGAAAACAAGTCTTTGAATTCAAAACCTTTGGTTGTAAATTTATCTTCTTGTGAAAAATATACTTGTTCTTTTTGTGGGAAAGATAGACATTAGTTGGTTTTTGTTTTAGACTTTCTTGAAAATAGAAAAAGAAAAGAGAAATTGCTTTTGCAAAATTTAAATGGCAAAAATCAGGTTTTGGGCTGAGGCTGGTGGTCAGACCGCAGTACATCCAACAGTCATACCGGCCTCGAGTAAATTTTTCTAAATAGGATAAAGCTGGTTTTGCTCATGGTTATATGCCTGTTGGTTCCTCTGGTCGTGTGTCTCAATACTGGATTCCAAAATTTTTTGTTATCTAACCCCAGCACTGAGACATTGACATTTGCTTGTGTGTAGCCTTTGGTGGCAAGGAAGGAGAATGTGTGGATAATGGACTCCGGTTGTTCGTGGCACATGACCGCACTTGACCGGTGATAAAAGTTGGTTCTCCTTCCTTCAATCAGCATCTAAGACTAAATAAATTATCTTTGAGATGTTTCTACTAGTGCCGTTCTTTTTACTGGATCTTTCAAGATAAGTGACAAGTTTGTTCTAAATAAGCTGGCTGTGAAAGAAAATTTGAAGTACAATTTGCTTTCAGTTTCTCAAATTATTGATGAAAATTTTGAGATTAGATTTAAGAAATCTGGGAGTAAAATTCTTGATTTTTTTGGAGATTTTGTTTTGGGAATTTCTCGTTATGTAAAAGTTTTCAGAGCTGATTTTGAAAGTGGTATTTCATCTGAGATCACATGTCTAATTGCTAAATTTTCAAATGACTTAATGTTTTGGCATCGTAGACTTGGACATGTTGATTTTGATTATCTTACTAGAATTAGTAATTCGGATTTTATTCATGGTTTGTCTAAACTTAAAAAGAATCTTGATTTGGTTTGTTCGCCATGTCGTTACGCTAAGATGGTTGTTTCTTCATATAATCCAATTATTTCTGTGATGACAGATGCATCGGGACAGCTTTTACATATGGACACTATTGGTCCAGCTAGAGTGCAATCCATTGGAGGAAAGTGGTATGTGTTGGTTATTGTGGATGATTTTTCAAGATATTCTTGGGTTTTCTTTATGGCAACTAAAGATGAGGCTTTTGAACACTTTTGCAGTTTGTATCTTTGTTTGACTGTTGAACTTTCTGGATCTTTGAGAACTATTCGAAGTGATAATGGTGATGAATTTAAAAATGCATCTTTTGAACAATTTTGCAATGAAAAAGGTCTAAATATCAGTTTTCGTCTTTTCGGGTTCCTCAACAAAATGGTGTTGTTGAAAGAAAGAACCGTTCTTTGATTGAGATGGCTAGGACTATGCTTGATGAGTATAATACATCTCGAAAATTTTTGACGGAAGCTATTAACACTGCTTGTTATATTTCTAATCGTGTTTTCTTGAGATCTGAACTTAGAAAAACTTCTTATGCGCTTCGGTTTGGACATCAGCCCAAAGTGTCTCATTTTTGTGTTTTTGAGTTACCCTACTCATTTTCGAGGATATCGTGTACTTGTTTTAGAAACTAACAAAATTGTTAAGACTTGCTAAGTCACTTTTGATAAGGCTAGTCCAAGTATTAGACCAGAAATTTCAAGTACATTATCACAGATTTAGGGGGAGAATAGCATTTTCGTGGAGAAGAGCGACGATAAGGATGAAGCTGAGATGGCCGGTCAGACCGTCGGAACAACGCCAGTCAGATCGCCTGAGGAGACATAGTCAGATCTGGCAGGGGGATCCAGCTCTGGTTCGACATGTGCTGATTCTGGTGGTCCTCCAGAACCTACGGCTTCTACTGTTCAAGGTTCATAACGTGAAACAACTTCTGAAGTCACTGTTCCTTTGCACATTCAACGATGGTATCCTCCGGAATAAATAATAGGTAATATTGGTGAACGTACTACAAGATCTAAGGTAACTCATGATCATGTAAATTCTACTTTTGTTGCTTTTTTTGAACCCAAAGATGTTACTCATACATTAACTGATGAATTGTGGATTAATGCCATGTATGCAGAACTTAAGAATTTTAAAAAAAATAAAGTTTGGACATTAGTTGAATCTCCTCTTGGTCATAATGTTATCGGAACTAAATGGGTTTTCAAAAATAAACAAAATGAGGATGGTTTAATTGTGAGGAGCAAAGCTAGGCTTGTTGTTCAAGATTTTACTCAGATGGAAGGGTTGGATTTTGATGAAACTTTTGCTCCTGTTACTAGAATTGAAGCAATTAGACTTTTGTTGACTTTTGCTGCTTCAAAAAGTTTTAAATTGTATCAAATGAATATTAAAAGTACTTTTCTTAATGGTTTTATATAGGAGGAAGTTTATATAAACAACCACAGGGTTTTGAAAATCCTAATTTTTCTAACCATGTTTTTAGATTGTCGAAATCTTTGCTGCTTCAACTTTGAAAGATTATTGTCTTACTTTTGAGAAAGTTTATCTCTTTTGTGATAATACAAGTGCTATTAATATTGCTAAGAATCCGGTACAATATTCACGCACTAAGCACATTGATATTCGTTTTCACTTTTTGAGGGATCATGTTAAGAAAGGAGATGTTGAATTGCAATTTCTTAATACTAAATTGCAATTAGCAAACATTTTCACCAAGTCTTTGGATTCTTCTCGCTTTGTATTTCTTTGGAGAGAATTGTGTATTATTCATCCTTTTGGCATGATTTGAAGGAGAGTTTTTGTGTTTTTTAAAGAAAACAAAGAAAATTAAAAATATGAGAAAAGAAGAGCTTTGACTTTTACCTCTAGTATATTCTTGTGCTTACTAGCAATATGAGTAAGGTTTTTGTCACTAGTTTAGCTTGTGTGCATTCTAATTTTTATGTGAGCTTGTGATGTTGCTTTTAAGGAAGATAATGTATGACACTTAAATTCTTTTACTTGAATTAAGTAAATATATAATATTGACACTAGTGTTGGTTTGAAGGGATTATGCTCATATGTATGCTTGCTGAAATTTTCATTCCTCAAATGTTCTAGAGATTTCTCAAGTAAAAAATATGCTTATATGAGAGAAAAGAAACGGATACCGAATCCTTGGAAACAGTATTCACGACAAGGACGTATCCGAAGTGAGGAAAATAATGGGTGCTGAATTTTTGGAAACAGTATTTACGATAAGGATATACCCGAACATATTTGAGAGAATTGCTTTTGTACTATTAAAAGGTTATTGTGAGCAAAATTTCAGAAATTAAACTTGTTGAAAATTTTCTTGTAAAGAGCAAGTTATTTTGAGAAAGAGTATTTAGTTCAGCTTGTCTATGTGTGTGGTTTTTTCTTTCAACCTATGTGCTAGTTATTATGTTGCATTATAAATTGCTCGAATTGAATCTTTACTGCTGATTTGAACTTAACTATAATGTCGATGATTCATGTTTATATTCTAATTCATGTTTGTTAACTATTTGATCACTTTATCTCCCTTGTCGTTACAACATATGTACTTGAATTGCTTTAGGTATATTCAAAGGTCTCAAAAAAAAGAATATGAATTTCTCGATGAAATCATTGTCAAAAGGGGGAGAATGATACAAAATAATGCAAATTTTTTATAAAAAGGAAAGGGAATTTCTTTCTTTTAAAAAGGGGCAGAAGTTTTCTTCTTTTTTAAATCTTTTGAGCCTTGAGTGTTTTTTATTATTTTTTACCAATTCTTATGGTTTTTATTTTCAAACGCTAAATCACATTTTGAAGGATTTACCAATGTGTTCATCAAGGGTGAGATATTGTAAAATTATTGTTATGATTAATATTTTGTGATGAGCAATTTGTTTTGCGAACGATTTATTTAATGAACATTTGTTAAAAAATATAAGTCGGTGTTAACGTGAGTGTGTGTAATTAATTTGGATCAGGTTGAGATATCTATCTACTTCATTCATGATATGTATGTTGCGTGATACTATTCCCTCCGGGCCTGTATCCTCTGCCTTTAAGGCTATTAGCAAACTTTGCCGTTACTATGATCCTGGTCATCCACTATTGGCTTAACCGCTATACTAGACTACTAATGAATAGAATATGCTGAGTAGAATGAACCAATTGCTGTTGGCCAGATTTTGTTAATAAATTAGCTACTTTCAGCCAACATGATGATTTTTTCTGTCCAAAAACTACGGCAAGATCAATTGCTTCACTATATGTTAATATTGTATATACTTCTCGGTTCATTGTTTTATTAAAATGGTCAAATAGAACAAATATAGATAGATCTACATTGTCTATCATAGTAGGATTAAATTATAACAATATTGATTAATAGTTGTATCTCTAGAAATAGAGGTAAAGTTGCATAGGAAAAATAATTATTTTTTAAACAACCCGATGTAATTGTGTGGAAAAATATATTTTTATTTCTAAACATTGAAGTATGTCTAGCAAACATAAAAAGAAATTCAAACTTTATAGTGAATGAATATGACATGTTGATCTATATTCTTGGTTGCTGGCGCAAAAAATGAGACGGGATCTGCATTTTTTTTCTCGCCGTGCCTCCCGAGTCTGTTGTTGATTTTATTATTAAAAACAGCTGATTCTATCCACTAATAATAGGCTATTAATTAGTCATGGAGATAGGAAAAATAATGCAATTGTCAATCAGTTGATAGATGACCTACTCCCTCTAATTCATAATATAAGAGATTTTGTCCCTTTTAGTTTATCCTAATATATAAGGGATTTTGATATATTAGTTACCTATCAATCAAACTACAATTTAAATTTCTTTTCATCTTACTCTCTAACTACCCTCTCATTCCTAACAACTCTTATTTAATAGGGGTATCCTAATATTTTCTTTTTATCTTTAAGCTCTTCAAAAGAGAATAAAATCCCTTATATTATATTATAGGACAGAGAGGAAGAGTACATTGTTAGCAACAGTAAAGTTTGCGATTGGCCTCAAACACAGAGGATACGGACCCATTCCCTCCCGGCTCTCTCTACTCTTTACTTATTCCAACGTGCACTTAGTGCGAAAATAGGAAATGCTTCACATAAAACAATTATGTTTTGGTATCCATGTTTTTAACTGCAATGACGATTTTACCGCTGTTTATTTACTTTATGATTCTGCCCTCGTTTTATATTCGTGTCCTCCTAATGGACCTACAAACCGGAGAAATACAAACCATTAATTAAAAAGCAAGGGCAAAATCACAAGGTTGAAAAAATAGAGATAAAGTCAAGATTACAATTGATAACAGGGTATACTTTACATAATGTAAGAATCCCAAAAATAAATATATCTCCATTGGCATTTCTTATTGTTTTTCAGGGTTGGTGGTCGCGTGATAGTGCCATACTACTCATCCGACTGCATCCATTTTTGACTTCGCGCGTTCAAGATCTGAGTCCTCAAGAAACGCGGCTTCTGCGCCGTGGCACGCTACTCGCCATTAGTGCTCCACCAACCGTCTCTTATACATGAAGAAGAGCCCATCACTAGTGGCGAAGTCGTAGTTGTGCCCATGAAAGCATGAACTCCTGTCTGTCTGCCCTTTTCAAGACTTCAGCTACCCGAGGACAGAATACTGAGAATAGTACGCAAGTAGCAGCCGTAGTAACAAGCACGCACTGCTACTTCAGATCTTCAGAAAATTTTGTGCAGCGTGCAGGCACATGCGCCTGCTCGTTTACCGACGGATAGTCTCGTGTATCCTGCTTGCTTATGCCTCTCATTGTGATTTAATTTGTGGCTTGTGATAAGACTGGACTGGGTTATAAGTTATAACAAATCAATCAAGGACAGCTCCGATATGTTAGGATGTGTTTGGTTTGAGAACGAAATAGGATGGATTAAATCCATTCCTGTTTTTGGATGGGTTGGTCTCAGTTTTTATTTGATTGGAGGGATAGAATGAACCTTATTTTTTGTTTGGTTAAAGGAATAGAAGGGGATAGAATGATCCTATCACCTGTTTGGATGGAAGGATGATGCAGTATGGACGCGCCCTTACTCCTCGTCATCTCCTCACTCACGCCCGCCGCTTGGGCGGCCGCCGCGTTTGCCGGCCTCGATTCCTTCCTGGCGGCGGTGGCCGCCCGCAGCCCCTTCGTCGGCAACGACACCTTCCGCGCCCTCCCGGCCCGCTCCTCCACCAGCTCTCTGTCCCGTCCCCTCTCCTCCCCTCCTGCCTCCTCTCCTTCTCCGCCCAAGTTCCAGTCACTGTCCGCCTCGCCGGCGCCTCCTTCCCGTCCTCCGGCCTCCCGAGCTCCGCCGAGCTCCCTGGGCACCTCCGACCTCCTGAGCTCCCGAGCTCCCTGGGCGCTCCCCCCTGGGTTGCGCCGTCGCCGCTCCCGCCGTGGCCGCTCCCCCCGGCCTGCGCCGTCACCACTCCCCCCTGGCCTGCATCGCCGCTCCCACCGTCGCCGCTCCCCTCGGCCTGCGCCGTCGCCGCGTGTCGACGCACCCGCGAGAGCTGGGTCGGCGCGGTCCGGCCGTTTTGGCCGGATCGATCCGTCCCGAATATTTGACGAATATTCCCCTATTAGGTCCATCCCATTCCACTAGTCCACAAACCAAACACACTAAAAAATAGGATGAACACATCCCAACCCATCAAATCTATACAACCAAACGCATCCTTAGAGGTAGCAGATCCCCATAATACAGCGTGCAGCAAGCAGCAGCTCTGGCTATAGTTTACTCCAAAGAAATGTATAACAACTTGCTCACATTTGACGGAATAACACAGCTGCTCAGAACGGGGGCAACTACAGAGGTGCTTTCTGTTGCTTGACTTTGCGATTAGTTAAAGCTGCAGTCCACAAGCAGTTAGCAGCATGACGGCAGTTAGATCATCATTAGGGTGCGTTTGCCAATATGTTTCCAAAGAGACTGGTGAGACTGATACCATATCATCTTTTCCGTTGCAAACTACAGATGGCGCACATGGTTTTTGCAGATGGTGTCTGTAATTTTTTGTTGTTTTAAAAATGAACTACAATCACGTTCCCCGAAAAAGAAAATTGCATTAAAAGTAATGTAATGTAAATTGAAAACCTCAGCGTTTGAATCACGTGTACTTGTTTGAGAGTTGCAAATATCTGAAATTGAGGACCATCTGTTCCAAGATATAGAAAGAGTGCAAATCTCTGTTGCATTACTAGTAAACTATATGTGGACATGGCAGAGAAAAGGGAGAACATCATCTCCACTTTACAAGCTTTTGATCTTGCAAAGTTTATTACGCTAAGATGAATGATGCTGGTTTTGCAAGAAGTCTATTTCCTTGCTTGCAAGAATTTTCTTGGGAAGTTTTCAAAAAAAAGAATTCTTCTTGGGGAAGAAACAAAGAACCGTTTACAAATGGCATCTAAAATTTGTCTTGCTCTGAAAATACTACCACACTTACGTTGGTCAACATCATATCACTAACCAGTGTTACACAGTCCATCTACAGCTCAAGAAAGAAACGTTGTGAACTGTGATGGGGTCCTTCGATCTCTCTAGAATATTTCCAGAAAGCACGCTCCATCTTCTCTAGAAAAATAATTATGTCCTGAAATTAGCCGGTATAATGTCTTAGCCATGACAGTAGCAATTCATTCTTGTGTGATGACATCTAGCATTATTACTCCTTAATCAGGATATAATCATCCTTTTATGACCGACGGTTCTAGTGAACAACTTTTTAAATATATGATGTTGTTAACCGTTGATATTATGTTCGACTATTCGTCTCATTATAAAAATTATGTAACTATAAGTATCATTTATTTTGTTATGATTATAGTTTTTTAAAATAAAATAAATAGTTAAATATTATGTTCAAAAGTCAATAACGTTATAATTTAAAAACAAATATAATATCTTTTAAGCTACGTTTAGAACTTTCATGAGATTTAGATACTACACTAAAATTTTTATTGCATGTTCCTTTCGAACAAAAGAATGCCCCCAAAATTTTCAACAAAAATCTTCTGTTTCATACACATTTTGAAGGAAAAAATTGCTCAAGCAACATGAAAATTTTCTTTTTGACAATGTCGAGTCAATCGCTTAACTCTGCGTTTTGAACGCACCCTTAGTTTTTGCTAACTGAAGTGGAAATTAGGTGGTACATGCTGCTTGGATTTGTGCAACCCAACCACACATGCCACAGCCCACAGAAGTACAACACAGCATTGTACAGGGTCCCAGAGGCCTAGCCTGACTTGGGCAAGTCCAACTTGAAACACATGCTGTGATGCTGTTGGTGGCTTGGCGCACATAGGCAACTCCACTGAACTTTTCTTGACCTTGGCTGCAAAATGGGCACACATGGACATGTCACCCTTAACCTTAAGAGACTCAAATTTTATTTTTTTTTATTTTTAAAATCTGAACTCACAAGGCTTTCAGGACCTTTTCTAAACCTAAATGCAATGTCTTCGGGATGTCTCTCCCGTTGGGTCGATTTCTTTTTTTTGGGAAGCTCAGATCCATATAGAGCCAGAGCCAGAAGTTATATTATAAACAAACTACCTATCAACATTTCAAAAAGGGTCTTAGCTTGTTAAATCTGCATAATAAGCTTATGGATGACATAATAAGCTTATGTATTCCTGTCAATATAACACTTCGACAGTCGAAATTAGTACCCTTAGTCCAACTTCGTTGGTTAGCAGTATGATCAAAATGCATGAAATGTTATACACATCCTACAGTAAGTTCCACCTTGCAGCAACTTGATCTCTTTTGGAACACAGAAAATAAAAAGCACAGAAATATGAAAAACACAAGAATCGAATTTTATGCATATAAAATCCTACAGAAATTGAAAAACGCAAGAATTGAATTTTATGCATATAAAATCATACAGAAATTGAAAACACAGGAATTTGTCAAATTGGTCATTTGGATACTCCACATGAAACTCATAGGAATTTTAGAGGAAAAATATCATTAGAGTAGAGTTAAGAGGAGAGAAAGAGGTGGTGTCTTGGACTTCAAAAAACCATGAGGTTTGAGCTTATGCTTGAAATCCTCCAAAAAGTGAAGAAAAAAAGGATTCCTATGGAATTTTTTCAACCAAATCCTACAAACCAAAGACCTACATAGGAAACAATCCTATAGGATTTGAATCCTTTGAAAATCCCTCATTTCAAAGGAGCCCTAAAGGATTTTTCGTGACAATTCACGTGAAATGTAACTGATCAAGCAAAGAAACAATTCACGTGAAATGTAACTGATCAAGCAATAAATACAAGACACAGGAAAAAGTTGATGGATGAAGGTATGACTCTTACCGTTTGAACTTTTCCAACCTGGGGGTAACCATTTGGATACTCGTATAAAACGGTGTCGTGCACCATTTGGATAATCTTTAGGGCTTCTTTGGAACAAAGAAAAACTAAAAAAATTTTATAGGATTGCATTACTATGAAAAAATTTCCTATATGTTCTTTTGGAATAAAGGATTGATTCTTCCAAATTCCTTTGAAATTCTTATGGAATGAGCCATTTCATAGGAATTTAGGAGGAAATCTAGCATGAGATCCTACCCCATGGTTTTCTTTACCTATGATACAAAGTTCCTTCGCTTTTTCTGTGTGTTGTCCAAACGATAGGTTTAAAACTTTTTTATGTTTCTAATTCCTATAGAAATTCAATGGATGTGACGCTCTATTGCTGTATTTTTTCTATTCCTGTATTTTTACAATTCTTTGTTCTAAAGGAGCCCTTATTATCTCCAGAATATGAACAGGTCGAATAGCAATTTGGATTAGTCAATGTCTGAATCCGATCTACCCAGACCAACCAATGTGAGTGGAAGGGTGATTTCTGCTCATTGTTCAATGAGTGTCTTATGGTCCTCTTTAACTGAGGACAATGTCTGCAAATTCTGTTTCGAGGACCTCAACCTCAGAAGCATCTGTTACCCCTAGGTCCGGAGAAAAAAGACACACATTACAAAAATCTTTTCCAGAGCTAGTCAACTGAAATTCCTTTGAGCCGTTCAAGCCAGGTGACCTTTCAGTCTTGCTTGCCAGAATTTCCTTGGTAGCATTGCGCCAGATTGGTTGAGCTACATCAAGAAATCCAGAAACAGCCAGGACCGGAAGATCAACACTTCCTACATCAGGTTCATCCTTTTCATCTCGTCCATGGTAGTCTGATCCACCAAGCTTCAGAAGACCATATGTATCTGCCAGATCACTTAATCCTGTTGAAATATAGTCCCCAGTTACTTCGTCAATGTTTCTCAGGTACGATAAACAGATGTAAAAGACGCGTCAAACTAAGATCCACATAAATGAGTTCAAATGTAGTGACAACGAGAGCGGCTTTGTTCATACCAGATAGTTTGCCATCGCTCCGGTAGACCTCAATGCCATGCAAGCCAGCAGCCTTCAAATCCTTGATCACAGCCACAGGATTTTTCAGTGCCCATGGATGAGCTAAAACTGCCAAACCCCCAGTTCTACAAACTAACCGCACCACAGATTCCCCGGTTGGTTCACTACCACTGTAGAAGAACAAAAGAAATATAGTTGCATAAACATAGTTGCATAAATATAGTTGCATCAAACTCTACACATGATAAGATTCATGAAGCATATATAGTTGCATAAACATACATTGATCACGGGTAACAAGGAGGATACTCACATGGCATAAGCAGGTCCACCATCATACAAGTACCTGCTAAAAGCTTGCCTAAGATTCTCAACGTATCCAGCTTCTACCATGGCGCGAGCCACGTGCAACCGGCCTGGAGCTACTCCATCCCCTGCAATGGTGCACACGTCTTCGAGCTTCATGGGCATGTCGAGGCTCCGAAGCTTCAGTAACATCTCCTTCGCACGGGTATAGCGGCCATCCCTGATGCTACCAAGAAACCTATCCAGTTCTTGAGATTTTTCGGGGCCCAAACTACCATAGTACGCCAGAATATGGACAGGTTCATCGACTCCTATTCCATCACTGATTATGAGCAACAACATTGGCAATGATCAGACATGCACGTTTGTATGCGAAAGTACGGGTGAATCATGGCAGCAGACAGTATTGTGTTGTGGTTGATGTGAGCAGATGGTTACCTTGGTGAATGTACGGCGCTTATCTCGACACCGGGTATGATCCTAATGGAGCACTGCTTCGCCGCTTCGATGGCCTCAGGGACGCCGGCCATGGTGTCGTGGTCAGTTAGCGCGAGTACTTTCACCTGCGCTGATCACAAGGCGATCGCTGCAGCATTAGCGTTGGAAACGCGACGAATCGCCGTGACGACGAATGCAAGTGTGCCGCACAGATCGTTCGTGTTCGCGGGCGTTTCTCCACGCGCGGCAGATGACGCGTACTGGGGAGGGAGAAGCTAAGCATGCGTAGTGTTTTGCTTACCCCATTTTGGTGCGCGCGCTGGACGAGCGCCGCGGGCGAGAGCGAGCCGTCGCTGCACGCCGAGTGCGCGTGCAGCTCCACCGTGACGCGCGGCCGCCGCCTCCCGGTCCCAGCCGGGTGCTGCCCTTCCGCCTCCTCATCGCCCGCCTCACCGCGACACGCCCATCGGAGCACGGACCGCATCGCGGCCACCTCTTCCTCGCTCGGCGCCCTCCGCCTCTTCTTCTTCTTCCTCCTCCTCCTCCGCCTCTTCTGCTCCTCCCCCTCCCGATCGGCGGCCGCGTCGTCGTCCGGTACATCCACAGCCGCAACGACGACAGCCTCCGCCGCCGCCGCCACCACCACCACCTCCTCCTTGGAAGTCGTAGCTGCGGGGTGAGGCTTGTGTCCCATCCGAGCTGCAGCGCGCGGCCGCAGCAGCAGAAGCGGCTTTGGGCGGGCGTGGTGCGGCGCAATAAGGAGAGAGAGAGAGAGGGTGTGTGCGTGTGTGTGGGAAAGGCATCATGCTCAGGGCTTTTAAGACGAGCGGTCGCCATCAGCGACAGGAACGTGGATGGCCGTCCCGCGTACCGACGGTCGCGGGCAGGGAGAGGCCGCCGCGCGCGCTCGTGTCGCGTGCTGCTCGTGCATGGATCGCGCTGCGCATACGATGGAGTACTACTGCTCCTAGTTACAGCATGTTTTTGTTAATACGCTTCTTAAAACATAAAATAGTATATTTTTATAAAAATTTTTATATAAAAATATTTTAAAAATTAAATAGATCTATGTTTTAAATTTTTAATAGTTAATACTTACTTAATAACGTGCTAATGATTTTTTTATGTATGGCTTATAAGCCGCACGAAGAAGCCGAAAGAAATAGGTTGTTACTCCTACCTACTACTAGTATTACTCTTTCTATTTTAAAATATAAAAAATTTTAAAACTATTAAATATAGGTATTAAAAGTTATTAAAATTAAATGAGAGAAGTTTATGATTGGTTGAGAAAAAAATAGATAAGATTTTTTTATAACAGAAGAGAAGTTATTGTTCTTTAAGATAAATTTTAAATGCTAAAAATTATTATATTTTAGTATGAAGAGAGTATAATGGAGGATGGGGGCGGGCCGTTATATGGGACTACAGGCCGGTGATCTATTGACCGGTCATGCATGGTCAGGGCGTTAATTGAACTATTTCTCTTGTGTCAGGGTAAACCGGGCCAGGCCAAAATATGTTCTGCGCCGACTAGTCAAGTTTCCTTTGGAGTGTGTTTAGCAGTGTCTACCCTAAATAATTTTTTTAGAAGAAAAGAAAAAAATATTCAGCAGGATCCCTACTAAGGTTCTCAAAAGAAAAAGACCCTAAATCTCTCCCCACAGCCTTTATTTTTGGGCTCTATAGCCAGCCTCTATTTCTCTTTTTTTATGACGTAGGTGAAATTTCAGCATGGGTTTCTATCGCACATAACATCCCATCTCCTATATCGCCGCCGCCGTTCCACCTCCTCCCCGGCGTCCTTTTCCTAACGGCCCTCCTCCTCCCCCCGGCGCCAGTCCTCGCCTTGCCCCTCGTCTCCCCCGACGCAGCTCGCCTTTCCCTTCCCTGGCGATAGCTCCTCTCTGGCGCCCCCTCCACCCCAGAGCCCCTCCTCCTTGACACCCCCTCCTCCTCCTTGGCCTTATCTGCATTGTGCTTCACTGGTGATCTCTAAGGAGGGAGGAGTATCAGCAATATAATAAATCTGTGTTAGAGTAGTTTCTAAAGATACATAAGATATAGAAAATAAGTAAGCGCATAAGCAACTTCGAGATGATCTTTTGGAACTCTTGTGGATATTTTATGGTGCTCAATAGTTTGTTTCATTGTATTTTCTATGGATTATTTTGAGCCTTAAACTTTTACTTGCAGCATATGTAATTTCTATGTTTCTAAATTTTAAATAAAAATTTGAATTATGGTGTTTTAAATTATTAATTTATACATGGATGAATTCTACGTGTTATAAATATTTATGTTTCAATTATTATAGTGTTAAACTAGACATATACATATAGTGTATGGTGAAGCACAATAGGAAAAAAAATGAGGGCTAAGAAATGAAAGTTATTATTAGAGTTCGAGATATGTTTGAGAACTAATGAAAATGGAAACAGTTCCTATTTAACCTTTGAGATTCTAAAATAAAAAGATTTTGGTGGAGATGCTTACAAATCCAGCTTACAATCGATCAGTTTCTACTCTTTCATTTGTCGGACCTGTTCCGGTGTGAGACGACATGTGCTGTGAAGTGTGAATCAACAAGGCTCAACTTTCAGCAATCCAGTAGTAGTATGATAGTATCTCAGACACCTCCGTCCAAAACAATACCTAATTCTTAATTATAAACCTAAATAAGTGCTTATCTAAATTCATGTCTAGGATTTAGTTTTTGTATGAAGAGAGAACTCCTTCATCCCACGATAAGTGCATCTTTTTTATTCAAATTTTTATGCTACGAAGAGTGTATGTTGAGAGTATTTTTTCTCTAACCACCCCTTATTTAAATTTCTCTCCATGTTACTTTCAACCACTCTTACACTTCCACCATCTCTTATCTAATAAGGAACATTTAGGTTATTTCTCTTCTTTACTAATTTGTCTCTTAAATCTTATATAGATACACTTATTATGGAACGGAGGAGGTACTATATTTTCTTAAGCCAATTTTCTCAAAAAAGAGAGAATGGCTAACCGAATATGAAACAAGTTATCTAGAGTAGTAGAATTTACCGCATGTCAATATGGTGAATAAAGAGATATGAGACCAACTATTTAGAATATTATAAAAATAGCTCGAAAAAAAGGTACCACGTTCGCTCTGGAGGTTTAGAAATTACCACATTAATCTAAATAAAAAAATATATGCACAGTTAGATTGTGGTGGATTCAAATTATCTATCTGTACTCCTTTAAAAGAAGAAGTAGTAGTGTTAAGTGGTGAATCTGTCACCACCCCATCACCAACTCTCTAAAATTATGATTATGGGACCACTGTCCATCCCCTCTCCAAACCAAATGTAGAAGTCACAGACAGACCCTGGAGCACTCAACCATGGTCATTCTTGCACGCTATTAATAAAATGAGCTTTTTTTATGGGAGTGAAAACTTAGCAAGCAAATCTCTAATTAATTCTAAAAATAACCTCTAAAATTCAAAATAGATTTCCTCTTTGCAATATGCTAATGCAATTTTTTAATTCCGTAACAACGTATGGACATTTTGCTAGCAATGGTAATAAAAATATATACTATTAGATTATGGTGGGTTTAGATTATGATGATGTAAATTGATAACAATAGTTGTATATAAAATATAACTATATACGTAGAAACAGAAGAAAAAGAGTTGTATATTAAATCCAATCCTATTTTAAATATATATGGTTTAAAAAAATATATATGGACATAGAAGCAAAGTGTTATCTATCAAATCCAATTCAACTATAACACACATAATTATGTGGGGATATTCCATAATTTTTGTCACACCCCGATCTGGTACCGCCGTACAACGGCACCCAATAGGACGTGCCGCAGGAAAACAACGCGAATTGCTTTCCCGGGGAACCGCCATACCGATACCAGTCCCAGGACGCGGTGCTGGTATCCACGGAAATCAGATATGTATCATTGCAGTACTTTAATTAAATAAATAACTAATTAAATAGACATATATCTTAGCTTATGTTGCAGCTTCGGAGCAAACCAAAGACAGCAACGAACAGCACAGAGGCAGCGGCAGCGGCAGCAGCGGAACAACGGATTAAGTCCCAACACACAAGCAACGGCTGGAAACCAGGACGAAACCCAAATCTTCACTTCATAGCAACTTCCAGCTTCAGCTCCTGGCGGAGAACTATATATATAGAGTAAGGGTGAGTACTTACATACTCAGCAAGCCAGGAGAACTTAGGTGGTTGTTGCAGGCTTCAAAGAAAGGCCGGTTATTTTATAAATCCGTTTATTTGAATTTTTTTTAGAATATGAGTGTGTGCTTCTCAACAATCAGGGCGAGGTGAGTCTCGCCCAATCGGAGTGAAAGATGCATCAATCTTTATTTTCTCCAGTTTTCACAATCTCAAGATTTTACATCAATTGGCTTCCCGAGCCAAACTATTTCTCCGGACTTCCCAAGTCCTGTTGTCCACGACAGCCAAGCCATTTCATCGGACCTCTAGCGTCCTTGATGGCATTTCCTCCTCATAGTTTCCAAAACGACACACACACAGTTTGCAAACAGGGTAAAATAAAACTATGCTAAGGAATCACCTCACATCCACCAATGACCATAGGCACGGCTGTTCAAACAGTTTAGACCTCTGCAGATGGGGTACACTTTACCCACATGACACGACTCACTCTAACCACCAGCTTACACTGATCAGGCGCAATCGGTGGTCTAGAGGTTTTCGCGACAAGGCGTTTCCCCAGCCCTCCCAGATTACCCCATGCCAACTGGAGGGGTCCTCGAGACCAATCACAGGGTACGTCCACGACCATGCTGTACCAGGAACCTAGGAGGCAACCCCGACGCCCTCCCGTACGATCCACAGTCCAATGGCATGCAAGGCGTCCCTGAGAGTCTAGTTACTCAGCCAGGGGCTTCCCATATCACCCATATGGTTGTACTGTCATATGCTCGGATGAAATTCCGAAGGAATCGGTTCTTAATGCGACCACACAGGCATCATGCCCACCGGATCGGCCTTGTGTCACAAATCTCCATTTTTAAAATTCATTTTTCTTTCACAAGTCACCGACCCAGGTGTCGGGTTTACCAAACGTTTCGTAAAACTAAGTTTTACCCAAAAAGTTTCTAAATTTTTAAGTTTAAAGGAGCGACCGTCAGTACTCGTACAATAGTGCATGAATACCGAGGCACGACAGCGATGGTTACAAGAGAACAGGGTATTTTAATCATCAAGGAAGGATTTAATGCAACAAGGTTGGGTCGGTCCACCGGTCTGACTCACAGATGGGACCGAACAGATCAGTGCATGCATATCAATGCAGTTTCACAATCAAAATAATTTAAATTTCAATTATAGGCTCGATTAATCAAAGGTGATTTGCCTTACTCTAGATCTTCACGAGTCTTCGAGAAATCTCGGCGAAATTCGCTCCGAAACGATATTTCCGGCGACCATTACTATGCTCAAATACACAAAAATCTACACAAAGACTAGTAAAAAGATCCTATTTAGTGCTAATAATAGTGTCATCGGATAGATCTCAATTTTAAAAAATTACTAGAGTTGGAACGGAGTCACAGATTAAAAGATATGAATTTTTGAAGTTAAATGGAATTTCTGGATTACTGGAAAAGGATTCATTAAATTCCAGGGGGAAATATTCCCTAGAATCTCCACTGGCCTACTGATAGCCGGGGCCCATCAGTAACCTGGGCCCATGTGTCAGTGAGGGAGGTTGATGGATGGGTTGTGGGCCGGGGAGTTATGTGGTGGCCCACCTGTCAATGGTAAAAAAAAAGGTGGTTCTCTGACGACTGGGGCCCCAACTGGCGGTGGAATGGGGGACGGACACGGTGGGGCCGCGGGTCCGTGTGTCGGAATTGGAACAGGGGAGTGGATCATGGGTGCGACACATGGTGGATCGGAGAGAGGTAGGCCCACCGGGCAGTGAACCGCGGTCCATGGACCGGGTTGACGACGGTGGCAGAGGTGCTCGGTGCACGGGGTTGGTTTGGGATGGACCAAGGCAAGCGGGCCCCCATGTCAGCGACAGTGGCCAGAGAGGCCGTGTGCACGGGCTCGGGGAACGGCCATTGGCTCTATCCATGCGGAGCCACACGGCAGGGGTGAGGAGGGGAGGCGCATGGCTAGCTGATCCGACGGCCCACGGCGGCGAGACCTCGTCAGTGAATGGTGGCGTTCCACGGCGAGCGGTTGCACCAGCGGAAGGAGGGGAGCACGGCGAACCCGATCAACGGCGGGGATTGGTGAGCGGCCGAACAACAGCGGCTAGCGACGGAGGTTCGAAAGCGAGCAGAGAGAGAAACAAGAGAGGCCGGCGGCCATGGCGGAGGTTCAGGAAGAGCGGTCGCGGGGCCTATGGGCGACGGGCAAGGAGGTAAACGCGATGCTCAGAGCGGGGATCTCACCGGCGGGAAGGACGGCGTCAGCAGCATACGGGGAAGAACGTCGATGAGGATGTGGAGCCTGAGCGTGGATTCAGAGGAGCCGACGCGTGCTTGGCCTGTGGCTGGGCAGAGATGGATGGGTGGCGAGGAGCGGACGCTGGTCGCGGAGGTGTTCGGGGAGCAGTGTAGACGGAGCGCCGGTGCCCGACCGTGGAGGATGACGGTGAAGGGCGGTGCTCGGGCGCGGTCCGAAGCCGTTCAAGGAGGCAGGAACAAGAGGGAGGGCTGAGAGGCTCCGAGGGGTTTTATAGCCAAGCGGAGCTCTAGGTCGGTTCGAGGGCATGGCGGAGAAATAATTTCTCCGTGCTCAATCATGGAGGAGAGCGGAGAGGCACCGAGGCGACACGGGAGTCTGTGTGGACGGCGAAAAAAGGTGGACGGCGGCGATGAGGGGATGGGGATAGGCGGCGTATCGAGCGGCGGAGCTTGAAGTAGGAGCGCAGACTCACGAGACCATGGTGGGGCGACAATGACGTGAGCGGCACGAGCTCTTTTGACCGGTCGGCCTCGAGCAAGAGGGGACGGAGGAGGGGGAAAAACAGGGCTAAGCGGGAGCGGCGAAGCTCCTCTGCTTGGCAGCTAGCGACACGTCATGGCAGGGCCGAGCGGGGACCGTCGTGTTGTCGGGCGGCCGTGGAGGCAATTGCCCGAACGGATTGTGGGTGTGAGAGGGGAAATGGAGTGGCGATAGGGAGGAAGATGAAGCACTGTTTGTGGGAGATCGACGGTTGCGCGCGCACTAGGGACGCGCGGCGTGATCTCAACGGCACGCGGCAGCCCGCACGGGTGAGAATGAGAACGGGATGATCGACGGCGGGTGCTCGCAGCACGGGCCACACGGCAGGCATCGAGCAGCGCAGGCGGGCTCACGCGCGATACGGGCGTGCAAAGAGGAATCAACAGCGTGGAGCGATGATTGGGGAGTACGTGGCAAGATTTGGCGGTTCGATGCAGCTCACGTGCGGTCACGCACAGGCGAGAGCAGGCGGAAGGGGATTAGACAACGCACGGGTGCGCGGGGACACGCGTCGCGCATCGGGTGCTTGCGGGCAGGGAGCGCACGATTAGGAACATCGTGCGGCTGGCGCTGCACGGCGGGGGTATGTGGCTGCATCCTGGGAGGGCGCTGGCTCTATGTTGCTTGCTGGGCCGGGAAAGGGGCGATTGAGGCCCAGGAAGCACAGTACTCCTTTTTACTTTCCCTGGTATATTTGGGAGGATTTTGGAAGATTTCTCAGAGGAATTTGAATTCAAAATTTATTTCTGCACTTTGGGAGAATTTGGGGAATCAAGGGCAAGAATCTCAAGGAAAATTTTGATTGTTCAGAGAGATTTGTTTTGGGAACTTTTTGAGGATCTTTTCCGAGAAAAATCCAAGGAGAGGGTTTTCATGGAGAGAGAGAGAGTTAGAATTCAAATTATTTTATTAAATTTGAATTTGTGGATGTTCATGGGAACCTGAGGATTTTCAAGAAGTTCCAGGGTGGAGAACCGACACACATGTACATGCACTCGCGTGTATGGATATATGCATGTATATCTGTGGATATATATATTTTTTTCGGTATGATGGGGAATTTGAGTGTGGGTGTATACTCAGGGATTTATGTATATATACACAGTATATATTTATATTGGTGGGAGGGTTTCTGAATAGAGATTTGATCGCCAAGTTGCATTATTTGACTCGGAATGTTACTTGTGGAATCAAAGGGGAGGAGAAGCCGAGGGGATTTCAGGAAGGGGATCAAGGGGGGATATTTTTGGGTTCCAATTCGAGACAACAAGACAAATATCGAGACAAGAAACTTTAAGGGAGGAGACTGAGGGACTTTGCCGTTTAGGGTTTTAGGAGCGGAGTTCGATAATTGCGATTCGAGATCGAAGATTGTTTTGGAACAGAGGTTTTTGAGAGGAGGGATTTCAGGATCAAGGACAGGAATGCAAATCGAGATCCAGGCATGACATACAACACAGCACTCAAAAATCAAAATTTTTACGGATAGATTTTAGTAAAATATAGTTTAATGTCTCGCTGAAAGCGGGGCGTTACAAACCTACCCCCTTACAAAAATCTTGTCCTCAAGATTTGAAGGCGGATAGAACAAAAGAGAACAAAAGGGAAACTTCAACTTCTTCATTGCTCTGTCACTTCAGGTGTTTCTTCGAGTCAACTTGCAAATCTTGCATTGGACTTCCATCTATTCTGCTTGGCTGGGGTGGCCAATTCTGTCGTGGCTTTTCTTCTGGGGGAAGGTCTTGTTCTTCACCTTCTTCCACTATATCAAGGTACTCAACTTCTTCAACTAGTTCTGCTTGCACGTGATTCAGACGTGCATGTCTGGCGGCTGGTGAAGCTTGAGAGACTGACCCGCTGCTCTACGGTCTTGCATTTCCTAGTGCAGACGCTTTGGTGGACATATAGGACTAGGGTGTCGCGGAACGATTCTTGGGGCATTCACGCGAATAGTGTCCAATCTCGTGGCAGTTGAAGCATTCAACTCCGGTCTTCGATCCAGGGTGTCCTGTTTGAGAAACTGAGTTGCTTCTTTCATGAGTTGGCACTGTAGCTTCTGGTAGACTGCTGACTTGGCCTTGATTCAGTTGAACGGGGGACTGAGCTGGTGGTCCTGGAGGTCTGAGGTGTTCCGGTGTAGTATTGCACAGGTGGGTGTGTCCTTGGCATCTATCCATCTCTGGCATGAAACTTTGCTGGTGATATTTTGCGTTTCCTGTGGTCTTCCAGTTCTTTCGCTATGTCTTCCTGTAGTAGAGCCTTGTTGATCATGTGTTGAAACGTAGGGAAGTCATGAGCCAAAAACTGAACTCGCAGGTTGGCGTTCATTCCTTTCAAGAACCTTTTGATTTTCTTTGCATTGGTGTCAACATCTTCTGGTGCATATCAGGCTAACTTACTGAAGCGGCTAAGGTACTCGTTGATACAGGATGATCCTTCCTTGATCTTGGCAAACTCTTCTTTCTTCATCTCAACAGTGTTTTCTGGGATGTGAGCTGAATGGAAGTCTTCTGCAAACTCTGTCTAAGTGATGGTTGTAGAATCAGCATAGGCGGTACAGTAGTTGTCCCACCAATCTGCTGCAGGTCCTCTTAACTGATGTTCAATGTAGAGAGCTTTTTCCACTGGGGTGCATTGGACGAGGTTCATTTTTCTTTCCACATCTTTGATCTAGTCATCAGCTTCGATGGGTTCTGTGGTCTAAGAGAATTCTGGCGGGCATGATCTTAGGAAATCATTGAGCTTAGATCTACCATTGTCTTGAGCCATACGGGGTTGAGGCACTTGTGCTTGTTGCTGTTGTATCATGTAGGGGTGAAAATGGTTTGGATATTATCCGCTAATCGTCCGAAATTTCAAATACGGATAGGATCGGTCGGATAATTCTCGGATTCGGAAACGGAAACGGATATTTTTTCTCGGATACGGATATGAATACAGTAAAGGCATTATTCGGCGGATTCCGGAATCGGTCGAAAACTATCCGGACAAATTTTCGGATATTACCCGATAAGAAAACCTAATTCAAATTGATTGGCTCACTTGCAGTCTCCTCCAACCTCCTTCCCACTCGCCCCCCTCGCCTCGCGTCGCCATCTCCGCGCCGCCGCCGTCCATACTGCGCGTCCAGATCCCTCCGACGAGCGGCCGCCATGGACTGTCTCCGGGCGGGGAGCCCTGTCTACGGGCGGCAGCGGAGCGGCAGCAGCACGAGCTCCTCCTTCCCGGGGGGAGTCTCCCCGTCCCACCACCGCTCCTCCTCTACCTCCTCCACCGCCGGTGCGGGCGCAGGCAGCATCTCCAACGTGTGCCCACGCAGAACGTCGCAGCGTGGGCTGCGGCCACGAGGCTCGCGCAGGTCATGGCGTCCCAGAGCGCGGCTGCGGCCGCAGGCGACGATGACGAGGAGGACGGCTACGCCAATGACCACCCGTCCCCGCCCCCAGCGAGGTTCGGCTCCGCACGCCTGGCCCACGACAGCAACAACGTCTCCTTGCTCGGCCGCACCGCGAGATCTCCCTCCCCTGCGGTAAATTTGCTTCTTGGATCTCTCACTGATCTCGCTAGCCGCTGCCGCGTCTCAACTTAGGATTTTGATGTTTTGAATTGTTACGATGCACGAATGAGTCTTAATTGGTCAACTCGAAGTCAAATTGAGTTGGAAGCTGCTTGAACAGATGAATTTGCTAGTGAAGCTAGTTCACATCTCGCCGATGTCACTCTATTTTGTAACTATATCTCTTGAATTGTAAAAAATATTGATATATTGTTTTACAAAAAAATAATAAGTTATCTCTCTTCGTTGGTTTGTAAAGTTCAGTTTGAGGGGTTTTTATATTCAAACAAATATTTGTTATTGTATTCGTTCCGATTCGTATTTGCTCCGTATCTGTATCCGGTAATATTCGATTCCATTTTTGTATCCGAGGTTTTCGATTCCGAATCCGATTCTGAAAAAAATATAAAAACAAATATGGTATAGCTAGTTTCCGACCGTTTCCGATCCGTTTTCACCCCTAGTATCATGGCCAAGTTCTGAGCGATTCCTTGCGGTATCTGTGTCTGGATAGCAAACAGCTGGTGAAAATCCATCGGCGGAGGTGGATTACCATTTGCAGCTTGACTGGCTGGTCTGGGGCTAACGGCGGAACCACTTTCAGCATCCTATGTGGCAGTCTGGTTGACTAGCGGATATGGGTTCCTTGCCGGGGTTGGATCTTGTTCATAGCCGAGGCGGTTGGGAACACGGATCTGACGGTTGGTGCGCCATGCCATCTGTTCCAGGTTGACTGATATCAGAATGATGGGAAATAGGAGTAAAGACGTAACTGAAAACACTAGATAAAAATGGTTTTCGCAAATTCGAGGAAAAATAGTGGTATGTCCCAGTCAGAAGCCCAACTGGTCCTATACCTGAACACGGACTACCAGGCATAACATCACACACGCACTACCTTCGCCACAGCTCATACTGAACGGGCGACGATTCTGCTGGCTTCTAAGCCACACACAAAATAAAAAACATCATTAGCGCGTGATTAATTAAGTATTTACTATTAAAAACTTGAAAAATAGATCTATTTGATTTTTAGAGATACTTTCATATAGAAAGTTTTTAAAAAATACACCGTTTTACGTTTTAGGAAACGTGCTAATGAAAACCGAGAGAGAAGCTAAAGCAGAAACAGAAGCAAACACTATGTATAGCTATCTCCAAGCAGCCATCTTTCTAGCCTCCTCCCAATCGGTTGGAGGGGTTTCTTAGATCAATTGATTTTTTTTAAAAGGAAAAGGCAAGAGCTCCATTGATCAATTAAGAAGAAAAAGATAGTATAGAGAGCTGGCAAAGAAAAATTACAATTTGGTGTTATGAGGAAACTCGAGAACTCAATGAAAACTCGAGAACTCAATGAAAACAATGTATCACACTAATGACCTAGAGATGATCTCTTCCTGTGCTCCGTCCTCTTTAGCCCTAGCTAGGTGCCTTTGTCGGATGTGGTACGGACTAGTATTTTTAGTTAGTTTATGGTACATTTATAAAATCATCTTGATTTTAGATGGTAATTTTACTATGTCTACTAAAAATAGACGGTTACTTCAGATGAAAAATATATCCAAACACCCGCTGTCTCGGTCGGGAAAAACTATAGCCCCATCCCACGCACGTCTAACGCTTTGACAAATAAGCTCCATCTACTCAGTCAAAAATTAACTTTTGCATTGAAATCCTCAACGACTATCGTGGCCGCTGCCCCAACTATTGGCCAAACGGCTGAAGCTTAGTATTTCTGAACACTGGCAAAACAGGAACACCACATATAATTCAATAACAAATATACTACCTCTCTTGAAAGGAATACTTATCTTTATCTTGAAAAGACTTTCTTTTTAAGCCTACCTCACCCATATCAATACAAAACTAAAAAAAAACTATAATACACTTTACTTTAGCAAATTTTAATATATTTGTTGTTCACTTTACCAAATTTTAATATATTAATTATTTTAAAGATAAAGTTTTTATGAAATAAATAAAAAGAAAAAAATAAAATATTTGTGTGACGGAGGGAGTAGAAGACATGAGGCTCTATTTTCCAGACGAGGCCGGTCCAACCCAGAAAGCCTGTTACGCAGCCCAGGCCTGTCCAATTCCGTCCACCACAGCACACAGAATCGCCCCCCAATTCCGACGGAAACAGCTCCTGCCCACCACGTGCCAGTGTGCCACGCAGTACAGACGCGCGGCGGAAGCCACACGACCTCCCGCCCCCGCGCGACGGTGCGGACGCCACACGACCTCCCGTCACGCGCGGACCGGGACGCGCGCGGCCCAAAATCCGAACGCGAGGGCGCGCGGGGAGCCCCGCGGCTCGCCCACGCCGCCCGCCCGCTCCATTTAACGCTGCTCCTCCGGGGCCGCGTCCCCCCAATAAAACCTCCCAACCCCCTTCCTTCTTCCCTCTCCGGTTCCATCCTCCCCGCGCCCGCGCCGCCCCGCCTCGCCTCGCCTCGTCTCGTCTCGCCGCTCTCCGCGGGGCAAACCGGGGGGAAGGGCCGCCGTCTCTCGTCGGCGAGGTTTGTGCCCCCAACTCTCCTACTTCCTCCCCTCCTCGCAACGTCACCTCACTTGCCGCTTCTGGCTGCGCGGGTGGGCAGTGAGTCCACCGACCGGGACAGCGTGGGTAGGATCCCGCCGGATTTTTCCTCCCCGGATCGGTTTCTCGCCTTATAGTTTGCGCGCAGCCGGAGTCCCTGTTGGTTCATTGTGATAGCCTTTTCGTGGATTCAGCTTTTGCCGAAATCTTCTCCATATATTGAGGCTTTCGCTGTTTACATCCAAAATGCTGACCTAGGAGGACGGAACCCAAACCTATTTTCTCTGTAGTCTCTAAGGAATTTGAGGTCGATTTATGTCGCACCAGCATTGTTCGCGTTTTGATCTTTGATTTGGTCGGTGGCGAGACTGGGAGGATTCTGTATCAGAGGTCTCTTGACCTAGTTGAAATTTACATCTAACAGGCACTGTTTGGCACGCATGGGCTCTGATTTCCCCGTAATCTCCTATTATATGAACTTTGGTTGCCTCATGTATAGGCCAGATCCAACTGTTTTCATGATCCAAAAAACCTTGGATTTGTTTTGGGTATAAACAATGCTTAAATCTGAATACAGCGTTTACGGTGTCTTTTGTTTCTGATTATGTCAGCAGATTGCTGTTTTACAAGGTTGGTGGTGACGATTTCGCTATCCACTTAGCCGACCAGTGTGAATTTGGAAGTTGCAATGGGTGAAAGCGCTCAAGGTAGTGGCCGCCGTCCCTTTGAAGATTTGACAAATGTCCTTGGCAAACGCCCAGCCCAATCAGATTTGGAGAAGAGTGCGGGTGGAATCAAGATTGTCCGGGTTGAAAAGACTGTTGAGCCAACAAAAGAGTGTGATGAAACTGCAAAAGCAAGTGGTGGCGCGACATGGAACATGTTGCCGCCTTTTGATGGTATTGCCAAAGAGAATTTCATAAGGTCCTCAATATTTCGGGAAACTAAGATTCAGCACATGGCTGCTGAGGCAGCTGGGCTACTATCCAAGGAATATGGTAATGAGCCGGAGTCTTCACTGGAATCAGAAGGTGGCTGTGAAGAAGAAGAAGATGATGACATGGATAGTGAATTCTTGGCATATACCAGAGATAGTAGTAAAATGGCAACTAATGATGGTGAATGTCTGACTCAAGAGGAGACAACAGTTTTTGATGACAGGGCATGTTCCGATGTCCATCAGCATTCACTGGGAAATGGTGGACTGGAAGATGCTGATACCACAAAGTCTTGTGCTTGTTCTTTCTGTCTTAAGGGTATGTTTACATGTATCTCTTCCTTCTAGATATGTTTTCCATGCCATCATGATGCTAGGTGAATGCACACCTAACTTCTGTTTTCTTGTACAAAATAGCTGCATTCATGTGGACTGATCTCCATTATCAGGATGCAAGGGGACGGCTTGCTGGTATTTCTCTGCAAATGCAGCCCATTTCCTTTTCTACATATAGAAGATGTAGGTCATTACCAATCATCTCACTAATGTTGATCCAATCTCTGAAAAATTACCCTTTTAGCATTGAAGAAGAGCATAAAGTTCACTAGATCGCTGGGCGCAAGAAGCCAAGGAAATGAATATGCTGTTAGTGCAGGCAGATACAACTTGAAACGGGTGGCAGAGATGGAGTTTGAACTATATCAACAGCAAAGATCACTCTTCCTTCATACGGAAAATGTCCTTATCCGTGAGAGTGCACAGCTTGTAAGTTTCTTTATCACCTTCGAACTAACTAGCATAGTCAATGTTGTGTTGGCATTGCTTGGCATCAATGTGTAAGGTGTACCTGAGACCAATTGCAAAATGGTGTGTTTGATACAGTTTATTTAATATGGATCTAGCTGTTTGCATGTGCCAGTAAATTTGGAACGATCATTTGTTCATTACTCTGTATGACAGTGGTTTAGAATTCACTATTAGTTCCCTTAGAAAAATATATTTTATGATCGGCGAAAAACATTAATGCTTACTGAAATGGAGTGCAAAACGGATAACGGACTCACCCGGCTTGAAGCAAATTATTCACCGGATTATTGCCGCTGATTATGTACATAATTATAGGGATAAATTAAATATTTTAGAAATAAACTTAACAAATAGCTTAGAACAAATGGTCTAAGCAATGCAGTAGAAGAAAGTTTTTTTTGAGAAGATGTAATTTTAGAAGCGTGGAGCAAATAATCCAGTGAAATAGTTGAATCATTGAATGTGTGCAACTATTTTGAATATGACCATGGTCCCTTCTGTTGTTAAAATTTTGAAGGGTTTCTTTGGCCTTACTTTAGGCTCCTCCATTCCTGTGCAAGGGAGATCAGGATACATTGGGTGCAACCGTGCAAGGGCTCTATTCTGATTTTATCCATAATTTAGAAGGCATTTGTGGGTTTGTTGTTTAAGTTTGTGAAGGTTGTGAAACTAGTATATGTGCGTCATCAGGTTTTTTGTGTGCGCGGGCGCGTGCACGTGTCTGTCTGTGGTGTGGGCGTTTTGGTCCTCTATGGAGCACCAACTATTTTGTTTTGTTGCAGTAGTGTCTTCATGAGAAGTAACTTCAAATACCTTGGTGACTGCGGTCGTGGGGTACCATGAGCATTTGACTTAGTGCAGATTAGATTAATATTACATTCATTTCCTTGCATGATTTTCTGTTCTTAGAACTTTATCGTTTCTGGTATTTATTGTGGCTATTTTTGTCAAGCTATAGGACAGGTTTCCAGTCTCCATATTATTGTATGGTTTTATGATCAGTTCCGTACTATACCTTCTACCCCTTTTCTGTGTGTGGCATCAACATAACTTCCCCTACATCATTCATTAACTGTATTGCCAATATTTGATTATGTGCTAATATCACAAATATCTTGTATTCAGCATTCATCTCTTGTGAAGTTAAAGGAATTAAGAGAGAACTGCAAGACAGATCTCGAGACGATCAGCAGTCCATCATTGGAAAAATGACTTTGCATGATTGTGCTGCTAAACTACTTTTGTCCTGGGATTCTTCAGATCAGCTGGGCTAGTTTGAGTCAAGTTGTGCATTGAGATTGGTTGATTGCTAGGAAGATTATTAGGGGTTATTGTCAATCAGGAAGTTTGGCTATAGTGGTGGCCCTGCTTATATGCAGTGTTCAGCATCTTTGTTTATAAAAATCGTGTGGGAAGGTAGGAACTCCAAGTTAGTGACATGATTCTCTTCAGTTGTAACTGGCAGTCAACTTGCGCCGTGTGAAATCTGTATGTTGTTTCCTGCTCCCAAACATAACGGTGGAACTATGGTTTGACTCCTGTTTTTGCTTGCCCCTGATGTTCAGGTCTGTTTGCTTACACAACATGTTCACTGGCTGACCTGTAACTCTGTAAGCAATTGCTGCAGATTTGCAGCTACGGCCGATGCCTGTAACCTTCTGCAAGCATCATCAAGTATTTTGAATCGATCTTTTAACATTCTCCACAAAGTTCGTAGAACCTTTTTAGTGGGTGGGTGGTGTTGGTGCAAGTGCAACTTTGCAAGACCGCCGTCGGTTCGGCGATTGCTACATAATCTTGTAAATTGTAGTCTCAATCAATCATGTGAACTGCCTCATTTCTGATCGCTAGCTATCTTACTGTTCATCGTGGCCATATCAATGAACAGCAGATTCAGCGATGCCTCATCAGGACATCATTGACAGCCGATAGTGAAGTACTACGGAGTAGTACTTCTACCAGATCATCTTTGAACTAACATTATAGTCCATCTGTTAATATGTTACATGAAGCTATCAAAGACTGTTAAAATGGTATACACATCAAAGTCTGGAACTTATACAGCATCTCGCAAATTGCAAAATAAAGCTATTCCTCTTACCGTTTCGTTCCTTATTCGTCAAGGCTAAGCAATTCATTATTCATTTCTCCCATTGATGAGCAGATATGTGATCAAAACGGCCTAATGTATGCGCAAGCATATCCTTGCTTTCTGTGACGTGGCGCACTGAAACCTTGCAACAAACCTGACCATTACCAATGCCTATCACAACCTCCTCAAGTCGTGCTCCTGGCGTTCGTGTCAAGTTAAATACGTCTGTGCAAGATTGGCCTTGCTCAAGAAATTATCATTGGAGCTGCAGCTTTCAAGGTGAAACGGCACCGATATGAACTACGTACGCTATGTTACCACTCGAGTCTCAATATGGTCTCCATGCCACGAATCACGTCCAATGCTCGAAAAAAAAAGAAAAAAAGAAAAGAAAAATGTAATGTCCAATGCAAGAGCGCCATCTACCAAATCGACAGGAGTTATTTTTTTGGGATAGTGGGTACTAGTAAAAGGAGAGATCTGCCTGCCACTTCGCGGTTTCCGCGAGCACTATGCTGAGAGCATTTAGTGATGGTACAAAACCTTAATTAAACAACCATGAGGTGCATATGTGGGGAATATTGTTGGAGGCACCGTCCCAACTTTCGTACCAACTTTTGACTCTGGGCCAGAAAACCACGTAATCTACACTCAGCTGAATTTCAACAACTTTAATTTCTTACAAGTTCCATTATTTCTTGCTTGGTTACTAGCCAATTAATCAGTATCATACGAACACTGCAAAACTGCCAAAAGATCTTCAGACTTTCGGCCTTGCAAACCCGCTCTGATTGGATTAAGAGCAAGCACAGTTCCTACGAAACCGGAGACAGCTCCAGACATGTCGAGCTCTACACTCCAGCGAGAAAAAGCGGCCAAAATTAATGCCGCTTTTGTGCTCAAAGACGCTCGCTCGAATACGATACACACGACTACGCTACAGTCACGAGCAATCATGGACAGAGTCGAGTGCATGCGCGTGCGTTCACGGTGACCTGGAGCGCCAGTGTTTTCTCCACGTCTCATATGATTAGCTGCAATACCGGCGCATGTGCAGCTAGTTGTACACTGTCCTCATTTTTGGAGTATGTTGTGGCCTTATGGAGTTGTGGGCGTACAGTTTCTAGATCCAGGAATATGCATGCTTAGTCCAAACGCTTGCAAGAAAACAAGTGCTGAATTGCCCGATCAATTTGGTGTGCATAGTGCACTAGCGGTAGTAGGGTATGGACCGGACAAATGTTGAGTTTACCTGATCTGTCAGTTGAATGAAAAAGTTCAGTAAGTGTTCAGAAGAATGAAAATCCCAAGAACTTGTCAGCCTGGAGCCCTGGACCTAATCACCACCTAACTCGATCACTTGGCGTTGCTGATTTTTCTTTTCGACCTCAAAAATCAAAATGATCATTCAATGGCATGATAGCTTGAGCTCTTCAGCACCTCACCGACAACGCACTCACCATCTGCTATTCTGCCTCGTCAGTTAGCCACAATTATTCTGACAATGCCGGCTTTTGTTGATATGGAATCGTAACTACCGAGGACACCTCTTTAGAACAGAAAAGGAAAAAAACTCGTATGTGATTAGGTGAAACTTGTACCTATTAATCGCAGTGAAACCAGCTGCAAAGATCATAGTACCAGCTTTGTGCCCTTCATCTCAGCTTACAAGCTGTTTCTTACCTAGTATGTGGCTATGTAATGTTCCAACTTTTCTGCTATCGATCGCTTTCAACTCTTGCACGTCCAGTCAATGGTAAAGATCTTGATATCAGCACTGAAAGTTTGAACACCATATTGGCAAGCCAGTCCAGTAGTAGAGTGCCTGACTTTTACTCACTGTAAGAGCGACGTCCCCTGCTACTTACTCTGACTTGCCTCCTCCCTCCCGTCTATTTCCACACATCACGCCTGATATAATACAATGATGCCGCGGCTTCCTGTTTGCCGGTGCTAGATAAGGTGCCATGTCGATCCAAATTTTTGTGTTGACCTGTCAGGCACTCTGATGAACAAGTGCATGCACCACCAAGCTCACTGGACATTATATCGCATCAAGCACTGTCGCCAATTGGCATTTCTAGTGATGCAACAAACTAGACTCCCTCCATCCCAAAATAGCTTCATCTCTAGTCCATCTCATTTGTCTCACAAAGACATTATCTTTAGAGCAATCAAATGCATTAAAGTTTATAAAAGAAAGACAAAATGCACTAAAGTTTACTAAAGTAGAAGATAAATACATTGAAATTTCTTAAAATAGTGGGCAAGTACATTAGGGTTTGCTAAAGTAGAGGATATTTAAGTCTTATAGCTTTATATTGGTATGCGTGAGATGGGCTAAAAATAAAACCTTTTGAGGACGGAGGTACTGTTAGAGTGCGCAACCTGACCCACCATCCGTGGGCCACCCAAGTCACGTTGGGCTGTAACGCCCGTGTTTTTTCTTCTGAGAAAAACCTAGTTTGAACAAAATTTATTTGCAAAATTTGGCTCTTAATCGAATTCTTGAAGTGCGTGCCAAAGTGTGGACCAAATTTTCCTTCAAAATCTCCCTAGGGCCCTCTCCAAAAATTCCCCAAATTCCCAAGAGTCCAAATATCCAATTTAAAATTAAATTCAAATTCAAATCCTCAAAAATCCTATTCAAAACCTCCTCTGAAAAATCACAAAAGCTACTGTTCCTCTGGACCGTCAACCTTCTTTTCTCCCTGGCCCACTTGGCCTTCACTCCCCCTTCCTCTCTCCTCCTGTGGCCCAGCTCTCCCGCGGCCCATGGCCTGCTTCCTCCTCCCTCGCGCACCGGCGCCCACGCCCGCACCTACGCGCGCTTGCTCACTCCCTAACCGCATTCGACCGATAGCGTGGGCCTACCTATCAACAGTAACGTGGACGGCCGCCCGGTAGGCCCACATGTGGCTGTCTTCCTCCCTGCCTCTTCCTTCTCACGCGCGCCAGCCACTCGGTCAAATTCCCACATGGCCACATTGCCCTCATTGCCGTGCGCGACCACGGCTCCTCCCCGTGCCGGCACCGCCAGCAAACCGCGCCGCCCTCGCCACGCGCCGCTGTCGCCCTTGGAGGCCCGCTTGTCGCACGCTCACGTTGCCATCTCGTGAAGCTTCACCGTCCCATCACGTCACCAGGCGGTAAAGCTCGTGAACCCTCTCTGTTCCGTCTTGTCACCGTGTTGTGCCCATCTCCTCCTTGTTCCTCCGCTCCAGCCGGTATCATGATGACACCGCCGCCCTCGCTCTCTGTTTCACTGCCACCTCGGCCAACCAAGCCCTAATGCACTAAGCACCATGCCACTGTCTCTCTACACTGTCGTCAAGCACCCGCCTTTGGCTATAAATTGACCCGGAGCCCTTTGCTTGCCCTCACTGCAGGAAGCCACCGCCGTCGTCCTCCTCTCTCCTCCACCGTCGCGTTGGACCAGCCACATTCGGCCACCTTCGGCCACCTAATCACCCCGCCACCCACACCGCCGCATTCCTCATCCCCTCGAGACCCTGTCTCACCCCTCACCGTCACCCAATCATTGCTGAGGCCGAAACGCCCAAACCCGCTCAGCCGCCGTCCACCATTGCCGTCGCCGTTAAAGGTAGCCCCTCCCCTCGTCCTTCTCTCTCTAATTTGTGCAACACCACACCTGAACATCGCCATCCCACGCCCTCGGCCGCTACAATGGTCGCTGCTAGCGATCTTCCATGCTCCCACCTCGCCAGCAAAGAACACCGCCGTGTTCCACCACCGCCGGTCACCCTCCCTCCAATCCGCACCATTCATCCTCTTCGCCATCTCCTCCGCTACCTGTTGCCGTGTTCCACTCGTTGAGACTTGCCGTAGACCGGTCGGATGCCTTCGAGCGTCGCTGGTTGTCGATCTTCCCCACCGGCCTCCTCCTTTCCCGAGCTCGCGCCGACGTGGCAAGCCACGTGGTTGCCACGCCAGCCACCGCGGGCCACCTAAGCCATATTGGGTCGGCCCAGGCAGGCCAGGCCTTGCCCTTTGGGCCAGCCACGATGGCCTACTTGGCCATAAGGCCAAGGGCCGTCGGCCCATTTCTCTCCCCAGCCCAATAGGCCGTAGCCCCTCACTCCCTTCCTCACGCTCTCTCTCTCTCTCTTTGTGACATCGGGCCCCACCTGTCAACCACTGTATCAAAGACAATTCTTTTTTGAAATTCTTTTAAATACTTTTCTATTATCTTGAAAATGATTTAAACTTGAAAAATTCATATCTTTTTAACCGTAACTTCAAAAACTCAGAAATATATGAAGATGAAGATTAAATTGTTGATAGTTCTTTCAAGAGCAAGCTGAATATGAAGACTTTTAAGGTTTCGATCTAGGTCCTAAGCCGTGCTTGTGGTTGTCTTTAGGACTAGTTTGTGCATCCAGGTTTTGTCTGTGGCATGTAAGAAATGTCCTGCATGTACCTAAATGTACTAGCTGGATTCCTGGGCCTGTTACAGGTAGGTAATATAGGTAACGATGTTCTGCTCCTATTGACCTATATTGGTTAACAAGAGAGAGGCGTTACATGGGCCTGCTGCCCCACAGGGTCTACACAACCCAAAAAATAGTGTGATAGGTGTAGGCCGCCCCCACCTTTTAAGTTGTGCTCCTCCACTGTCAATTACCGATGTGGGACTAAACTCAACAATCTCTCTCATCACATTAACCCATGTGACCCCAAAGACTTGTTTCCGGACAAGACCTAACAATCTGTCCCATCGCATTAGAGTCCATGCGATCCCAGGGACTTGTTACCGAGCTCTCCCACCATGTGACCATGAAAATAGTTCCGCGTTTCCAAATCTAGATTCTCATACCAATTGTTAGGGTGCCCAGTCTAGCCCCCCATCCGTGGGCTATCTAGATTATGTTGGACCTGCTACCCGATATGTAGCGCCCCCGCCCTGGCACCATCTATAGTGATACCAGAGAGGAAGCGCCGCAGGAGATTGGCGTGAACCAACTCCCATGGAACCGCGATGCCGGTACCAATCCTAGGAAACCTTGCTGGTACCCGCAGTCAACGAAGATATACCATAGCAATTAGCTAAATAAATAAAGATATACATATTATACCTTTATAAGTTGTGACTTCGGGCAAGCCCGGAGCAGCAACCTGCAAACAGAACAATAGCAACAGAACGACAGCGCAGCGAGAACCCAATCCACAAGCAACGGCTTGGAATTAGGAAAGAAACCCTAATCTTCACTTCCACTTCACTCTTCCTGAATGAGGGAAGAAAAGAAATAGATTGAGTACTTATGTACTCAGCAAGTCACGGGAAACATGAGTTATGCAGGCTATCAAAGATAGGCTGGGGTTTATTTCGCAAACCTTTTCATTTGAAAATATTTTTGAAAATCTAAGTGTGAGTTGTCTCAATGTGACTGGAAGGAGGCTCTCGCCTCGATCTTGTGTGCGAATTGATTTTCAACAACTTAAGCGGACAAATCAAATTTTAATTGATTTTAGGTATTCTTATACCGCCTATCAGATCGCGACAGCGGTTCAATGGGTCTGCCCTCAAGCAGCTTTCCACTGTATTCTCATCTATTACTTTATTTTTAGTTTCGTCCACTCCAGGACATAATCTCATCTCATAACTCATCTCAGTGGCTCCTCGAGCCATTCATAAACTCAACTCATTTCACAAATTGCTTCCACTCGGGAAGCCAAATCTATGATGCCATACAACATCCCGGGTCACACAATCCCGTTTCAGACCACTCAAGTCATCCATCAGCCACTGAGGCCAATTCTGATAACGATTCCCATACCACAAATCACTTTCGCAAAGCACTAGCAAACAAAACTACGCTAGAGGAATCACCTCACATTTGCCCGTAACCGTGGGCACGGCTGTTCGAACAGTTTATAGACCTTTGCAAAGGGTGCACGTTTTTCCCACACGATGCGAGCTTACTCCCACACTGGCCAAGTGGGGAGGTTCGTGACAAGGCCTTTCCAGAGCCTTCCTAGGATAGCACGTTGCCCTATAAATGGGTTCTCTTAACCAAGTACCAGGAACTCATTTCCTGTACTCAGGGATGTGGGTATATCGCCCTCTTGGCACCCAACCGCTCCCATATTTATTAGCAACCGAAAACCATCCTGGAAACACTAGTTACTCGGCCAGGGGCGTCCCATTCTACCCGTGTGGTCGTACTGTTATATGCTCAGTGCAATTCCTCAAGGAAACGGTCGTTATATGCGAATACGAAGTGCCATCACACAGGCAATCACATTGCACTGCGAATTTTTGCAATTAATTTTGTTTCGCAATTTCGCCGATATCGCATGTCAGGTTTTTAAACCTTTGGAAACCCTAATTTTTCCCAATCGACAAACAATAAAGATGTGGGTAGAACCATCGGAATCCATACTCAGAGAGCACGGTAACCGAGGTACTACGAGGTGGGGTGACAAGGAATAGGGTATCAACGTCCTACCGGATGTTATGCGACTACTGGGGAGGTCCGTTGGTTTGACACGCAAACCGAGGCCGAACAATTTAACGTGCACACTAACCATGCAATTTTGCAAACAAAATATTTTAAATTTAGGAGCAATATAGTCAAGGAGTGACTTGCCTCAGTCTTCGTCTTCGAATCTTCGCGAAAATACGACATCCGACGATTCCCAAAACGTCGACTACGCGCAAAATGGGAGAAAAACACACAAAACCCTAGAAATAATATACTATTATTAATAACAAATAATGCCATGAGGTAGATCTCATTTTTAGAAAAATTTAGAGACTTGAACGGGGTCAATCGGAGTTACGGTTGAAAAGATATGGATTTTAGAAGTTTTTAAAGATTTTGTGGAAAAAGAAAAGAATTATTTGAATTGTTGGGAAAAGAATTATTTTGGAAATAGTGGCTGATAGGTGGGGCCCTTGGTCAGTGACTGGGAGAGAGAAATTGAGGGGATGGCCCACTTGTCAATGTGATAAGGAGAGAGCAATAATATAATATCACTGTGCACTTATCAAATAGGGTCCACATGTAGAGAGAGGAGGAGGGAGTTACTGTGCTTCACTTTGCATGGGCCCACATGTCATTCTCTCATCATTTAAAATAAAGTTTAATTAGGATTTTTAATGGGGCCGGGCCCATGGGTCATTGAAGTGGGGAGGATTATTGGGGTAGGCCCACAAGGCAGTGGGAGAGGGGAGGGGGCGGCGGCTGATTGAGGCGGAGAGGCTGTTAGGGAGATCAACGGCGCACGGCTGCTGAGCGGCGCCGGCGAACGGAAGCAGGAGCGAAGGGGCAAGGCTCAGGAATGGAACGAGGGAGTCATGACGAGCGTGATGAACGGTTTGGATGAGAGGATTGAAGCGCGACGGCGGCGGGCGGCGAGAAACAGGGGGTGGCGGCGAGGTGGTGCGGTGGACGGCCATCGCCGGTGACCCAGGGATCGGCGGAGGCGGCGGGGAGGGTTCGGTTGGTTGCGGTGAGATGAGAGGAGGGCGGAGAAGGGGTATTCGGCCTCTACCTTTGTTAACGAGGAGAACTTGCAGTCGTGGCAATGGTGAAACGGCGGCGACAGGCTGCGCTGGCGGCGGCGCTGTTCGGGATCTCTCGGGGTGGGTGTGGCTTCGTGAGAGAGAGAGAGGAAGAGGAGAAAAGGGGCTTCTGCGGCAGCGGTGCTAGCCCGGGGTGGCTTGAGCTCGAGCTTAGGCGCGAGGTGGAAGACGGCAAGTGCGGGCAGAGGAGGCGGCGGCCACGCGTTCGCTTGCTCCCAGGCGGTTGCGGCGCGGGGCGTGGTGCGTGGGCCGTGGGCCGGCTCGCTTGCAGGGGCACGCAGAAGAGTGAGCGGGAGGGAGGCTGAGTGAGTTGGGCCGTACTGGCGCATGGGCTGGTTCGACTGTGAAGAGGAGGGAAAAGGAAAGAAGAGAGAGGGCCGAGTTGAGGAGAGAAAAAGGAGTAGGGTTGCCCATAGAAACAACAAATTTTGATAATTTCCAAGGATTTGTTTTGAGGGATTTTTGGGGAGTTTTGATTAGGAATTTAAATTGGATATTTGATTTTGTAATATTCTCAGGAATTTAATCAAGGGAATTTCAATTGGGACTGTGATACATATACATATATATATATATATATATATATATATATATATATATATATACATATATACATATACATATATATATATATATATACATATATACATATACATATATATATATGTGTGTGTGTGTGTATTTTTAAGAGAGATACTTAGGGAGGGTTTCAAAGAGGCTTTCGGCTTAAATTTTTAATTTGAGACTGTGACTCGGGGAAATTTTTGAGGAATTTTTGAGAGAGGAAATATAGGAAGGAAGATCTTGAGGGGATTTTAGAATTGGAGTTTATTCCTTGGGATTTTCTGAGGAGGATTTTTGGTGAAAATTAATAAGAGGTCAAGGAAGGGCTTTTAAAGAAGATTTCAATTATTTGGAACTTGATCCGAAGTTTTATTTGGGGAAATTATTTTTGGGAGGGTTTGGAAAGGATATATAAACTTGAATTTAATTCTTGGGATTTGAGGGTTTTTGGAAATAAATAAATTTGGCAATTTCGGGAAGGAAGTTCTCGATGGAATCTTGAATTTTTGGAAGGGCAAAAATAAGGAGATTTTTAGTGAAAGGCTTCAAAGGCGACTTTCGAAGGGTTTTTATCAGAGGGCTTCAAATTGTAAAATTCGAACCCGAGTATTCGATGGAGAATGTTTGGGAGGAGTGAAATAAGAATATTATAATCAAAGGCTTCAGAAGGAATTCGAAGGGAATTTTGATTTTGAATTTTTTGAGGAAGTTTTGAGAGAGACAATCGAATTGCAAAATTTGAGTCTCAGATTGTAGGAGAGAGTTTGGGACCGAGGTTTTTAGGGTTTCAGGGAGGTTTTAATATGAGATCTATAACACTTAATCCTTAAGCACACATAAAAATTCAAAATTTATTTTAAATTAGGATTTTTACTAAAATAATTGTTAACGGTCTGAAAACCAGAGCGTGTAACGGTAGGTCTAACTCATACCACAAGATACTAAGCCTACGTAATTCACAAAACTAGTCTACGCACTTTTAACAGGTATTACTGCCTAGCCGACGGGCCAAAGGGGCCTCACCAGCTATCTCATGGCAAATTGGCAATAGGTGATTTCTGAATATGCAGTACGAGTACAAATCGGACACTGGGCACGCAATAGTCACTACTCTGCAAAGTGCCAAAAAGAATACCTGTAACTTACCTCTGGTCAATATTCTCTTCAGGCAGTAGGCTCCAGTCCACGCATGAAGCATGAAACAGACGCAGAGGTCGATCTGGTCCTCTTGATCAGACGACTCCTGCGCATTGTAGCAATCGCAATACTACTGCTCCTACTAGTACTCGTAGTCTTTTTTTGGTTTTCTTTCTCCTTTGACCTGCGGCTGACGCTTCGTCTGTCCTCGGCGTCACACATCTGACGGTATAGTACTACTAGAGTACTTCGTATCACCGAGTAGAAGAAACCGCTACAATTGGGAAATCGCTGCCTTGACTGTATAGCGTTTCTGCAGGGCCAAGCAGTTGCGTTACGCCAGGCGCGGAGCGGCGCACCGGCGCCAACGCTGGGAGGATGATATCGCGGAAATCGCACGGCGGCGCACGCCACCATCACCAGTTCACCACGGTCCACGGCGCGGGCGCCAAACGCTACGCCGAGGGGAACGCGTCTCCTGCCGGCCTCGCCTCGCACTATCTCTTGCTTTCCTTGGGCGTCGGTCCAGCCAAAACCAGAAGGCAAAGGCAGGCAAACCTGTGAAGTTACGGCTTTGCCCATCAATGGTCTCAGTCACCCCTGTCTAGGCTCCTGCTAATCTTACAGCCTCCGTAAGCATGTTCGATTAAGCATAAGCATTCCACTACTGCTCTACTCGCTAGCAGCTAGTATGCTAGTGGCAACCACACGATGCGTCGTGGCGTGACAACTTTTCGTAGATCTGGATCGATCGCTTAATGAGTGCAATCGTTTTTCGTTTGTTGCACTCCGAACTTGTTCGATGCCAGGTTTTTTAAGCTTGTCGTTTAACAAAAAGTTTGATTCCAACGCAGTGAATTTGCCTCTAGAAAGCCATGCGTGCGCGCGCGCGCTCTCTCTCTTCTCCATCAAGATGGAGAGTTTTGCCATTGCAAAAAATCACGAAATGGGTAGTATTGTCATTGCACGTGAATAGTGGCATAGCCCCACTGGCCCCAGCAGGCAGTAGCCCGTACTCCCACTTCGCGCCCTTTGCTTCATATATACCGCTGCCACGCTCACACACACTCGCTGGGGCGCGCAGTACGTGACACACGCACACGAAGCCATGGGACGCCGCGCACTCTTCCCCCTCCACGCGCCGCTCCTGCTGCTGGCACTGGCCGCGGCGGCGGCGTCGTCGCTTGTCGCCTTCGCATCCGACCCGCCCTTCTCCTGCGGCGCGCCGTTCGGTGCGATGTTCTGTAACCCGAAGCTGCCCATCGACCAGCGCGCGGACGACCTCGTCTCGCGGCTGACGCTGGAGGAGAAGATCTCGCAGCTCGGGGACCAGTCGCCGGCCATCGACCGGCTCGGCGTCCCGGCGTACAAGTGGTGGTCGGAGGCGCTCCACGGCGTGTCCAACGCCGGCCGCGGCATCCACCTCGACGGCCCGCTCCGCGCCGCCACCAGCTTCCCGCAGGTCATCCTCACCGCCGCGTCCTTCAACCCGCACCTCTGGTACCGTATTGGCCAGGTACGTACGTACTCATGTCATGCTGACATGCACGGCCTCCACTGTTTCCTCACTTGTTTTTACCCTATTAACTCGAATTCACACTAACGCCCAAGGATTACTGATTAGTAACTGTTTAGTACCTGGAGGGGCTTAAGTGTAATTTGTATTATACTATGCTTAGTCTCTTCAATTCTCCATTTTACTTTTGAGAGAGCATCCGTAAATTTCTGGCCATGACGGATTGAGAACAGGAGGGGCTTACAAAAGAACAGAAAAAACAGAGTCTTGCGCCTAATTTTAGCACAGCCTGTTGGTGAACCATCACCCGTCGGCCCGCCCTATCAACTTTTGTACACCTACCTACCCGGTAGTACGAACGTGTTATGTACGTGCATCGGTGCATGCAACTTTTCTTTTGGGGGGTGTGGACTGCAACTTTTTGGAACGGTACGTCGTGGTCGTAAAGCACAAACGCAACAAACCGCAGCACCATGCAGAGTAACACGATTCAGAGCAGAGAAGCTGTCCCCGAATTGCTCTGTAAACTGATTGTGATTTGCGTGCTGTGCAATGGGGCATGCAGGTGATCGGGACGGAGGCGAGGGCGGTGTACAACAACGGGCAGGCGGAAGGGCTCACCTTCTGGGCGCCAAACATCAACGTGTTCAGGGACCCGAGGTGGGGGCGTGGGCAGGAGACCCCCGGCGAGGACCCCACGGTGACCGGCAAGTACGCCGCCGTCTTCGTCCGCGGCGTTCAGGGCTACGGCCTCGCCGGCGCCATCAACTCCACCGACCTCGAGGCCTCCGCCTGCTGCAAGCACTTCACCGCCTACGACCTCGAGAACTGGAAGGGCGTCACCCGCTACGTCTTCGACGCCAAGGTACACACACTGTGCCTGCGTGGTCCAGCAAATGGTTTGGTTTGAGGCTTTGAGCGATTCTGTCACTGACGAGGCTCTGGATGATGCAATTTTTTTGGGTCAGGTGACGGCACAGGACCTGGCCGACACGTACAACCCTCCGTTCAGAAGCTGCGTCGAGGACGGCGGGGCCAGCGGCATCATGTGCTCCTACAACCGCGTCAATGGCGTGCCAACTTGTGCTGATTACAACCTCCTCTCCAAAACTGCAAGGGGAGATTGGAGGTTTTACGGGTAAGCCTGCATGACACGATGATTTAGTGAAAATTACTGTACAAATTGTTATAAGAGAGACGAAAACGTATCATGCCACTATTGAAACTCTGATGAAGCTATAAGATTTTTTTTGGCCTAGACAGGAAGCTTTTGTTCAGTGTGTGTGACAGTGGCCAGCAACTGATCCTTGCAAGTTTCCTGTGTTGACAGATATATCACCTCAGATTGTGACGCTGTGTCCATCATCCATGATGCTCAAGGATACGCCAAGACAGCAGAAGATGCAGTTGCAGATGTCCTCAAGGCTGGTAAGAATTAACACATCACAGCTAATACTTATCCACTATATATTCACTAGTCAGAATCGCCCCAATTTCCTACAACTCTTTGTCAATGATGGGTTAATTTCACAATATATTGTATTCCCTCCGTTTCAAAATATACTCTATTTAACTTCAGATCTCTCCCTAATCTCTGTAAAAGAACCCGAGAAATACTTATATTTTAGGATGGACGGAGAGAGTATATATTATTTTGCAATATCAATAGTTTATTTCCCTCACATGGAGCCCTCCAGGAATGATAGCCCAAACCCAACCAAGATAATAATGCAAAGATATACTAGATGTTAGGTTAGGTCACTGAACTGCAACTAAAAGTTGATTTGGATCCCACTATCCATACAGGCATACGGCTTTACCGTGTTGCTGATTTAGGCTACCTTCGAATCAACGTATTAGAGAAAAAAGTTCTCGTTTTGTGTGAATATGCTTTTTAACTGTTAAACGGTGTATTTTTTATAAAAATTTTCTATATAAAAATTGCTTTAAAAATTATATTAATTTATTTTTTAAGTTTAAAATAATTAATACTCAATTAATTATGTGCTAATGGTTTATCTCGTTTTACGTGATTCTCTTCCTCTTCTCTTTTTCCTTGGCTTCGAACTATCCCTTAGGTGCTTCAGTGAGTCCACTAGAAACAATTGACGGCATGACACTGAACATCATGATATCATCTATGAGGGTGTAAGTAGTTGTGCTAGTATTGCAAGGCGAGGGTTCAAGTCAACAACGACAATGAACAGCAAAAGACAGTACATACAAGTCCAAATCAACCAAAAAGAAAACAATAATATAGCCAATGCAAATTGCTTCCAATATTTTTTTAACCAACCTATGAGGAACTAGGTGATTTTCGTCTCGGCGAGGATTTGAACTTGCTCTGTGTTTACATCCACGCCCTCAACCAACCGAGTTTGGCTCAATTCCTAATTGCTTCCAACAATCTGATATGCCATGCTCATATTTTTTTTCTTAAAAAAATTGTTTCTTACCTTCTGTAACCTGAAACACTTTCAGGAATGGACGTGAACTGCGGCAGCTATGTGCAGCAACATGGTCTGTCTGCGGTCCAGCAAGGGAAGATCACAGAACAAGACATCAACAGAGCCCTCCACAACCTCTTTGCTGTTAGGATGAGGCTGGGGCTCTTCAACGGCAATCCAAAGTACAACCGCTACGGTAACATTGGCCCAGACCAGGTGTGCACGCAGGAGCACCAAAATCTGGCTCTTGAAGCAGCACAAGATGGCATTGTCTTGCTGAAGAACGACGCCAATGCTCTTCCCCTGTCCAAATCAAAAGTCTCATCCATTGCTGTCATTGGACACAACGCAAATGACGCCACAAGATTGCTTGGAAATTACTTTGGCCCTCCTTGCATATCGGTGACTCCTCTTCAAGTGCTGCAAGGCTATGTGAAGGACACCAGGTTCCTAGCTGGGTGCAACTCGGCTGCCTGCAATGTGTCATCAATAGGTGAAGCAGCCCAATTGGCAAGTTCAGTGGACTTCGTTGTCCTGTTCATGGGATTAGACCAAGATCAGGAGAGGGAAGAGGTTGATAGGCTGGAACTGTCGCTCCCAGGAATGCAGGAGAACCTCATCAACAGCGTCGCAAACGCAGCAAAGAAGCCAGTGATCTTGGTGCTACTGTGTGGTGGTCCAGTGGACGTGACCTTTGCTAAGTATAACCCCAAGATTGGGGCCATCCTGTGGGCTGGTTACCCTGGTGAGGCTGGAGGGATTGCAATTGCCCAGGTCCTCTTTGGAGAGCACAACCCTGGTAAAATTTCTTTCACTTCTTGATCTTTTCAATAGATGAGTTCAAATACTGAACTGTGTTACATGTGACCTATGTTCATCAGGTGGAAGGCTGCCAGTGACCTGGTATCCAAAAGAGTTCACGAGTGTGCCCATGACAGATATGAGGATGCGTGCCGATCCATCCACAGGATATCCCGGACGAACATACAGGTTCTACCGTGGCAAGACCGTGTACAAGTTCGGCTACGGCCTCAGCTACTCAAAGTACTCTCACCACTTCGTTGCAAATGGCACGAAGCTACCGTCTTTGAGCAGCATCAATGGCCTGAAGGCGATGGCAACAGCAGCAGGCACCGTGAGCTATGACGTAGAAGAGATTGGCTCCGAGACTTGCGACAAGCTCAAGTTCCCAGCGGTCGTCAGGGTGCAGAACCATGGCCCCATGGACGGCAGGCACCCCGTCCTGCTCTTCCTGCGGTGGCCGAACGCGACGGACGGCGGCAGGCCGGCGAGCCAGCTGATTGCCTTCCGGAGCATGCACCTGAAGTCGATGCAGACGGCCCATGTGGAGTTCGAGGTGAGCCCATGCAAGCACTTCATCAGAGCGACGGAGGACGGCAAGAAGGTGATTGATCATGGGTCGCATTTCATGATGGTGGGCGATGATGAGTTCGAGATGAGCTTCACGCCTTGAGCTGGGTTGGAGTTCGGTGCCTTGGGTTTGGCACTGAGCTATTATTCCCAACCGACCGCACGGTTGCATTTCATTTGCTTGGAAAATTCGCTGCTTCGTTCAGGGGACGAGGATTTCAGTTACCCGGCAATTGTAACTGGCTATCTTCCTTTCTAAAAAAAAAAAAGAATCTAACTTATCTGAACAAGAGAATGATTATTTAAGCAAGATTGATACAGTGGTGACGCCATATGTTGACGGGCTACAGACTCTCTGCGATATTGTGCACGTAGAGGTAAACAAAAAAAAAGCAGAAGCAGGGTTCATGCTTAAATGAAGCGGTAACAATCCTTTCGAAAAAAGAAAAAAAGAAGTAATAACAATGAAAGTAGTAATGTTTGGAGGATGCTTCACGTCGTACGTTCGATGGCATCGGACGCCAGCGTCAGCACGTATACGAGTAGCACCCTCACTTGCATGCATATATGCATACATGCAACATTTTATTAAATTTTAAATGTTCTTTTCTCCTAAACTATTTATTTAATTTGTGATCTGATTACACCGTTGTATCCATTGCAATTAAATCTTTAAGAAAAATCTCAGTTGATTATATTCTGATGAAAGAAAAATATATGTTTCAACAATTACAATTTAATGTTTTATACACGAGAGTGGGATATTTTAACAAGCAATTTTACGTGTTTCACATTTTAACAAAGCAAGGGAAAGCCTTTAAAATATTATTCACCGAATGTTGAAATATATGAAAAATCTTTGTTAAAATATTTTTCATCGAGTAGTGAAACATCTAAAATATTCTTATACATAGGATGAAACAACGTTTAATAATTTACAATTATCAAACATCCGGAGCATAGTCTTCTCCGTAATCTTCTCCTATCCTATAGATGCAAAGATGTACTCCGTACTAACCTTTGTTCATATACCGGGAATGTGGATGGAAGAACGGCACGAGACAGATCGTTACCAGAAGTCAGAAACCCCACCTTGTTCTATCCCCCTATCAGATATGGGCGCTGCGAAGCGTCCAAGCAAACCATCAACCGGGTCCCGTGAAAAGCAGCTGTCGCTGGATCGCCCCAAGGCAGCACGGGTGCGCACGCGATCACTCGTACAGATCTCGACGCCACCGCCGCGGCTGGTGAATCGCGGAGCAGTAACGGAGCACCGCCGCGCTGCACGACGGCTGAGCACGGAGAAACGGTGGGATTTCTGGGCCACACCAACGCATCGTGGCGTAGAATCCGTGTAGGATTGGACGCGCTCCTGGCTGGCGAGCCGTTTCCGAATTTTCTTATTTTTATATTTTTTTAATAAAATATTTAAAAAATATATCTTTATTTCAAAAATTTATAAAAATATACTCCCAACGCTGTCTGAGAGGGCGTTTTTTAAAAACCGTCCTCCCAGATGACGATTTAATGATATGGCAGACGACCGTCAGCACTTCTCCAGGAGACGCCTGCAAAATGGCCGCTTTGCTTTTTTTTCTTTTTTTAATATTTTTTTCTCAACTAGAAACTCGAGAATAGCAAAACCTCGTGAAGGTGCAACTCAAACCAATATAAGATGTGGCCTGTAGAAAATTGTGAGCGTGCTTTAAAAACCGTGCTGAAACTTTGGATCTCGAAAACTCAATCTTCCTGGCCGAATTTCGCAAAAAATTTTTGAACAAACCCAATAAAGTAGGGGAGAAGCGGATGTAAAATTTTCTGTAGATGTCCGCAGAGTACTTATTTGACCGATTCTGAGACTATATGCGAAAGTTATGACTGTTTTAAAGTAGGTAGCGCGCGTTAGGAAGAAATAGGCACAACTTTTAAGCGGTTCTGTACCTGTCCAGTCCGACCGGGTTGAGACAGACGGTCCGACTGCCCTCATTTTATAGACGGGCTCCTTGCCGCTCTCCCAGAGGGCGGTTTTTGGGCGGCCAGAAAGCCGCCTGCAAAATGGCCGACCGGCCAGCCATTTTACAGGCAGCCTCCTTGCCGCCCTCCTAGAGGACGGTTTTTGGGCAGTCATCGTCCTATGGGAGGACGATTTTTGAGGGCGGTAGGGGTATATTTTTATAAATTTTTGAAATGAAAATATACTTTTATAAATATTTTATTAAATAAATATAAAAATAAAAAAAATTCAGCCGTTTCCTCCCCGCATCGGCCCACGAAGTGACTGCGTGAAGCGTCGTACGGGGTTTCGGCCTTTCGGGCCTTTTTCTCGAGCCGCGTTTTTCTTGGCCAGAATGCTGCAGGGATGCGTGGGTTGGGTTGGGTGCATCAACCGATATCCTCGTCTCCTCCGGCCGTGCCATGAATTTGCCGGCAGCACAGCGGACCTGACAGAAATGCTCCCGGTACTTCCAGTCTTCCAGATGGGTCAAAACCCGTTTATTGAAAAATGAAAAATACAATCCTGAAGAATCCAAACACGTTCTTCAGACAAACGTGAGTCACGCCCCAGATTAACATTTTTGTGACAGCTAGCACCATGCATGGGGCCAACTCAACGTTCTGCCCCAATAATACTTCTCCACCGAACCAGTACTGTACTTAATTTTTTTCAACGTTCAACAAGAATGGCTTTGGACAAAAATTTAGAAGAAGCCTTCAAAGTTCAAACAGGACGCCGCTTAAGCACCATACGGAAGTTACTGAATCAACTCCTAGCATCCTCCAAACAACAAGGGGATGTTACAAGGTTGTGGTAAAACGTGGTGACATACTGACATCAACGTCTCTTGATGCAGAAGTTTAAGAAAGCAACGTGATGGGGCTGATCATTAATCAAGAGTGAAAACACCAATTATCCTGGAAATAAACTGAGCATAGAGATTCTCCAAGCGATAGATGGAGTATACACCTCAAAGAACCTTTTCATCAATTAAATATGATCATACCATCATTAACAATCGTATCCATTCCACCTCCCCATCACAAACAGCTCATGTCTTCCGGACAAAATTTCCCAATGTTTTCCCATTTCTCCCTTGTCCGATGCTCCCAATACGTAGGGTGGGCCCGGCACCACCAGCCCTACCGTCGGATAACTCCACGCGACAGAGTCAAAAAAAATCTGAGCCGTCCGATCAGACCGATCTCTTACCTTTCCCTTCCCGTCTTCCCAAGCGAGGAGGAACGAGAAAGAAGCCGCCTGGCTGAGAACCCGAAGAAGCCCGACGACTCCGCAATCGGGCGAGTCGGGGGCAATCGGGTGCTCGGGCAGTCGGGCTCAGAGCTCGCCGCGCATCCTGCCTCGCTGCTTCTCTTCCCCGCCTAAGCCGAGGTGAGCGCTAAGAGCTAACTTTTACCTTGTTCGTCGTCGCGGCTGCTATTGGGCGCAGGAGATTAGCGTCTTATGGAAGCTTCTGTTTCTTTCTGCCGCGTAAGATTGTTTGTCCTTTTGGGGGGTAGCGTGTTGTTGCATCCGCAAGAGATCTTCCGTTTGGTGGATATGTGGTGGTATTTTGGTTTTACATGGTTGCATTTATTAGCTTCGAACCAACGAATGGTGGAATCTTGCATTCTTGCTACGCCGTTCTGGAGTTTGTGGGAGATTCTTGCTGGCATTTCTGGGGTGCCATCTCACGAACATGGCTAGGTTTCTTGGTCCTTGCGGCGCGTTCTTTGGCGTCGTGCCAAGCAACTAAGCAAGAGTTGGGGTTTTGTGGTTCTTGGCTCTGTTCATTTAGTGCGATTTTGAGCGAGATTGGTGCGTTCTTCCGGACTTCGATGATTCCGGGTAAGGGCTGTGGACTTGTACTTTGTGTGCTGAAGCTACTTGCTACTCTGAAATTAGGCGTTCGGATCCCCTCGTTGTTCGTTTTGTTAGCGGGATTGGGTATTTGGGGGTCTTATGCGCTCCTGCGTTGTGCCCGGATCATGTGGAAGATAGCTGGATATCATTGAAATGTATGGTCTCATTGTGTTTGATGTTAGCCTCGTTGCATTTATGATGGTTCATTTCCTATCCATTCTGTGCTGTCTGTTCTGAATGTCTTGTTAGATTGCAGCGTTGCCATAGTGCCATACTAGTTGAAGACAGTAAGCATTTTAGAAAATAAACGATTTAGTTGCTGCGGAATTGATTGGTTTGGCCATTGGGGTGTCTGATTTAACTGCATAACAGCAAGATGACACCGGTCAGCACTTGTGCATTATGATATTTTTGCTTTCTTGCATAATGCATATAATGTTGATGTGGCTATCATCCTTGGTGTAACTCAGCTTGAATTTCTTATGAGCTCTGATATTATACTACGGTAGGAAATAACAAAAGGACACCATGAGCTCAGCAAGCAGTGCGAACAGTGGTCATGGGAAAGAAGAGGCACTGTTTGAGCAGCGGCTATCCAAGGTGATCCATCACAAGGCTTTAGGTTTTTGTTTGTTTGGTTCTAAAACAGCAGATAGCTGGATTTAAGTGCAACTCTATCTTGCTTAGCCATCATCCTCTTCTTTAATTATGAGATTCTTAACCCTATTTTGCGGTTAGATGAATTGGTGTTTTTTCTTATTTTGTGTTCTTTTGTTAGATTGGTGAAGTTAGAGCTGCCCTAGGACAGCTATCAGGAAAAGCAGCGCTATATTGCTCAGATGCTTCGATTGCGAGGTACCTGGTAGCAAGGAACTGGGACGTGAAGAAGGCCACGAAAATGCTGAAGAAAACCTTGAAATGGCGTTCAGAGTATAAGCCAGATGAGATCCGTTGGGTAAGCCGTCCTCACCTCTTTATTTAAGAAACCCCTTATTGCTCCAAATAAGTAACAGATGATGTTATCCACATACGAGCAATTCTCCTTATCCACATAGAGCTTTGTGAAACATTTGCATTATTTGAATTTCAATATAGGATGAGATAGCAAATGAAGCTGTGACTGGAAAAATCTACCGAACTGATTACTTTGACAAGAGTGGACGGAGTATTCTTGTCATGAGACCTGGAGTTCAGGTTTAGTGATGCTCCTTTTCCCTTTCTTTGGCTTATAAAAACATTGTATTTATAGTTTGTATGTACATCAAAAACTGTGATTAGTCATTCTAGTTTTGTTATCTTGTTTTTCAGAATACCAAGAAGGCCAAGGGGCAGATCAGATATTTGGTATACTGTATGGAGAATGCAATTCTGAATCTTCCGCATGGCCAGAGTCAGATGGTTTGGCTCATTGATTTTGCTGGCTTCAGCTTATCTAACATATCACTTCATGTGACAAAGATGACAGCAGATGTCCTACAAGGTCACTATCCTGAAAGATTGGGTGTTGCAATTCTTTACAATGCTCCTAAGTTTTTTGAGTCTTTCTGGAAGGTATGGTTTTACACAGCTTTGATCATCTTACAATTATTTCTATTCAATAGGAAGTATAGGGATAATGTGTTCCATTTAATTGTCTATTCATGCATTATTCTCTTGTTTGCACTATACACTTGCAATGTAAGGTATACACTTCAATGTAGAAGTTTCTTCTTATAATGATGGAACACAGCACATACATTCCTAAAATTCTTATCCATTGCTGCACTGTAGGTAACTAACAATTGTAGCATATAAAACGAACTGAAACATCGTGTTTTATCTAAATGCAGTTGGCAAGCCCCATTCTTGAGCCAAAGACTTTCAACAAGGTCAAATTTGTATACCCAGATAGGCCTGACACCAACAAGATCATGGAAGAACTTTTTAACATGGAAGAGTTAGAATCTGCATTTGGTGGCAAAAACCAGGCTACTTTTAACATAAATGATTATGCTGCAAGGATGAGAGAAGATGACAACAAGATGCCGTTATTGTGGAGTCCTGACAATTCTGCTCTTGCTTCAGAGCCATATGTGATGAACAAGGACAGGGCACAAGAAGATAGTTCAGGTTTGAAGAGTGAAGAGACCTCATCTGAAAAGAGGGAAGAAACAGATAGTGAGTCTGAAAATAGGGAAGAAACAGAGAGTGAATCTGAGAGGGGAGAAACTGATGCTGTATCTGGAAAAAAGGAAGAAACTGAGGCTGTATCTGGAAAGAGGGAAGAAACTGAGGCTGTATCTGAAAAGAGGGACGGAACAGAGACTGAATCTGAAAAGGGGAAAGAAGCAGAGAATTCATCAAGCGCAGTTGAGCTGACAAGCTTGCCAGTCGAAGGTAAAGGTATAACCCCAGCATATAAAAGTGGCTGTTCATCGTCTGATCCGTGAATATCGCCATGAAAAATGCAAGCCAACTGTTGATATGAGCTCCAACACAGTGAGTTCTCAGTTCTCACCACCAAAAGTTGAACACAAAATGTGATTAGAAACTCTTCTAACACACAGAAGGAATGTGTTGCCTGACTTGTTTTGTAGTCAGCACCACCCTCCCAACCCTCGTGACCTTATTTGAGAATCCTTTCGCAACAATGTGTTCTGTCAGGTGATAAATAACAACACGATACTTTGTTGCACTCAGTTTCCTGCTGTCATTTTTTCAATTGCTTGCTGGCTGCTATATCTTGCCATTTTCTCTAAATCGGGGAGATGTTTTCTGCTTTCGTTTAACATCATTGCAATAGAAATAGAAAGCACAATGTGATTTAAGACACAGTGCGCTTCACATAGGCAGTTGTCAGGTCAAAAATCCATTGTTCAGACGTATTTTGGTCAGAAGCCACCATTTACTCCAGTTAGTGTAAGACAAGTGCTAGGCTTGAAAAATGCAGCCCTCTCACTACAAAGTAGAAACATTTCTATTAGTATAGACAAAACCACTATCACAAGTCAAAAATCATCGTAGAAGCTGTGTCTCTGCGGCATCGCAGACTCGCAATGGATCCTGGAATCCAGAGTTGAGTAACCCTTTCTGATCTTGCTTCCATTATCTACATCAGCTTCGATCACAAACACGCTGCAAACAGGCCTATGATCCGAGAACCTGGACTCCCCTCTGATGTACTGCAGCTGCTCGATTCCCTGGCCATGCCATAGTATCCGGTCACACCTGCAATTTACATGGATGGATCCGTCAGAAATCTCAGTTTGTTCTCAACAAGTGTCAGGGGTGGCATGTCTGAATCTTCAGAGCTGCTTGTTCTTATGTACCATGCAGGTGTTCTCCGTTTCTTCTTCGATTTGGCTGTCTCCCCTGCGTATGCGTCAGAGTTCTGCGTGTATTTGTACGTTGGCGCGAAGTATATCTTGCCCTCTTTCCACCCTTTGAACACTCTACCTGCCTGTCTCTCAATCATCAGCTGTTCAGGAATGCCATCTTGTTAGTAAATATTTGCAAAACTAGATCAGGTGATTACTCTGTCACTGTAGCATATCTGAAAAAAATGCAGGTTTTCAAGACAGCATTGTTCATGCTTCATACCAGCTCATACCTGGTCTTTCTCAAGTAAGGTATCCCAGTCATTCTCCTCCATCAACGTCTTCGTCTCGTCGTAGCTTAGCGCGACTCGGTAATTCAGGTCTCCTAGCCATATGACCCGGCTGGATTTGCACATCAATTTAAGTCGTATATTAGCATTTGACAATGCAGTGTTGTGAAAATGTTTGTGCATTTGCAGCCTTGAGCAATGGCTTACTCATGGTCAAGGATCTTCTCGGGGATCCGCTGGCCAGGCACCTTGCAGATCCGCGGGAACTGCGTGCTCTTGATGATCTCGGCGACGTCGGAGTTCCTCCTCACCTCATCGCCTTCCTTCTCGCCGGACGCCAGGTGGCTGCAGACGAAGCAGACGCTGGTCTGGTGCAGCGTCATGCTCATCGCGATGCAACCCTGCAAGCAGGAGAGCCGCGGCGCCATGATCCCCTGAACCCAACAGCGAGCAGAGTAGACGCGTGCGGGAAGAAGACGACACGACGCGCACCTTGTTGCCGAGGCGCCCCATGATGCCTCTGCCGACGGAGTCCACCCTGAGGTGGCCGATGTACTGCACGAGCTCCCGCCGCACCCACACCGACAGGAAGATGCCCACCATCTGCTTGCTCGCGATGAGGCAGTAGTTCACGCTGCTCCGCGCCAGCTCGCAGGCGTCTGGCGGCGCATCTTCCTCGGCGGCCGCCGCCAAAGATGGTGGCGGCGACGCCTCGATGCGGTAGATGAACTCCCGCATCTCCCGCGCCCGGCGCTGCATGGCGGATGGGTCGGTCAGGCAGGTGCACGTCTTTACCAGCGCGCTGTCCACGCGGTAGTTCTTGCTGAGCATCTTGAGCGACGGCTTCTGGAAGAAGAGCATGCCGCCGCTCGACGACTTGGGTATGGTGTCGCGGCCGTCGCCGCCCTGCCGGCTGTCGGAGATCTCCGGCGGCGACAGTTCGTCGCCGGAGGACTGGTCCTGGGGCTTGTTCAGAGCTTGGTATATGAGGCCCAGCCACTTCGCTGCCGGCTCGTTGTCCTCGATCACCAGCACGTTGCCTGCGTTCAGAGGAACGATCTCCTGAAACCTGTGCAATGTCTCTCAATTGATTAGCAATGTCTTCAGAAGTTCAGAGATGGCATTGATGTTAGCATGTTGCATTACTGTTAACGATGCAAATGATCTGCAGTTCTTCATGTTCATGCACAACCATAGCTTGTTCATGTGAGCAAATTTGTATGCTTTTTTCTAGCTCAAGAATGCAACATCGGAGGATGAACCGATGGATAGTAGTAGAAAATGGGAAATGTTTTTGTACCCCAGGACGTATATATCAGGTAATCCTTCTATCTGTAGAAAATCCTCCAGGTTAATGTTGCTGTTAGGAGGCTTCCCAGCCACATTCCATGTGCCTACGAACACCCTGCAAAATTGTCAGGTAGGATTCAAATTCATCAGAACTTATTATTCTCTTCAGAAAAAAAACAATTATCATTCAGCACAAAAACGATAATGGCTCTTGTTACCGGTATTCCCGCGTATCGAAATTCTGCCTGTTGGGTGAATCCAGGCAGCTTAGAGTCAAGCTTTCAATTTTTGTGGTGCAATGCCGATCTGAAACCAAGAAAACAAATTCATCAACTCAACTGCATCATGTATTCCGAGTATTAATGATCAGAAAACCATGGCAATATCCATGCAGAAAATTAAACTGCGTGCCTGAAAAGCTCTTGCGGACGGCAGGGGAAGCATCCATGAGCTCCGTCCTCTCGTCGCATTTCTCCTCCAAATCTACCAAAAAAAGCATAAAATGGAAAACACAATGCAACCGTCAACCATGGAGCTCTCCAAGCTGACGAAGCTTCAGAGGATCAGAGCACTGGAACCAACCGAAGACGATATCCCTCCGCGAGAGCAGCTTCTTGTCCGAGCTCCCCGTGCCGCTCCTCCCTTTCTTCCGAAAGATGTTCGACATGAATGACTGAAACAAAATAATAGAACAAGAACCAGCAACAAAAATTCAGCTACATTGCACAATTCCTCATTTTTTTCGCCGAGCCGCAGAGTGATCTTACCTTCTTCTTCTTGCCATTCTTGACGAACTCATCAACAGAGGCAGGCTTTGGAATGTCACAGGGAACATTGTGATTTGACATCCAGCTCGCTGTAAATGAAGCAGGCAACGGTATGGACCCTCATCCGGAGCCTGTCGTGGTAGGCAGTTTTTTTTCCCCGGCAAAGCGAGAGCGAAATGTGGAGTAGTGGGGGCAGAAAATGGGGGGTAAATGTGGGTGGTGAAAATGGGTGGCAGGGAGGGAATTGTGAGTGCTTGAAATGGGTTCCTGGGATTCAGGGAGCTAGTTGCCCTTGGTTCTTTCTTTCTTTCTCCTTGCCTTCTTGGTGCCTTCTGGAGAAGGAAATTTTGTCTCTGTTTTTCTTGGATTTAGCGGATGAATGTGTCATGAGCACCGTGATTGTGGATATCAAATCACGTTACTTAGGATGCTTCTGGTTTGTCAGGTTAATGTTGGGTTTAATTATAGGCCATGTTTAAGAGTATGATGCGTGTTTCTGTATCGTGCAATTACATGCTGGGGAGTGGGGCGGTAAATAAAGTACAAGCAGCAGGACGATCTGAAGGCTTAAAAATAAGTAAAACCTATGTACTTGGGATGAGCCGGTGCAGGTTTTTATCACATGGGGAGGTTGCTTGTTTGCATGAATGAAGCATCAACCGCCAAAGCTTTGACCTTCAATTCATAAGTACAATAAATATCACCGACTTTTCCCTGGTGAGATACCACCTGTTAGCTGGTTTCAGCGCCTCTGAATTGCGATATACAGTATTGGAAATCTCATGTCCTGTCAAGATGTGTTCTTTTGTAGTTTGTTGGACGAAGTTAACAAATTGGTATTGCTGACTGCAAGGCATTCGCTTGTCAGGAGGAATAAAAGGAAGAATAGCTCACAACCTGTACAGTATATGAATCCATTACAAACTTCTGTTATCGCACCATTGTAAATAATCTCCATCTTATGAATGGCGACCCACAAATCAGAACACAATGGTGATGTTAATTCATCCCAGTCTGTATCTTCTAGGTCATCACCTAATTTGTCCCTATGTCTCTAGATTTCCATGTTACATGCTGCATGGTTTCAAACGAAACAAAAAGGAAGGATGTTACAGACTGCAGCTGATACTGAATAGTATGCTTAACCACTTCTTTGTGGGGGGTGGGGAGAAAACGTATGTTCGACAGATGAAAATTCCCCAGATGCTGGTGGAAACAGAGCCTGCATCAGGCATCAAAGGTAAAGAATGATCATTAAAACCTCTTTGGACCAATGTGTTTCTATATCTGAAAATAATGAACACTTACTTACAGATGGTTACTGAAACATGTTGTCAAGCTTCTGTCTGTACTGAGCCAAGCTCTGCATCCAAATTTAAAGAATTTAAGCTTTAGTTGTAAAATATTTGCAAAAACAAAGGAATTTGTCTACATATACAAATAAATACTGCTGAACTTTAGCATTTACCAGGCTTTACAGTTCCAGGAAAAAAGGTCAGTATAAATTGTAGGCCATAAAAGACCCTGTTGTAGTTAGTTGATTTGAATTATGAACATGGTTGAAATAAAGTATAGACGCAACATATGGACTGACATGTTGCGATACCAGTTGGCCGAGTTATGTTTCTATGTTAGTTTGTTTTTAACATATAGTTTGAATCATGATTTTGCATCAACACATTCCAGTTCGAAATAGAGGGAAGTCTTACCCTGGTGTAAGCATAGACACCTGCCTCAGAAGGGCCTGCGGGACTCCCCCGTCTGATAAATTTCCCTTCCTTAAATATATACAGCATAGGAATGCCAGTAGACAGTTCAAGGCTGATTACCTGAGGAAACAAGAGTGGTCGGTACCTATTTCAATAAAAAAAACTCTGAATAATGAACAGTAATGCCAACAAATAAGTATAGTACCTCTTGAGAAGTCAACTTGTCCAAGTGCATTATAATTGAACGAAGTGAATTCCCATGGGCAGCAATCATCACATGCTTTCCTGCCACAAGCTGAGGTACAATCTGTAGATCAAAAAGACAAATACAGCTTAGAACAGAAACTTCCTCTTAAATGCTATAGTCACGAACTGGAAAGATAGGTCAATGCAGGGTCCTAAGTAGGACGTCACGTCGGGTGATGGCAGCAAACCAGATGACAAACACGACACTAGAGAAAATGGAGGTACGACCAAACTTTTGACACATGTAAGCAACTATTGCTACACCAGATGTCCAACTGAAAGAACAGTATTCAACCATATCCTTACTTGATCTTTAAAATAAGCAACTGCTCTGTCCGCACACATCTCTAGGCTCTCGCCATTTGGGGGAGGAATGTCATAACTGCGACGCCACTCATGAACTTGTTCTTTGCCAAAACGATCGGCAGTTTCTTGCTTGTTAAGGCCTTGCAGTTCCCCATACCTAACAAGATTAGATAAAGTTCTCATGTGATTCAAGTGGCTAAACTACAGATGCAGATTACCTAATGATCATTCTAAGGCATAGAGGGCAGACACACTTACATTCGTTCATTCAGCTGCCAAGCGGTTATGACAGGAATTGATTGCTTCTTTGTCTCTTCACTGTATATCTTGCTCCACCTGTGAGCTTGTTCGCTCTCACTGTGCACAACAATTGGAACCTATCATAGTCGCATGTGTCAGAGCCTGTTTACATATTTGATCTCAAATGCAAAAATACCATGTATTTCTAGTAGAGATGCCCAAAAGAAAGGGTAGAGAACCTTCTTCCGACGATGCTGCATCATGGCAAGCATGGCGGTCATCTGAGCACGAATTAGTGACGAAGTGTATATTACATCAACTGGGATATTGCATATCCTTTTGCCTGCCTCAATTGCCTCGTCGACACCCTTTGGGGTCAGGGGCACATCAACACACCCGGTAAATAGATTTTTCTCATTCCACAGCGATTCACCGTGCCGAATCAATATGAGTGCACTTTCAGCTGCAAGAACATTATCTTATAGCATCACACTATCGAGTATAGCAATAACAAAAAGTGCTACTACATTGGTAAATCTAACAGAACTTAAGAAGGCTTACTTGATTTCTTTGGGGTGCTTCCGCTCTGGGGGCTCAATGGTAGCTGAGCCGTCTCAATCACCGAAGACTGCGAGTTTGAAGAGCAAACCAAACCCGATTTCCGGTTGCCTGAGCTGCACCGCCCTACCGAAACAAAACGTGTTTTGCTGGTTCTCTTTTCAAAAGCAAAGCTGGCGCCGGCACACCACGGCTTGACCGATACGAGCACATGCTGGGACGTAGATGCAGCCATCCTGTTCTACATAGAAACAACACAACATTTAGCTATTCTTCTTCCGAAGTCAATTAAGATTGAGCAATCTGGAGATAGCTAGTCCACGCATCAAACCAAAATAACCACACAGCGGAGATCAGGAAATAGCAACAACCGCGGAATCCAGTCAAATCATCGCCATTCCCCTCCAGATGCCCATATATCCTAAATCACAGGGAGAGGGGAAAGGAATGACAGAATAACGCATACCTGGGAAGGAATCGGAGAACAGCACCCCCTCAGGGACTCGATCGGGAGCAAAGGGACGAGTCTTATAGCTCCAGCTAGCTACCCGTCAGGTCGGCGGAACCGAGCGACCGCTTCCTTGGCGAGATCCGCGGTGGCGGCGGGCGGGCGGGTCGGGGGAGATCGCCGGGGTGGCGGCGAAACCAAGGAGGCGAAAGGGTGAGGACAAAAAGGGGCACGAGCCGTTCGTTCTCCCGACTTCTTGCGCAAGTGCGGCGCGGGGCGGGTGCGGTTCGTGCCTGCGCGTGGGTCGGGCTCGGAGTTCGGTTTTATAAAAGGCGACCGGGGGTTGGGAGACAGACGATACGAGATGACCGCGACGTGGGTTGGTGCTGTGGGAACAAGGTTGTGCCCCCGGTTTATTACAGGTTAGTATTGCACGCTTTAAAAATGTCTCTGTAAACATGATCGTGCAACTGGAAATTTGAAATTCCTGAGCCAACTTCTTTCTAATGGAGCGTGGCATGCGTGAACATGACCCTTCCAATGTCATTACAACCCATTTTCAATCTCGATCAAACAACTCTTGTCCCTTGACGCCCTCAAGAACTAATTTGATCTTGGTCCTGACTAATTACTAATTAGGCCAGCAGTTTTGTTCCTATGTGATACAATGGAAAATGCAGCTTTTATGTACATGCGGAGAAAATCACAAGTTCAACATAGCTTCCAATTTTTTGCTCCGTTGAGACTGTGACTTCTCCATTTTGCATCTTCCTTCTTTCTTTAGATACTTTACGGGTATACCGTGGGCTCCTCGCCAACAACCATGAAGAATTCTATGGCACCGAACAGCTATAAGCTATAAGAATTCTTTGGCTTGCTCAAAGGATATTCTCTGAAAGATGCATATATATTCCCTTAATCCCATTTGATGGTTAACAATTCAATGATTAAATAAACTTGCGTCACGATACATCGCAGGCAGAAGTCAAAGCTACTACACATGTGCTTAACATGAGCTTGACGATTTTTTTGCGTAGTGTAAACATTTCCTTTTCCGGGAATACGCGAAAGGGTTACATATCATTGCATTAAGATGGAGTTTTTTACAACGATAATTAATAGGAAAAAAAAAAAAGAGAGAAACAAGGCGTAAGGCTATATCTGGTGATTGGGAATATATATATAAATATATATATTTGTATGTATGTATGTATCTGTCAATAAATTTTCTCCTAAAAATTTATCAAATGTAAATATAGTACTCCCTCCCTCTGTTTCAAATTACTTGTTATTCTAGGATTCAATTTTTTACCAAAATACATGGCATTCTTATATTCCAAAGCACTTTTAGATATGAACTTTTCTCCCTACATTAATGCACTTATAGATCTTATTAGCTTATCTTAACTAATTAGAGTTAATGTCTACTTTAGAAATACAACTGCAATGTATTTAATGAGGGTAACAATGTAATTTACTATAGCTCCTTGGTTAGTGTAATATTTGTTAGAACGACAAGTAATTTAAAACGGATAGAGTATAATTATAGTGTAATTACATTATAATTGATAGATAAGTATCATATAATTTGTATGTAACTTTTAAAAAGCCCATGCTAACAGTGTTAGTGTGTTGTTTGTGCGAAGCGGAGGTTGTCGGATTGAATTCCCTCACCCTTGTGTGTGCTATGTTTTTTTTCCTTCCCGGCTTGTACGAATCTAGGAGCAAAACTAACGGTCTAAAGATTACGTAAAAGTTATACAAGTTTTTCCTTCCATGTTTACATGAATCTTAAAGCAAATCTAATGGTCAAAAATTACATGAAAGACATTTAAGTTTTTCCTTCTAAAAATTACGTGAAAATTACATAGAAGTTTTTCCTTTCCCCATTTACACGAATCTCGGAGTAAATCTAACGGTCCAAAATTACATGAAAGCTACATACAAATTATATTATAGGTACATATAAATTATAATATAATTACTATACAATTATACTGTATTGTATTTGATAAATTGTTTGGCAAAAAATTGTCTGACGGGTGTATAGAAAAATCGTGGTTTAACTCTGCAACCTGCCAACTGGGAATACTACGGCAATAGTCCCGCCTCACGCCAGAGCGCTGCTTCCTCGGCAGCTGCCCTCGCCACCTCGCTCCACGAAGACCACGATCGCTGGCGTATTGTAAACGTGAGTATTGCCAAATGATAGGAGATTAGCCTGCTCGAACTGTTGACGGTTAGCTTGGAAGTCATTGGTCAGTCATGTTGACAGTCAGAGTTTCCATCCTGCTTAAGAACCGTAGGTTTCATTAGGAATTTAGGACTTTGTTCGTTTTAGCTGTAAAAGTGAACAGTCTGAATAATGAGACATGTCTTTATAGAGTTAATACTTACACAAACATAAGACCGTTTAATCTATCACAGAGCCGGTTTGCTATCCTTTTACTACTCGGTACAAATTGCAAATGTAGTATTCTCCGTATTGGAGACCAAGGAATTTTAGCGACGCATTTGATCTCAGCGGGCTTATGCAGTCCACACCTCTTCATCTGTCCAAAGTTCTGCCTGTTGTCTCAAACGCCACGAATTTACGCGAAAATCTGCCAGATAAAATTGTCTATACTTATACGACAAACACTCACCCCTTTATATAAGGTCATAAGTTCCATAGGGGAAAATTCAGGTAAGTTCAGAAATACCACTATACCTTGTACGATTTTGCACCTAGCCCGTTCAACTCATGCATATTCCTTGTCATCATATGCTTACTTGTAAAATCCAACAAGAAAGATGTCGTATAGAAGTGTGGTGTTGCCCGGAATATTACAATCCCCTGTTAAAATGGGTAAATCATCTGAAAATTTGTGTACTTTACTAGCTATGCTAATAAAGGGGCCATTTATATGGCACCGATACATCCTTAAATACATGTATTGGTAACTGTAAGTAGAAATGCATATCATGAAACTTAATCTGGTCCCAAATTTCTTGAACTAAATTAAGATGAACTAAACTAAGATTAGTAGTTTGATTCTTTTGTTTTTGTACCTGAGAAGCAACCTGCTGGTTCAGGTCCGTATGCCAAAGTTGCAGGTATCATAAGCTTGCGCTTTCCACCTGTAGTGTTAATTTGCACCATAGATACGACGCAATTGAGAAAAACAAATATAGTAGCATTCACAGGAAAGAGATGCAGATGCTTCTATCGTGCAACTAATTGCTGAATTTCTGACAGTACCAACGAGCATTGGTGGCACACCACCGCCACCACTTATTCCCTGTTCAAGCCCTCGGAGGATCTGAGAATAGAAATGCGAAATAATCAAACAAGAAGATTCCTTGCGCAAATAGATGCTGGCTACGATGATGCAATGAACAAATGGTGCGCACCTTGCCTGCGCCAAGGCGCATTGTCAGTGGTCTTCCTCGCTTGTAGCTGCTGTCGAACACTATCCCGTCAGTAAATCTTGCAGTGTAGTGTACCTTACAACCGTGATCAGAACACCAATTAGCACACTTGAAACTCCTAGTGTCCTGGTATATCTTTTTCTCTAGAGAAGAAATGACAGGTTTATTCGTTGTCCAACTAACTAAAGATCAGTACTGTTAACAAATGCAAATTGGGCAAATTTATGATCTGCCAATACTTAATTACCATATAAGTATCGATCATATTCAGAAAATACAGGTGCTTCTAAAGAAAGTGAAAGTTGCAGGGCATGCAAGAAACCGTTCTCTCGGCACTGACATTGATGAGCTGGCCGCGCGGGGGCTGGGCGCCGGTGCCGACTTCGACGTCGCAGTACCCGAGCCCCGACCTGACGACGTTCATGTCGCACAGCTTCTCCCCTACAGTCGCGTAGTACTCGATGCGCGTTGCTCCGGCGTCCCCGGCCGGGCACAGCAGCCCGGCCGACGCCAGGAACCCCGCGCCCAGCGCGAGCAGCCCCCTCCTGCCGGCCGACGCCACCGGGAGTACGGCAGCCGAGCACGAAGTCGACGGCGGGGAAGAGGAGGAGATGCTGCACGGCGCGACAGTGAGCGTCCTGCCGGATTTGGTGACCGGAGGCGACGGGATTGGGTTGGAGGCCATGAGCGACAGGGAGGAGATAGGAGGCGCCATGGCTCGCTCTCTGCTCGTCACGGCTGGATTGTGAGTCGGATTATCTCCAAACTGTGGCTGCAAAACGGGCAACCCACGGTCGCGTACGCCACCCTATTCGTCACGCCGCGTACGCCGCCGCGGCCCATGGGCTCCCAACCCCAACACCCGAGGCCGCGCCTGCGGGAATTTTTACTGTTACTAATTTAATTTTTTTTAATTTACAAAACTAATTTTCGATTTGGATCATTTGCAAAACTACCCTCTTGCCGCCCTGGGCCACGGCGGCGAATGGCATCCCCGTCACCCGGGGCTAACGGCGCCGGCCGCCGTTAGCCCCGGGGAGGCCACGTGGATTCGCCGCCCTGGGGGACGGCGGCGAATGCCCCCAGGGGGCCGAATGCAAAATTACATTCGCCGCCCTGGGGGACGGCGGCGAATGAGCATTCGCCGCCGTCCCCAGGGCGGCAAATCCACTGGACCGTCCGCCCAGCAATCGGACGGTCCAAATCCTCGGATTGGACCGTCCGCACAGGGATCGGCGTGCGACGTACTCGCGCGGGCACGTGCGAGCGCAGCCTAGGAGGACGAGGAAGCGTATGACCTAGGGGCTATTGTTGTATTTATTTATTTATAGGTCTCGTATTACTTGTTTAAATTTGTCATGTCCATATTTACCTCCTGTAGACTCGATCCCATCCTTCAGATACATTGTACTGCTAACAATGTAGTCTCGCTTGTTGTATTTCGTACTATGGGTGTCGCATTCATCATGCCGCAATGCGAATGGCTCGCATCTACCTATTATCATGTCATTAAAACGGACCGGCCTATTACCATGTCATTAATTAAGTTTTACCAAAAATAAACTTGAAAAAATGATCAGCACGATTTTACAAACCAACGCCCACCATCATCGGATTATAAAAAAAAACTTTCAAAAACATACCCTAAACCACGATTAAAACTAAATTTTGTTAAGCGTGTAGGCGAAAGACGGGGAGGAGTGGATTGCGAGTGCCAATCCAGACATACGAGGAGTGGAATGCGAGTGGCGATCCGGGAATACCCTCAGTTTGACAAGTTCTTTTCACGACGTGAACAATATATGATATTTGGTTTTTTTTAAACATCGACTCAATAAATGCAATGGCACAATAAATAGAATTTAAGAATTTAATTTTGACAAATAAATTTTCAAAAATTTTGGGGTTAAAAATTAGCAACAAAATTTTCAAATTTGGTAATTTGCAAATGGCTCCAGGGGGCCGAGGCCTGGGCTGGGCAATGGTCCGATCGGGAGGGAACGGTCCGATATCTAATCGGACGGTCCAATCCCTGTGCGGACGGTCCAATCCGAGGATTCGGACCGTCCGATTGCTGGGCTGACGGTCCAGTGGATTTGCCGCCCTGGGGGACGGCGGCGAATGCCCCCAGGGGGCCGAATACAAAATTACATTCGCTGCCCTGGGGACGTTCCCCAGGGCGGCGAATGTAATTTTGTATTCGGCCCCCTGGGGGCATTCGCCGCCGTCCCCCAGGGCGGCGAATCCACGTGGCCTCCCCGGGGCTAACGGCGGCCGGCGCCGTTAGCCCCGGGTGACAGGGATGCCATTCGCCGCCCTGGGCCACGGCGGTTTTTAAATCCCGCCGTGGCCCAGGGCGGCAAGAGGGTAGTTTTGCAAATGATCCAAATCGAAAATTAGTTTTGTAAATTAAAAAAAATTAAATTAGTAACAGTAAAAATTCGCGCCTGCAGAACGGGGGTTTCTCCCGTGCGCACGGCCGAAAATCCACGGTTTTTCCGAGCCAGGCCGCATGATTCGTCGCCGAACTTGGTCCACCGCGTTGGGGCGCCGAGGTGCCAATTCGTGGGCCATTCGGGTGCTCTTGGCGTCAGGCACCGTCGCGGACACGAATTTTTTATTTTTATATTTTTTTAAAAAAATATTTACAAAAGTATATTTTCATTTTGGAAATTTATAAAAATATACTCCTAACACTCTTTGGGATGGTGTTTTTTAAAAAACCCTCCCAGAGGACGATTTTATGACGTGGCAAACGGCCGTGGGCCGGGCAGCCAACGGCCTGCCCTTTTGTAGGCGGCCCCCTGGCCAGAAATAAACCGCCCTCTAGGAGAGCGGCAAGGAGGCCGTCTGCAAAAACACCGACCGCGGGGTTGACGCTTTTGCGGGCGGCCCCCTTGTCGCCCTCCCAGAGGGCGGTTTATCCTAGCTAGGGGGTCGCCTGCAAAATGACCGGCCCGTACCACCCTCTGAGAGGGTGGAGCGGTTTATTGTTGGGTCAATATAAAACCCCTTCCTAGCCTTCAAAAATATCATAAAATTCACAAAAATCACAGAAAAAAAGAAGAGAGAGCTGAGAGTAAGACTGAACAAAAGCAGCGAAATTCTACCGATTTGCTGATTTGTCCGTAGGTAAAATCTATTGTCACTTTGCAATTTTCATTTCTATTCATCAAGTGATGTAGTATGTGTACTATTGTACTAGTTATTTCACGGGTAAGTAAATGTTAGATTTGGTCCATAGGGTGTAGATCTAACGTAGTTGAGCATAACGGCTAGAGAGATAGAAATGAGGACGATGATGTTTCATTTTTTGCAGTAATGTGCAGTATACCCTAGGTATGTAGTTGTATACAGTATTTTTGGCCTAGCGAGTTATAACTTGCATTTATTTGGTTATAATGTAGGTTGCTATAAATGTGTTTGGTATGTCCAGTCGTCAACGACCTCCGATTGGTGTGTCTCCGCCGATGTGTTGGTGCGGAGATGATTGCAAAGTTGCAATGAGTGAGCAGGATCACACATACCGGCAAAGGTATTGGATGTGTACTAATTATGCCTACTCCCCAGAGAAGCCGAAGCCACAAGGGAAGAAAAGGAAGTCGAAGAAGCCAGTGGAGGTAATACGAATTATCTTGTAGTACGAAATATTTGAACTTTTGAACTAATAAATTTGTATATATCAAGGCACCGAAGCCTCCTCTGCCTCTGTGCGACTTTGTGCAGTGGATAGATACGGAGATCCGTCCAGAGGACGCATAGTTTTTTCGCAGGTCACGGGAATGGCACAGGGAGCGCTTTGAACGTCTTTGGGCGGCAGAAGCAGAGTGGGAGGCTGAGCAGAAAAGAAAGGAGGAAAAGGAGCGGCAGGAGCAGGAAGCTCATGAGGCAGACATGGAGAGGAAACGGGAGAGGGCACTACGTGCGAAGCAAGGTGGGCCGGAGGTGGTGAGGAAGGGAAAGTACCCACGCTGCACACAGTAGATACATATCTAGTCGGATGTCTATTTGAAATACCCTAAGGCATATAATAACGACAACTAGAAACATTTTATATGCCATTTGTACTTGTTGGATGGATAATTTTATTAGGTTCGTAAGCAATTAACGTGTGCTTGGTTGTCACCGCTAGGAATCTACTTTCGCCGTGAAGTTGAAACTTGAAAATTCATGTTTTTGATTAGTTTCGTTGCAAACGTAGACCGTGAGGAGTACATCGTTTAATCGACGAGCGTAAATAAAGTAAAGAGGTTTCTTTAGTAAACGTAGGATTAATAAAATATGACGTACAACAGGCTAACTACTACTGGTACAACGTACTATGGGCCCTGGCCATAACCTTTAGACCTCTTTGTCTTCCTACCCTGCGCTCGCACCTGACCCTAGGAGTACGTCAGTCGGTCTGGTGGTACGACACGGCCAACGCGGCTCGCCTGCATGAGTGTGGCAGCTGGTGGGTCATGTGTTTACGGTGGCGGAGCTCCTCAGAGCTACGAGGAACCTAGTACCTCCTGGATCTCCTCGTCCTCCAAGTCCTCCAAGTCGTCGCCCTCAAAAGGATCCGGTGCCCAACCGCTGCCGCGTGCGCCCTGCGCGGAGGAGCCAGCGCCAGCAAACAACCCCGACACTGTAGAGTGGAACCTTGTGTACAAAATTGTTGATAATTGCAAACCGGAAATTTGCAAGGCAAAAGTAAACTTTGATCTAACCTGAAGGACCTCCTGTGGTGGCCCTGGGGGCACTGCTTATGCCCTGCTGTGCGTGCGGTTGTGTGTGGTACACTCCCTGCGTGGACGTGCCAGCTCCGGAGGGATGTAGGTACGGTGTAGCGAAAGCTGCATGGAAGCATATTGATGTATAACGGTGCATGTCGTAGAAGGAAACATGTTATGGACTGATGGTTAGCAGAATTTACCTCTAGAGGGGCCAGCTGGCTGACTGGAACCCTGCTGGTGCACTTTTGCTCCTGTGGGCCGTGGCTGGTGTTGACGTACAACTACGGGAGGTACCACATCGACTGCACGATAAGTGAGCGCACGAATCACTATGTGTATCGACTGACGGATCCTCCCGAAAGTCGTTATCTGCTCCTACTCAGTCAACATGATCCCACCGTTCAACCATCAGAATGCCACGTCCATATCAGACTGAACTTGTCGCGCTGCGTCGGTCTATTTCAAATGTGACGTGAATATGTGTTAGAACCGTGGACACCTACAAAGGGAATAGCAAAGTGCAAAGAGAATGTGACTTACCGCGTGGAAGTAGTCCTGGTCACGGTGTGTAGGATACGTGTCAGTCGTAGCGGCGACATGTGGCTGTGGATCATCTGGGGTGAACGTCACGCATGTGCGGGTGCGGGACTGGTACCACCTAAGGTATGCTAGGTAGGTATCCTCAGTGTGCGGACGTACCTCGTCAATGACCTCCTCCGTCACCAACAACCAGCCGTCCACATACCTTTGCCGTCGGGGATACCACTGAGTACCGCCTACCTGTTCCCTATGATTATACTTATTTGCAGAGAGTGCATTAGACTTCATTAAAGAGTTATAGTACTCAACAAAGATCACAGCTATACTAACCGGTGCACGTTGCGTGGCACAGCCATCTCCACGGGCACAGGGAAGACCTGACGTAGGCAGAATTGTCGCATCGCGCGCTGCGGACAGTAGGGCTCGACGAAGATGTCGAGCACCAACGACATTGTCGTCATCCAGTACGCCTGGTCGCACGTGCAAAGAGCTGAGAGTCCGAGCGGTGCACGGGCCGCGATGGCCTGTGGACTATATGGCTCCCAGACGACGTCGCTGGGCTACAGGCGGTCGAACTCCATAACGAAGTCGGAGTATGCCCTCCTAACGTGCGTGTGGGTGTAACGACGCTGCAAAGTAGGACAGGGGGAACACGTCAGTGTTTGCGCATAAGTGGTAAATCTAGAATTTCACGTTATGTACCTCACGACGACACCATACCGTCCGCATAGTCGGACGTTCCTCGGCCGACTGCCCATACATGCCTCCAAGGCCGCCCTCGTAGGGAGAGTGTTGAATCAGAGGGCGGCCTATCGCGAACCGCTCGGCCGCCCATAGCTGCAGAAGGAGAGGGCAACCGGTGAGAATCGCACCTGGAGCGGTCTTTGTGCACTCGTCACAAAGAGCATGGTACGTCGCCGCTAGCACAGCAGATCCCCAACTCCACTGCGGTACGCAGCCATCCTCGCTGTCGGCGATCGTACGAGCGTAGTGGATTAGTCCCTTATCTACCGTGTGCCCTGTCGTGCTGGTGAACATCACCCACCTGAACAGCCACAACAGGTATGCCTCCAAGCTCCGCCGCACCAAGTATTCGTCGGCATCTGGGTCTAGCTGATCAGGCTGTAAAACAAGATTATAGTCAGCACCACTGTTGTTTTATTAATCGGATGATTGTGAATCGAAGGAATCCACGACTTACGGTGAACTGTAGCAGCCACACCTGCGAGAGGCCACTCGTGGTGTAAGGCGGTAACGAACCTGGCCTACCAAGTCTAGGTTGACAATGCACGACCTCGAATAGAGCAGTGATGTCCTGCGACCAACCATGCACCCCATCAACCGGACCGACTATACCCTTGCGAGGGGAAGTCCCAGTAGGTAGGACACGTCCTGGAGTGTACGAGTCATCTCACCGCTTGGTAGGTGGAACGTGTGTGTCTCCGGTCTCCAACGATCCACCAGTGCTGCCAGAAGTGACCGGTCAGCATCCCATCGCCTGACGGGATCCCTCTCGTCCGGTACGAGCTCAACTAGCCTGCACAGCGAAAGAAGTCCAACCTCACGCAACCTGCAGAATATAGCACTATAGCCAATATTGGGGAACATAGATATGTACAAATGATGTGAATTGTGGGACCCCAAAACAGGACCCTCTGTGTACACGTACTAGCCCCAGGATCACGCTAGCACACACCGTCACAAGAATAATATCATAGCCAACATCACGAAGGAAACCAAACTATTTATTAATAAATTGACCGTGACAAAGCCTTATGGCTAAAGTTTACATGTATTATGCCACGAAGGGCATAAAGAAAACAAGATAGCAACGGAAATAAAATAAATACGTGTAAACTCCATTTAACATGCCACAAGCAGTCAACTGGGGTACACGGCCTATTTGTCGTCTTCAGCAGCAAACTCCTCCAGAAATAGCGGAAACCTTTCTTTTGGAATTGGGGGAGAATTGCAAGGTGAGTACATGGAATACTCAACAAGTACACGAAAATATGCATATGCACAGATGACAAAGAAAGGCTAAGGCTATTTTGCATAACACAGCAGTTGCAGTTATAAACAATTTATAAACAGAGATCGAAAACAACGTTCTAAATAACGGGTATTACCATCCAACCATCCACACAGGACCACATAGCTAAATTCATTTTCCTGCACACAGCATCATTACCATCCCTTGTTTTCGCAAACTACCCCTCATTTGAATTCACTGAGCATGTCCATGACCGCGGACGCGGCTATTCCAATAGATTAGTTAAACACTCTGCAGAGGTTGTACAACTTTATCCACAAGATACATCATCCTCTTAACAACCATGCGCAAATATCACACTTCTCATTGTGTGCGGCCAAGGAATCTGTAACAAGACTTTTTAGAAACTCTACCTCAACACTGCCTTCCCCCATGAGACACCTTTCCCTCGCACAGACAAGAAAGTACCCATGGCTAACCATAAAACCTATCATCTAACCATCTGGGTCGACAGTGCTAAGACTCAGAATCCTACTGGGTCAGGTTCTTCCCATTAGGGCATGTGGTTGTATGTTAGGCCCAGGTCATTGGCTTATGAAGTAAAGTCCTTAATTGACCAGGGCAACTTGCCAAGTCTACAGTAGCACACAACCCAACGTTAGGCTCACACAGAGACCTAACCTGGTAAGGATCACACAGATACCTTACCCTCTTACTAGGTTCACACAGAACCACCCATCACCCCAGTCCAAAACATTTTATCGGCCTGTTATTTACTACACGGTGCAACACATGCTACCCGAAAGATATCACACAGCCACACAGTTCAAATAAAACAGTGATAAGTATATCATTAATCATTATTATATTTTGCTTGTAAAACGACTTTGAGCGGGGCTAAGCAATTACTAATCTATCATGAGTTGACCCCTATGTTCAACTCACAAAGGATAGGGTGACAAGGTATCACAAGATATTCAATAATTGAAGACATGGAATAACAACAATTAGGTCATACTACCCATCGATAATTTATAAATAAAAATAATGCATGTTTTACAATAAAACAGTTTATAAATTGGGTCCAATATGTTCAAAGGGTGTACTTGCCTTGCTCCAAGTATTGCCCTTGCCCTGCGTCTTCAGTGGCGAACTGCTCCTCGGCTCCCGCGTCTAAACGTTCGCAACAAGAAACAAATAAATACAAGAACATAGTCTAAATAACACTAATTAAAATAACCAACTAAACCAGAAGATAGAGCTTGATTTTACAAGAATTTAGGAAAAAGTACGGGTCAAATCGGGGTCCGGACGGATGAGATATGAACTCCGGAAGTTTGAGAACAGGGAAAAACCTAGGAGAAGGAAAAAGGAATATTCTAAGAATATTCTTTGGAATTTAAATTCAGAAAATTGATCTATTTTTGTTAAGGAAAAAGGAGCGGGGTCCACTGGTCAGTGAGATGGTTCATAATGGACTCGGTCTACGGACCAGAAGGGTGAGAGGTGCGGTGGACATGATAACGTGGATGCCACGTGACGACACGTGTACCAAATTGTACGATGTGATGATGATGTGGCGATGACAGGGCGAGACCTAGGGCTGACATGGCGAGGTGATGTGGCAAGATTGGACTAAGAAATCCTATGGCTAAGATTAAATCTAGGAATCCAACGGTGTAGATCAAAAAGGAACTTTTTCAGCTGCGGGGCCCACATGTCACTGTCACCAGGGACGGCATCTTCACACTGCACGGCCATGGCAGGGGAGGACAGCAAGGCCCAGCGATGGCAATCGGGGTACTAGGACGTCGGCTCAACCGGCAATGGCAGCGGCAGCTCCCCGGCGAGCGGCTGTGGCATAGAGGAAAGACCCCGAGGACGCCTGTGGCTCCTGAGGCCTCCAGAATGGCGGTGGCGGGTTGGAGGAGGACAAGCAGGGGCAGAGGCGCCATTAGGGGAAGAAAGCAAGGGCACTGGGGAGATGCCGGAGATGGGGGAAAAGGATGACGGCAGGTTGGAGCTCACCGGTGGGTGAAGGCGAAGATGGTGGCGACGACGACCATGGCAGCGGCGGCTTCGAGAGCCGGGGCGGCGCTCTGCTTGCAGGGTGGCGCGACTTGCTGGAGCGGCGACGCACGGGACGGCGAGCTAGGGCACGAGTGAGGGGCGCTGCTATTTATGGAGGAAGATTAGGGCACGGTGGCGGTGCTGTCTCGGAGTCCTGCGGCAACACGGCGAAGTCGGGAGGAGCGGCGGCGCACGGGATGGGCCAGGTGGTGGCGCGGCTGCAACGGCGGTGGGCCGGGCTCTGGCAGCGGCGCAAGAGCAGGCCGGGCTCAGTCGGGGAGAGCAGGCCCGGGGCGCGGCGCAGGCCGGTGGCAGTTGGGCCGGCCGCAGCACAAGGGGGAGAAGGCCTTCGGCCCTTGGCCGAAGGAGGAAGAAGAGAGAAAAAGAGAAAAAGAAAGAAAGGCAAGAGGTTGAGTGGAAAAAGGGAAAAGAAGAGGAAGGAAGGGAAAAAGAAAAGAAAGAATTGCAGGGGCCTTTTTGGAAAATTGCCGAATTCGGACCCTTTGAATTTGTTGAGATTATTTAGAGAATTAGGGAATAAAAATGAATTTCTGGGGAATTAGAAATTTGTACGGATGCAAAAATTAGAGTCTTTGAATCTGGGGAAAAAATAAATTGGGAAACAAGCTCCACTTCTGAAATCCAAATAACCTCGATTAAGAAAACGGAAATAAATCACACCGTAATTAATTATTTAATCATATTAAATTCTTTTTATTATGAAATTTTTCATTAAGCTGTTTGAGGCGAATAAACCAGAAGTGGATTTTCGCAATCGGACGAAAAGAACAGAAAACGAAAAATCCGGACGTGATATGAATGAATGTTGGTACAGCTCTTACCTCTTATGGAACTGAAAGTCTATCCGCAGGAGGTGACGTGAATGCCGTGGACGGAAGGTGCCTAGCTGGGCACTCTCGACGGCTGACAAGTAAGACTGCTAGGACCGGTCGAGCAGCTCCGGTGTCTGGTACGCCATACTTGCATGCAAATAGAGAGTTAGCGTAATTTTTATTGTCAAAGCAACAAGTAAGAGTAAGTTCGCAAAGTTAATTGAACAACCATATTACAAATTATTGTTAAGATTTATAGCATTATTACATGACAATAAAAAACAACAATATGGTACATATCGTTCTATAATAAAGATTAAGCATGCAACAAAGCAGGAAAACTTAAGTTATAGAATTTCTATTACATCGATACATGGACTAACACTACACCGTAGTATCACCAAATGCTCGAGAACGTCTAGGACGGGGTCGTTTTGAAGTTGTGCCTTCACCCGTAGGACGACTACCATCAGCGCCTGAACCTGACGGTCCAGGTTCCATTGCACTTGGACCGGTTGCATCCTTCGGACATTTTTTTTGTAGGTATGGCCTATCTGGTCGCACTTTGAGCAACGTTTATACCTTCCACCGGTTTCTTGCGGCGACCTGCTTTATCCCTCAATTTTGTTGGGTCAAGAATGTAGATAGCTTGAGGATGCTCGGTAGTAAATGTCCCCGTAATGCCGAAGCCGTATATCTCTCCACGCCAGGTACTGTAGATTGCTTCTTACATGAAATAAGGTAAGACAAAATGACGTGCTTCTATCCCGCACTCACCGCTCGTGGCAATAACATAAGAACATGGCTTGTGGAGCAGAGTAAGCTTTCAGCACGAGCACTTGTAGGTCCCGTCTTCCTTCAGCACGCACTCCTGTACAACTCTTTTGCAGTAGATTCCACGCATGCCCTTGTCGACACACAATATTTTAAATCTATGCTCTTGTGTACCTTGAGGTGTAACTCGATGTCCTCGAGTCTTATTACTTTTATCTTGCATGTAATTAATTAGTAGTGGGCCAAAGAAAAGATTATTGTCTGCCATTGAGGGGCTAGCTGCTCTGAACCGATCTCTGAAGTACTTGCTGTGCCATATAAGATAAATTCAACAATGCCAACAAGTGGGAGCCCTCGAACACTACGCATCATCCAGTTATAAACCTCTGCCTAATTTGTGGTCATTATGCCGAATTGAGAACCATCTTTATCATACAACAAGGCCCATTTCTCCTTTTGCTCATTCTCAATCCACTCCAAAAAATTTCTAACCAACGATGCCGACCTTCTTCTGATATGAGGTCCGTCACTTGATAGAGGTCTAAGAGCTTGTGGAGCCTCATCCCTTACAAGGGTAACCCTCCTGGACTGCTCATTTGTTTGTTTAGATATCAGCTCATCCAACCTACTCCAAAGCTCATTGAATTTGTTCTCCTGAGTCTGGGTGCACAGCCTCTTGAAAAGATCTATAAGGTGATTATTCTTAAACTGCCTATAGAAATTAGCACCCATATGACGCATAGACCATCTACTTTGAACATCGGACCACCTTGGTAGGTACCCCTTCTCAGCACATCCATCCCTTAATTCCTCAATTGCCCGCAGCAAGCCGGCGTGACGGTCATGTATTAGGCATACGTCTGTGTAACGCCTCCCGCCCCAACACCACATATAGTGATACCGGATACTAGAGAGAAAGCGCCGCAGGAGACTGGCGTGAACCAACTCCCACGGAACCGCGATGCCGGTACCAATCCCAGGAATCCTTGCTGGTACCCGCGGTCAACGGAGATGTACCATAGCAATTAACTATATATATATATATATATATATATATATATATATATATATATATATTTATTATACCTTTATAAGTTGCGACTTTGGATAAGCCCTGAGCAGCAACCTGCAAACAGAACAGCAGCAGCGGAACGACAGCGCAGTGAGAACCCAATCCACAAGCAACGGCTTGGGACTAAGAAAGAAACCCTAATCTTCACTTCAACTTCACTCTTCCTGAAGGAGGGGAGAAAAGGAATGGATTGAGTACTTTCCTACTCAGCAAGTCACGGAAAATGTGAGTTATGCAGGCTATCAAAGATAGGCTAGAGTTTATTTCACTAACCTTTTCATTTGAAAATATTTTTGAAAACCTAAGTGTGGGTTGTCTCATTGTGACTGGAAGGAGGCTCTCGCCTCGATCCTGTCCGCGAATTGCTTTTCAACAACTCGAGCGAACGAAACAGATTTTAATTGTTCTCAAGTATTCTTATACCACCTGTCGAATCACGACAGCGGTTCAGTGGATCTACCCTCAAGCAGTTTTCCACTGTATCAATATCTATTACTTTATTTTCAATTTCGCCCACTTAGGACGTAATCTCATTTTTCCTTTTACTTTAGTCCCATCCAGGACATTATCTCATCTCATAACTTGTCTCGATGGCTCCCCAAGCCATCCTTAACTCAACTCAAAACATATATCGCTCCCACTCAAGAAGCCCTAACTATGATGCCAATCGACATCCCGGGTCACACAGTCCCGTTGCAGACCAGTAAGGTCATCCATTAGCCACAAAGGCCGATTCTGGTAATGATTCCCATACCACAAATCACTTTCGTAAACACTTGCAAACAAATCTACACTAGAGGAATCACCTCACATTGCCCGTAACCGTGGGCACGGCTGTTCGAACAGTTCATTAGATCTTTGCAAAGATTGCATGCTTTACCCACACGACGCGAGCTTACTCCCACGCTGGCCAAGCGGAGAGATTCGCGACAAAGCCTTTCCAGGATAGCACACTGCCCTATAAATGGGTGCTCACTCTTAACCAAGTACCAGGAACTCACTTCCTGTACTTAGGGACGGGGGTATATCGCCCTCTAGGCACCCAGCCAGTCCCACATTTATTAGCAACCGAAAACCATCCTGGGAACACTAATTACTCAGCCAGGGGTGTCCCATTCCACCCGTGTGGTCGCACTGTGAGATGCTCGGATGGAATTCCCCAAGGAATCAGTCCTTATATGCGAATACGAAGTGCCACCACACAGGCGATCACTTTGCACCGCGGAAATTTTTGCAAATAAATTTTATTTCGCAAACTTGCCGACATCGCATGTCGGGTTTTTAAATCTTTGGAAATCCAAATTTTCCCAAATCGACAAACAATAGTGGTGTGGGTGGAATCATCAGAATCCGTGCCCAGAGAGCACGATCACCGAGATACCACGAGGTGGAGCAACAAGGAATAGGGTATCAAAGACCTACAGGGTTTATGCAACTACCGGGCAGGTCCGTCGGTTCGACACGCAAACCAAGGCCGATCAATTTAACGTGAATACTAACCGTGCAATTTGGCAAACAAAACATTTTAAATTTAGGAGCAATATGGTCAAGGAGTGACTTGCCTCAGACTTCGTCTTCAAACTTCGCAAAAATCCGACGTTCGACGAATTCCCGAAGTGTTGACTATGCGCGAAACGAGAGAAAAACATACAAAACCCTAGAAATAATATACTATTATTAATAACTAATAGTGCCATGAGGTAGATCTCATTTTTAGAAAAATTTAGAGACTTGAACGGGGTCAATCGGAGCTACGGTTGAAGAGATATGAATTTTGGAAGTTCTAGGGATTTTTATAGAAAAGAAAAGGCTTATTTGAATTTGGAAAATTGAATGATTGGAGGAATAATGGCTGGCAGGTGGGGCCCATGTGTAAGTGGCAAAGGAGAGAGAAAGGGAGTAGAGCCCACATGTCAAGGACATAGAGGAGAGAGAATTGGAAGGGCCCACATGTCATAGGAGAGAGAAGGGAGTCACTGTACAGGGGCCCACATGTCAAGGTGACAAAGAGAGATGACAAAAGGGGGGCCACATGTAAGAGAGGGAAGGAGAGGATCACTGTACTTTACTGTGCATAGGCCCACATGTAAGTCTCAGAGAGAGAGGGCATGGCCCATATGTCAATGGCTCGGGGTTCAAAATATAGAGGGCCCACTTGTCAGTTGGTGGGGGTGTCGGACGAGATACAGGAGTCGCCCGGGGAAAAGATCGACAGCGCACGGCGGCCGAGGGGACGCCGACGAACGGCGGCGAGGGAGGAGGGGCGGCCAACGGGAACGGGATGAGGGGAGCACAGCGAGGGAGGTGAGTGGCTCGGATTTCTTGGATGGTGGCCGACGGCGGCGGGCGGCGAGCAACAGGAGCGGCGGAGAGAGAGAGAAGGATAGGGCGGCGGCAGTGAAATGCCGGCGGCACCTGAGGCGGAGCTTGGGGATGGACACGGTTGGGGGCGGTGCTCTGCGGGGAGGAGAACGGAGGGAGAAAACCGAGCTCTTACCACGCGCAAAGGCGAGCTCCGAAGCGGCAACAATGGCGGGGCGGCGGCGGCCAATTTGGGCGTTTCTCGTCCCGGCGGTATTTGGGTGGCGGTGAGGGCGGAGCGATGTTGCTGCACGTCGGGGATTACAACGGCGGCGGCGGCTTGGTCGATTGGGCTCAGGATTGGTTGTATTTGGGCGGGCCGGAGAAGCAATGGTGGTGGCGGAGAGAGAAATTTGGAGAGGAAGGGATGAGCTGGTTCGGCGGCTCGGGGTTCAAGCAATGGCGGGGTCTAGGGGTATTTATAGGTGGTCGAGTGCCGCTACCCAACGGCTAATAGAGGCGGTGGAGCTCTATGGCAACAGGACGTGGCATTGTGGCATAGCTGTGGCCGACGTCATCGCCGGGCCATGCGGTCGCCAGGGAGGAGAAGACCGAGAAGATGGCGACGGGACGAGACGGTATCCCGCGCGCGTGAGCCTTAATTTTGGAGCTCGATGGCGAGAGAGGCTTCTCGAGCTTCATCGGCTTTTGACCGGGGAAAAGTTGAGGGAGAGGAGGAGCGCGATTCGCGCCGGCGGCCGAGGGGCATGTCCTGCGGGGTTGATGAGGGGGGCCACGTGCTTGCCTTGGCTGGGACAGGGAGATATGGGCGTAGACGGCTTGTGTCGGGGAGGGGTCGAGAAGAATCGAGAGAGAGCGAGGAAGAAGAAGACGGGGAAGACGACGATGCCGACTGACAACAGGGCCCGAGGTCGGGGCACGCGTGCGTCGCGCGGCCGTGCACGAGCGTGCGCCACATGGGCAGCGGTGTGCGCGTCCTGCGCGGGCCGATTGACTGAGGGGCCCATTTGTCAGCCGGGGGGGGGGGGAGGAAACTCGGCTGGGCCACGTGGGAGAGAGAATGGCAGAGGCCGGGAGGGCCAGAAGAGAGGAGAGAGGCGGCCCGATGGAACAGTGGCGCCTAATATTTTTCCAGGAGTTGATTTTGAAGGTGTTTGTTGATTTTCTAATGGGGATTTAGTACAAAATTTTTATATCTTGGACCATAAAATTTTCTGAGATTTTTGAGGAGGGCTTGGGATATTTGTCTGGAGATATATATATATATATATATATATATTTATATATATATATATATATATATATATATATATATATATATATATATATATATATATGGAAGAATTTGATGGGGATTTTGGAGGATTGAAAAGGGTATTAATTTTGGAATTGGTGTTTGGTTTCTCGAGGATTAAATCAAAGGAATTTGAAGAGGGACTTTGATATGGATTTACATATATACATGTATATATACACACACACACACATATATATATTTGAAGGGAAGGTCTTGAGAGAGAATTTGAAAGGATAAATTGGAGTTTTAATTTCGGATTTGGGATTTGGACTTCTGGGACTTTTGGGAAACTTCTGAGAGGGGTTTCTGTGGATGGGATTTGAGCAGATGTATATATTGATTTTTGGATGATATTTGGAAAAAGGAAGGAGATTTAAAAGATGACTGGATTCGGATTTTGATTTAAAACTGGGACTTGATTCTCAGGGATATTTTGGAAATTTTGTAATGGAATAGAATCGAGTACCTCGAGGGAATATTAGAACTTGAATTTAATTCTTGGGATTTGAGGATTTTTGGAAATATATATTTGGCAGCTTTCGGGAAGGGAGTTCTCGATGGAACTTAGGGTTTTCGAGAGGAATAAAATCACGGGATTTAAATAGGGGGCTTCAAAGGTGATTTCTAAAGGGTTTCATTGGAGGGCTTTGAATTGCAAAATTCAAACCCGAGTTCAGAGAATTTTTGGGAGGAGTGAAATAAGAGTGTTTTAATCAAAGGCTTCCGAAGGGATTCGAAGGGGGTTTAGATTTTGAATTTTTCCAAGGGAGTTTTGAGAGAGACAATCGAATTGCAAAATTCGAGTCTCGAAATTTAGGAGAGAGTTTGGGACTGAAGATTTAGGGTTTCAAGGAAGGCTTTGATCTGAGATCTACGGCACTTAGTCCTTAAGCACACACAAAGATTCAAAAAATTTTGAAATTAGGGTTTTTACGAAAATAGTTTTTAACAGCCTAGAAACCGGGGCGTTACAGTCTGGCCTCATTCGTACAACTACAGACTTAACCCTTTCTAGAAACCAGTACTAGCTATTGGTGTTCTTGCTCTCAACAAAAGCAAAAGCCACCGATACAACTTGGTTGTTCCTGTCAACTCCAATTGCTGTCAATATCTGCCCTCTGTACTTTCTGGTCAGGATTGTCCCATCGATGCAGAGGATGGGACGTCAATGCACAAATGCCTGAATACAAGCACCTAATGCAAAGAATACCCATTGCAAACACTTTGATTACCATGATCAATTGATGGAAAAGCTTTTAGGTCGTAGCAGGTCTCCGGATTCCTCTAAAGAATACAGTCTAACAGACAAGGTCAATTATCATAAGATGTTTCAAATGTGTCAAACCTCCTCTGCAACCTTCTGTTTCGCCCTCTATGTCTTAGCATAGCTAATTGTGTATTTGAATTTCTCTTTAATATGTCTAACGATTGACCTTGATTCGTACTCTAGGTTGTTCATAATATGGGAGTATATCTCTATTGCAACAAATACAGATGTCATATTTCTATGGTATTTCTCGACACCTTGTAAATAACATGAATGCTCGATTACAATTGAAACTTGCCAATAATCCTTCCATTTACCCTTGAATGCGTGTAGCCGCTATAAACACCCATCCTTCACGCACTTCACTTTATACCCCGACTAGCTTGACTTCACGACCGAGAACTCACTTTGAAGTGACACTGCCTATTGTTTTACTGCCTCCTTCAAATCCTCTATATATGCATACTTAGCCCCCTAGATGACCTCGTTCTCCTTATACTCCCATGGCACATGATGCCGCTCGGAGATAACAAGGTCGAAGAAGTCCTCGTTGCTCCATTCTGCAGGCATCACGTTATGCTCATTAGACGAATTATCATCCTTTGCATGGTCGTTTTCAGCATCTTCCCTATCCATTTCTTCAACGATGGTGTCGATTAGTTCTCCCTCATCTGTCGCACCTGTTGGCTGTCTATCTCCTTCATTCCCTCCATTTTTTTCCATTGTTTCGGCATCACCTCCCGTCGTACTTGGACCCTCATTATCTTGTACGGGCATTGCAGCAGCGGTGTTATCTTTCTCATATACTGACACAAATATGCCTAGTGGCTAACCACGTTAGAATACATTCTCCACATACCATCTCCAAGTGGCAGTGTAATCCACCGGTATTAATTCCCAAAAAACAACCTTCAACTGCACGACTGACTACAACATACAAGGTTATTGCGTTGATCTAGGGGTCGAATCGAAAGCCTCGCATCAGCCAGTTATACACTAACCCAAAACTTCTCTCAGTTGGCCTATCAATGCCCTTAGCCGTTGAACTAAACTCCGACAGATCTACACTTTGTGGACCATACCTAACATTCTCTTGCCCATGAAATAACTGAAATATCACCTTATTTGACATCTCTGTTGATAAAAAAATACAGTTAAACTAGGTACCAATATTCTCCTCATATCTAATACCGTGTAATCGAGATTTTATAATTACCATCTCTACACAAATTACGTCGCCTAACAGATTGACTAAAAACCTACAGATTTACGAGTAATAACTTATTTTCATATAGTACTATACACGTAACTAGTACAATACTACATCAATTCTTGCATAGAAATAGAAATTGCAAAGGGACAATAGATTTTACCTGCAGACGAATCAGCAAACTGGCAAAGCTTCGCTGCTTTCATTCAGCCTCGCTCTCAGCTCTCTCTTCTTTTTTTCTGTGATTTCTGTGAATTTTATGACATTTTTGGAGGCTGGGAGGGTCTTATACTAGTCTAGCAATAAACCGTCCTTCCAGAGAGCGGCAAGGGGGTCGCCCGCAAAAACGTCGGCCCCACGGTTAGCGTTTTTGTAGGCGGCCCTCTTGTCGTTCTCTTAAAGAGCGGTTTATTTCTGGCTAGGGGACTGCCTGCAAAAGAACATACGGCTATCGGTCGTCCGGCCAACGGCCATCTACTATGTCATAAAATCGTCTTCTGGGAAAAAACGTGCTTCCAGAGAGTGTTGAGAGTATATTTTTGTAAATTTTTAAAATAAAAATATACTTTTATAAATATTTTTTTAAAAAATATAAAAATAAAAAATTCTCGCGGACACAACCGTGGACCTGGTTGGAGAGTCGCGCGCTCGTGGCATCTGTACATGCATCACCTGCGTGAACGCAGCGGCGGCCGGTGTTGCCGAGCCTGCCCGTGGCCAGTGGGACGGCAGGCCGAAGGCGCGACACGCGGCATGTAGGAGGGCAGAATTACCGCACGTGCAACAGATGGTCGCGCTGTTTACTCTGTGCTCAGTGAGGCGGTGAGGCATGCTTATGCTGTGAGACCGGCTTTGCTGGAGTAGACAGCACAACACATGTCGACATGATGGTGCCGTAACTAGACGCTTGTACAGCCGTCTGTGTCCCTTTTGGTATCGGTGGCTTAGGCTCAGTGAAAAAGAGAAAAACTGCTAAACGGTGTGTTTTTTATAAAAAAAGTTTATATTAAAGTTATTTTAAAAAATTATATTAAATTTTTTTTTATCAATGGCTTAGGCCAATCCCAGTTTATATTTTATTGAGGTTTTATACATATTAAATAAAATGGTACATCAATATATATGATGACATGACAAAAAATTTAAAGAGATAGGAGCAGTTTCATCAGAATAAAACTGGTGTTCACCGCTTCCAACACGTTGAAAACCATGTGGAACTTCTATTGATAAGATCTGTGTTTCATCTCCATATGTTTTATCAACTCTTATTAGTCACTTAGATATATCATTTAAATGATATGTTAGCATATAAAACCGTGAAATAAAACGTTGCATTGAGAGTAGTTTTATCCATCAACTCAAATATCCTTAGATGATATGACACTCTTAAAAACCGCGTAATGAAATCTTGCACTGAAAATGGGTTTATAGGCTCCTTTGAAACGAAGGATTTTCATAGAATTTTTAAAGAATTCAAATACTATAATTTTAGGTAGTCCTTTGGTTTGTAGGATTTGGTTAGAAAAATTCTATAGGATTCCTTATTTTCCTTTACATTTTGGAGGATTTGAAGCATGAGCTCAAACCTCATGGTTCAAATTCTTTAGAGAAGCTCAAGACACCCTCTCTCTCCATGTCTCCTCTTAATTCTAATCTAATAATATTCTTCCTCCAGAATTTGTGTGAAGTATCTGAACGACCAATTCAGCAAATTTCTATATTTTAATTCCTATAGGATTTTATATGATGTGACACTCAATTGCTATGTTTTTCCTATTTCTATGTTTTTTTATTTCTTGCGTTCTAAAGAGCCCTAAGTCTTTGCACAGTTCTTTACATGCTTCTCCAGCCGTTCCGGAGAGAGAGAGAGAGAGAGAGGAGAAAACGTCATGTCTCTGGCAGAGTCTCACATAGTAAGAAAAGTTCAGGAAGTAGCGTATAATAGTTCAGTTTTCTGTTGCTACCCACAAATAATTGCGTATAATAGTTCAAACATTAGAAACTGGTATGTGTGTCCTGTTTAGGACATAGAACTGTCTCCTGGCTATTTAAAATACTGGCTGAAGAAATAGATATTACCAATTGGAACGAGACAGCTTTACTTGAAGTGCAGCTCTAGCTGAATGTTTATTATGCCTCTTGAGTCTGAAGAAAGGGCAAAAGAACCAATGGAGTATAGACACAATGGCTGACAGTTGTGCTAACTACGACGTTTCCACTTGGAATTGGTTATTCCATAAAATCAAACTGTGTGAAACAATACTCTGCACCAACGACAACCTTTTTCAGAGAAAATAACAAACATGCAGCAATTGACACTCCTGTGAACTGTGAAGTGTTAAGTGCCGCCCATAATTCGTGTCACCAGCAATGGCCCCCGGAAGCCTCATTTCTCCTCGCTTTTGGGTGTGTTACAGCGACACAACGCAATACAAAATGCAGCCACTTGCCCGCCAAAAGTACATGGGACCTCCTCACCTCACTCTTTGAGAACAGCTAATAGGGAATCTGCATCCATTTCTTAACTGCATTTTATATCTACTGGCTAGATGCTAATGCTCTCTCAGACTCCAGGTGCAATCACACATCCTGCAGACTATATTTTAATGATCAGAAGCCGGCTGATATGAAAATGTAGTCAATTGCTGTAACTTGTAAGATTACCAGGGAGTCGCTGTCCCCCAAACTGCAAACCAAAGCAACCGTGATTACTCTACATGCAATAGCATGAGTACAACAAAACCATAACATGATGTAGCAGTACTACTACTTATATTAATTGGCGCCGATTCATCGCATTGCGGCTGTCGTGTTACTGCCGCAACAAGTGCATGTAAGATTACATAAAGAGTAGCATTTTCTATATGTCCTTTAATCTCTCGGAGAGGCAATGGACGTAGAGGAGGTGATTAAGGAACGGGACGGTTTCCTCATCCACGGCAGGAGACGGTGAAGTAGGCAGCGCGGCATGTGACTATGGGGAGACAGGCTCCTTGCGCAGGAGGCAGCTGTCACGAGAGCCATGGAGTACCAAACTGTACGCTCCAATGCCATAACACAAAACGATGTACTTATGCGTACTCCTGATTTGACACAGGCAGCTCGTACCGTAAATGCGACACGAGCTCGAGAGAAGATCGAACAGCTACATTAGATTACAAAGAAAATACCGTTCCAAAATAAACACACTTCTAGTATAATTTTAGTAGTAGAGGGAAAATATTAAAATGTCTCTTGTTAATGAGAAATTAATATTGGTCAGTATATAGGTAAGATGTACTTAAAGGATAAAATTTCTTAATTTATAGATCAAAAATAGATAAAAGAGTAAAAATGAACTTGGGAGAGCAGAGATCGATGTTGGCTGCGTAGCATTCAGAGTACGCGCCACTCGATGTAGCCAGGGAAGATACAACAAGGAATTGTAAAGCGTCAGAATGTCAGCCAGAAGAAGCTGTGAACCGTGTGCTTTGTCAGGCAGAAGAAGCTGCAAGTATATTGATGGGGATGAGCCTTTTTATAGGCCTGCTTCGTGTTGCAGTAATGGCTCGTTCGTCGGATTCCCAAGACATGCATGGTGTCGCGCCCATCTCGGTCCGCTGCTGCTGATGGATGGATAGGGATCTGGATATATCGAGCGTTGTCATGGCATGCCATGTCAATCGGTCAGGCCAGTACTATAGCTTTAGGCTAGCGTTAGTGTGGTCATGATGCACGTACGTGGCTGCCGAATCGCTTCGGAAAACGATGCTGTCTCGCGCGCACGGCGCGGCGGCCGCTGCAGCCACCACCGAAGGCGCCGCGATGTTGCCGCGGCGCCCGTCCTTCGTGCGTGCGTTAGCCTGTTTCGCCACCCATCCAGCGGCGCGTCAAGTCGCGGCATGCACGCATCGGTGTTCGTTTCGTCGTCGGTTACGCGCGGTGCCGGCCTTGACGGAGATATCAAAAATCGCTGGCGCCGCCTTTCCAACCGAGCCCCCTCCCCTTCTTCGCGGAGTACGCCCATGCTCCGTAACAACTTTCTCTCCTACTATCGTTGCAGACGAACAGTGTCTCGCTTGGACTCTTTCAAGCTGTACTAAAACACTTGACTCTTACAAGCTCTACTACACAAAGGTGTCAAACAGTACGCATCGATTGATGAGCACTAGAATGAGCAGGCAAAGGAGCTCGATCCTCGGGCGGTCAAAGCGAGCGCCGTTCGCTCGCTCGGTCGGAGATAGCCTGCGCTGCCGCTGGCTGCACGCTTGCAGCCGTGCAGCGGTGGCTGTCAATGTAGTTGTAGGTAGGCCGGGCTGCCGATTGATTGCATCAATGCCGATCGGATCACGGGTGTCTCACCTGGATCTGGACCACACCGTCTAGAATTTGCAGGATAACAACATGCATTTGTCTTGTTTGCTCCAGCACTAGACTACTTTTCTGTCTTTCTCCCTGCAGCCTGAGGCAACAGCAACACTACTAGCTAGTACACCACTCTACTACGCTTAATTCGCCTGAGGCGAGAGTTCTTCTCCTGGCAGCCGCCTCGGCACTCACAATCTAGCTAGCTAGACTGGATGCACAACTTGCCCTACCTGCTTACTCCTATATGACTTATCACCAGAGCCAGCACCGCTCGTATGACTTATCATCATCTTGGCAAGAACTCGAAATGGGTTGTGCAAAGAGCATAAAGGGTATCAGCTCACCACCAAAAGAGAGCGGTTTGCTGTTGCAATCACCCCAAGTTCAGGTGTTTCGTCTCCTCTAGTCTGGAAAGGAAACCATGATTCATCAGCCACGACTGGCACATTCTCCTGAGTCCTGAGCAAGTGAGCATGCATGCCCACATTACTGGTCTAATAACTAAGCTGTATTCACAGATGCTTGTAACATGACATGTGCAACATGGCACATGCCCGAAAGCTAAACTAAGCTAATGGATTTTGGTGGTGGTGTTCCTATCTGCAGGGAGAGCCAAAACCTCCGCACAGCCCCTTGCACCTTCCCTCCAGCTGCTGCCGGCACCGACCTACGCCGCGGCGATGGTCTCACCGCCGCTGCTGGACTGGTCGGAGCCGCTGGCGCCGGAGACAGCCGGGGTGTCCTTGATGGAAGTGAGGGAGCAGTTCTGCTCCCTGCGCTCATGGTACTCAATCACCCGCTCCCTGCACTCCTGGCTGCAGAATGCCACCTCCCCTCTGCAAGAGAAACGGAATCCAATTAGCATCATGTGTTACAACCATTGAAAACATACAAAAATGGTTGTCGTTCTTCTTCTATTCCACTAAAGGAACCATTTTTTTTAATCTACGGCTGACGAGACTGTGACAACAAAATAAATGCAAGCTGATGATACCAAGTGACCATGATTATATGATAATAAACGAACAGCTCATTTGATTGGTCACTTATGTTTCTTTATTGCGTTGCTTAGGGGACTACAGTATGTAGGCTTGACTCATAATCTAAAATACATCAAGTATTTGTAACAACTAACAAGTACTCCTAGTAAACCAAACAAACAATATAGGCAGTGAATGATACGCCGAAAGAAAAGATTCGCATCAAATATTCCCCTAAAATATGGGAGAGAATTAGATCCATGCTATGAATTCAGACGTATTGAGTGCTTATAATTGCATCAGATCAGCATTACTCCTCTAATAAATAAAAGATCACATAATACTTACTGCTGAAAGTAAAAACGAGGTAAGGTGGCAAAATACTACCTAAATCAATGAAAGACGATAGATCAAAAATACCTCCCTTCACGGACTAGGAGAACCACAGGCATGATAAAAAAAGATTCGATCTAGGTGCAATCTTGACGTGGAAAATGAACTAACGGAACAAAATTCACATCGCAAAGCAGCACATGGATCGCTTGGATTTCAATCAAGAAAAACACTCGAAGCTAGATAAAGAGAGAATCGATCCATGGAACGAGAATTTTACCGGATAATCCAACGCAAAGACTAATAAAAAACAACAAAGAAAGCGATGATCTGCATACCTGTAGATGTAGGTGTCCTTGCCGGGGCCGAGGGCGAGGCCGCAGAGGCCGCAATTCTTCAAGAACGCCGCCGTCTCCATTCCGGCGTGGTCGGCGGCGGGGACCCTCCTCTGCGCCGCGGCGGGGCCTCCTCCAGCGCTCATCCCCACGGTACCAGAGGGCAGGGAGGCGGGCGGCGCCTGTTGTTCCCCGTCCATCACATGGCGCCCCTGCTTCGCCGCCGACGGCACCGACGCCATGCTGGTCGTCCGGCGCATAGTCGTCTGGCTCCTCTGCCGCTTGCCCAGCATCTTCCCGGACATGGCTCCCGCTCGCTCGCTCCCCCCTCACTCCCGCCCGGCGATCTCGGATTCGATGGCTTTCTTGTCCCGAGATGTGGAGAGAGAGGGAGACTGGAGGGTGGGGAGAGGGGAGAGGGTAGGGGGGTTTTGGGGCGGACGGGAGGAGCGGGGCATAAAAGGAGGCCGACCGGAGGGAGCTGCGCGATCTCGGCCGTCCGCTCCCCTCTGCTGGAATCTCCTGGACAGTCCAGATCTGATGCGGCCGGGACAGTAGCTCATGACTTGTAACGGACGATTAAAGGCGCTTTGCTAGGTTTACCCCTTGCGCCGCCTCAGCCCTACTCCATTTTGAGCACATCTCTTCGGCAGACAGAAGCGTGAATTCTGTGTGTCCATTTTGAGCTACAGTTATGGTGAGAGAGAAGACCTAAAAAATTCAACCGGTCGATACGCGAATTTTGTATACGTCTATTTTGTGCTACATATATGGTGAAAAAGAAAACAAGAAGAATTCAACCGGTCGATAGACTTAGAAGTATAAGATAACGAAAGATGGCGCCATCATCATTCCTGCGACTACTGTTTAGTAAAGCTACTTTTATTACCATTAATGTAGTATGAGTTTTTACCTTAAAACTATACCAATTAATTACAAGGGTTTGTGGGCTTGTGGCGCCAAGCCACCGTGCACTCAATTGCGTAAATAGTTGCTATATGTATCTTTCTAGAACACCCTCGTGAAATGATATTGTCTATTTTGACTCGAGAAAAAGGACGTGTAGTTCATGTTATTCACATTCACTTTGCGTACGTTTTCAAATTGATTTTCCTAGTACATAAAATTAGTTACGATCCATACTTTTAGCGAGATAGTCGGCACGCGCCTACATCTTTCTTTTTGTCGGATATTTATGGGACAGTGTCAAGTGTATGGTTTGGAGCGAGCCAACACCTTTCTTTTGTTTCTCATGCATCATATAATAGATGTCACAGCGGCAAAGCTTGTTCTCATTAACATCATCGGTAAACATTAAAAATAGAGTGATTTTAGGATCCTTGAGGAAACATAATTTTAGTGCCATTTTGTGGCACCTCTCTAGTATGGAGGTACCAAAAATACTAAAAATTTATACCAGTGAATTTGGCACTCCTTAAGAACCTAAAAAAAATCTCTAAAAACAATATTTGTGGCTAAAATTCAGCATGCACTTAGTATCCATGGGATTGAAGATACTTTTAGCCCCTTTGGATTTAAAGAAAAAACATAGGAATTTTATAGGTTTCTATTCCTATAGGATTTTTCCCTTGGTGGCCCTTTGAAACAAAGAACTGGACACTATTAAATCTTATGAAATTTCTATGGAATGTCTCATTCCAAGCAAGTTTTGGAGGAAATTTAACACGAGCTCCAACCTCCTGGAAAGTTTACTTTCAGTCTGTATCTCTTCTAAAATTCTTGTATGTTTTCCTGTGGACTACCCAAACAATCGTTCCTGTATTTTCTTTCTGTATTTTTGTAATTCTCTTGCATTCTTATCAAAATCCTGTGCTTTTTTATTTCTCCGTTTTCTTAATTATGCGTTTCAAAGGGGCCCAGCTTTAACAAAGCTACTTGTCAGGTGTTTTTTTGTTCATTCATCAACATACATTATCTTTCAGCCTTGCAAAAAAAAAAAGTGCATTATGCCACGTCAAGAGCGATTATATTAACAGAAGAAACAAAAGGCATAGCCTACACAGATTATTCATCAAACATATATAGAAAAATTAAGAGTAAATCACACTTTGCACCAGGAAAAGTGTATCTTGTTTTATTTTGTACTGGGTTTAGTATATATTTTCACTTTGTACTGGGTATATCAAAATAAGTTTTACTTTGCACTGTATATATTGCGGCATATAATTAAAGGAAAATCTTATGAAACTTTTTGAATTTAGACCATTATTCACAAAGTTTCATTTAGATTTTACAATCTATAGAAATCTCGCCAAATTTTATAAGATCTAAATACAACTTTGTGAATTATGGTCTAAATTCAAAAGATTTCATCAATTTTACTCGTATTTCATAAGATTTTTCTTTAATTATATGACACAATCTAATACAAAGTAAAACTTATTTTGATATACCGAGTGCAAAGTAAAAATATATACTAAACCTGGTGCAAAGTGCAATTTAGTTCAAAATTCATATGGAATGAATTTGACTTTATAGTACTTACACTCCAAAAAAATAAGTTCAAACTTATTGGATACTTTTATTGGAATCACTTCATGATATGCTATACTATTTACAACGAGACAGATACATCCACATTTGTATACAAACTTCTTCTATTCAATCATCTAATTAAGATGCCACATTGCCACATTCATACCAGACGTTGGTTGGAGACAGTACCAAATATCACTCGCGCGTGACAAATGTGACTGCAACAAAAGCTCCCTAACATGTTTGCACTTTTCAGGAGTAGTTTATGTTCGAGCTGGACATATTAAGCCTCGGACGACAGCCACCATCATGAGAAAAAGCGGCCCAAGATTTTTTTTTATTTTTTATTCTAAAACTAAACCCTTTCAAACTTATTTCCAAATCTAAATTTTTAGGTCACACCACCCTATCTAACGTGACCAAATAACACTATAATACCATAAACAACTGGCATGACTAAAATGTTTAGATTAAAAACAAAATTCCAGATTTTTTTTTAATAAAAAAATAAAAAGTTTTAAATAATAAAAAAATACACCGGCCCATCCGACGCCTCCGCTGCGGGGCCGGCCGGTAAGGTAAGCACCCGAACAGCTCCGCGCGCCCCCACCCAGCACCGAGCGGCAGTTCAAGAGGAACAACAGGTACGCCCGCGCCGGCTACGGGTACAGTGTACCAGCACCCACCAACCGTAGCACGGCACGGCGAATCTCCAACGAGACGGCCGGGTGGGGGAAAAAACCTCGTGGGGAGCCACGCGACGCGCGCACGGCCGCGACGATGGCGCTATCGCACGTTTCGCGATCGAGCGCAACCCGGTGCGAAGCGAAGGACAGACAGATCGCGAGGAGGTCGGTGTCGTTGTATGTACCGGCCGAGGTGGCGGCCAGCGGCAGGGAAATCATGCCAAACCGTCGGTCTCTCTCTCTCTCGCCCGGTCCCGCGCGCGGCTGCACACCTCGTATGATGGCGCCAGCCGCGTGCCCGAACGTACGTGGCGGCCGCGAGGGGAGAAGGGTTTCGCGTCGCGGGCGGGCGGGCGATGCGGCCACTGACTACGACCGCGCACCGTGACGTACGGGGGTCTCTCTCGCTCGGTCGCTCTTGCTCCGGTGGCGCGTCGCGCGCTGTGCTGCACCTGCACGCTGACTGACACATGGGTTGGGGATTGGGACCTTTGGGTTGCTGGCAGGAAGACGTTAGTTCCGCGTTGGTGTCCCGCACTGACTCCGTGTATACCGTATACATAACCAAGCAACGCAGTGACGGACGGCAGTAGCTAGATACATTGGTCTTACCCGGTTTTGCTCCACTTTTGGTTTGGTTCATCTAACACAGAAACAGACAAACAGTAGTAATGCAGTGTCAGTTTAAAGTGCGCGCTGGCTTAATTTCCACTATCAACATAGCTATTCCCATTTTAACCGGGGAAGAAGAGAACACAGGACGATCCATTGCACCAGGCTCGATCGGTGCAGTCTAAACTGTGTCAACAGACTCGGACTGTTCATTTTTCTTGATATCAACGGCTCACGTACTTCGGTATGGTAGCCAACATGCTAACCTATAGTTTCGCATCTGAGCTTCTGAAGCGGCTACAAGCATGAGCATCCCCATCGGCCAAGTTCAGAAAACGAGCCCGCACGAATAGCAGTAGCAGTTGTCAGGTCTGGTGAGAGCTCAGCTGTTGCCAACCCACCTCGCACAAAACCATTGCTACGACTACGACCTTGCAAGACCGCAAAAAGATGAGACGTCTGCGCGCACCAGGAAACAGCAATCTAGAAGCACAGATATTGAGCTCAAAAAAAGGAGGGGCTTTGCACTGGCGCAAAAGCCGGTTTCACCTCAGCATCTGCAACTCTTTTTTTAGTTTCCCCCCGTGTATCCGATGGTGTCATCGTGCACTCAACTCCATTACTCTTGGACTGCTTTGCCTGAGAACATAACCACTTGGCAGAGCAGAGAGGAAAAAAGTTGCACTGGTGACGTACTAAAGTTTTCTGATATCTTATGATCATCGATTGAGCTGCTTTTGGAGGCAGTTTTAAACGAAAAGCGAGGGGCGAGAGATGCTGACCTTTCAAAGCTTTTCTCATGTCCCATTACATTGTATCAGATACTAGAACTTAGTAAAAGTTTTAACGGTGAGCGATGCAAAGAACAAAATATTGTTGGATCGATGTCAGTTCCCTTAACGGATCGGACTTAAGGGTGGGTTTGAAGGGGATGAAAGAAGGTGAAGATGATCATGTAAAACGAGATATCATATTAGTGAATAATTAATTAAGTATTAGCTATTATAAATTTAAAAAATAGATTAATATGATTTTTTAAAACAACTTTTAGATAGAAAATTTTAAAAAAAACATACTGTTTAACGATTCGAAAAACGTATTTACGAAAAACAAGATGAGTTTTCATCGCAACCATTAGTATCGAAAGGAGCCTAAATCTCAGTCCTAGCTTTCTAACCCGAATGACGGTCTAGATTTTTACGAAATCCCCACTGTGATGTGTCACACGATGTTTCAAGCTATGTCTGAGACTCAGATTAAATTCAGAGGAAGTTTTCATCTAAACTTGGCCCATTCTGTAGCACCATACAGTAAATTAAAACTTCTAAAGTTTCGCCCATCTCGCTAGCTTACTGCCGCACTACTGAAAGCTAAATAGCTAATCTAGACCTCGACTAAGCACAGCCTAGTGATCTCCTACTGCTATCTAAAGAGTAACAATAGACTGAAGTGAACCCAACTGTGTGAAACACAATGCTGATTGAGAGTAGGGGGTATAGGCGTCACATGAGTGCGCAGGCGTTGGGGTTGTCATCGCTGAACAAGTTGGCGATGTGCTCGGCGTCCATGTTCCTCGGGTGGCAAACGGGTGCCCACCTGTCGTGCGGTGGTCCGAGGCCGCAGTGGACCACGGCGGTGGCGGCGGCGCTGCCGTAAGTAGGGTACTGGGGCCATAGTTCGGCCTTCTTCCCCGTGGACTGGACCCTGCGCAGGACCTCGTGTGGGTCCACGCTGCCAGTGACGGTCACCTTCTGCTGCCTCCTGCTCACCTCCACATGCTGCACTCCTGCAGCTTCACAAAGGACTTGTAAGTGCAATGGCAATGCCTCTTGATGATTAAGAACTTGGATTGTTAGTATGCATATGTAACGGATTCTTTTTGTGTTTGGAGGTGGGGGCAAGAATTGCTAGAAGAAAGGTGCCACTCTCAACCTGTCCGTCTGATACTATATGATGCTGCATTTGTTTGCAAGCAGGCATGACAACGATGGTCATTATGCAGGAGGAGCGGAGGGACATGGAAAAGCAAAGCCCTGGGCACAATGCTAGCGAGCAGAGAAAACAATGGGGCAGGAATGCGTAGGGCCAGCAGGTAGACGACCAACCGGAAGGACGGACGGACTAACCTCTCATGCCGCCGAGGGCTCTCCTGACCTGACGCTCGCAGCGCTCGCAGTCCATCCGGACCCTGAGCTCAACTGTGGTCTGCAGCTGCCGCCGCCGCTGCATCCTCTTCCTCTTGTCCCTCTGCCCACCACTGACCGCTCCCAATAACATGCTAAGCACCCGCTTTATGCCGCTCCCCATGGAGAACTAATAACACACCAAGGAGACCGAAGCCTAGCTAGCTATAGCTACAGGCCAGTATGCAGAAGCAGAAGCACATACAAGCAGGAGGTAGCCGAAAGGGGCTTAAGGAGGAGGCAATGGCAGCCGCGAATGCGCGGTGCGACGGGACAGGAGAGCGCGGGGAGGAGGGAAGTGTGTAGTGGAACGGTGGTTCTGTGCTCGGTGGTGTGTTGCAGTTGAACAAGCCATGGCAGGGCCAGGCCCTCCCCTCTTTGGACGGAGCGCTGGTTGCAAGAAACCTCCTGCTGCAAGGCTGCACACTGCACTGTCTGCACGGCCCCGAAAAGGGATTCTTCGCCCCATGCGTGTGAAAGGTAAGCTGCACACGGATCAGTACACGGATACGCTCATTTTTGTACAGTAGACCGAGAAAACGACGGGCTTGCCTTGCTAAGCTAATATATGCTCCAATGCACATTGAAGTAGGGAACATACTTACATACTCCTACAGCTACTGAGCTGCACGCCTGCACCCAGTGCATGCAGGAAAGGAATTGTCTGCACCGCATCCAGAAATGGCTCCGGAGAAGCATGTAGCTGATTAACTCTAGATCAACAAAAACCACCATATACGAGGCACATACAATTTACAGAGCTATAAGTTAGATCTGTCAGCGAGTTGTTCATGAGATAAAGAACACGGTGGACATAGTCAGTAACAGCAACAGGTTAGAGTTATCAAGTAGGTTCTGTAGAGTCGCCGATCCACTAGAGGACGGAGCCCTGCCTGCGACCGCCGGCGTGACAGCGGGAGAGGTCTGCTGCTCGTTTGACGGTAGTGGGTCCTCTGGACTGTTGTGCTGTGAAGGACCTAAGGGCACTGTCGTGCTGTTGTCAAGATCATGGCCTGCATATCATGATGATCAGCAACGAATTAACGTCGTAGTTAGAAGTTTCGTGCTATTTATGGTGTACTAGTTTCTGGCTTACATTCAGATCGGTACCAGCCCAGCTTCATATTTTCCCTGTCAAAAACTATGTGATAGCCAACCAGGAAATTCTCTGCATTCGACAGTATTGTCTCGTAAGATAACATAATAACATAAAATACCAAAACATTAGATATGTCAGTATAAATATAAGCACTCACGCCCAATAATCCCAATAGGATCAGGTGATGGTAGTACTGCTAAGCAAAAGACAGCAAGCTCTCCCTGTAAAAATAAACAAAACCAGAGGACATCAACATGCAGCTAATAACCTGCGGTTTTAATTATGCATGAATTGATGCACTAATCATCATACGTACATGACATGGATTTCTACTGGGTAAAATTTTACTATAGTTTGGTTTTTGCCAAACCATTAACTGCGGACTAACAAATCATGGGATTTCAAAATGTGTGGCATGCAGATGCAACAAGCACAAAATTACTAAATTTGAAAAAAATGAGCCTAGGAAATTCCAAACTTCAAGAAGCAGTAAAATGCTAGTAGAAATTATTAAGCATCATACATGCCATTTTGCCCAAAACCTTTAAATGAATGACGGCGTTGATACCCTATTTAAACCTATTTAGAGCTAGATCTATTCAACTCATAATAACATATCAAATGAGAACATGACTGTTTAACAGCTGAGGGCGAATATATCAGGAAAAAATTAGTGCTTTCAGCTTGGATGGCCCTAAATCTATTCTTTTTAATATGGAAATAAGTTAAATGAAGCCACAAATGAAATGACGAGTCAAGAGCAAGGACTTGAGAAATAAAGTGTACTGGCTCATGGAAAAGAAAACACTTGGAATTTCTAAGTATAGATCACAACATGATTCAATATCAGTCTTTAACTCACAGCTTTGGCGCTAGTGCCTGATTTTTTTTCCTCACACAACTCAAGTACTCCCTCCGTTTCAAATTACTTGTCATTCTAGCAAATCTCACACTAACCAAGGAACTATGGAGAATTACATTGTTACCCTCGTTAAATACATCACAATTGTATTTCCAAAGCAGCCATTAACTCTAATTAGTTGAGATGAACCAATGAGAGCTATGTGTATTAATGTTTGGCTGCATTGATGAAGGGTAGGGAGAGAAATTCACATCTAGAAGTGCTTTGGAATGTGAGAATGACAAGTATTTTGACAAAAAATTTAAATCCTAAAACAAGAAGTAATTTGAAACGGAGGGAGTACATACCTGTCTGTCATTAAATGGATGTATAGGATTAATGGCCTGGAAGGTCTTGTTCTCAGCAAAAGTCAGAGTTATGGTTGGAACATCAGGCATCTCAAGAGGACTGTAATAACAACTCAAAAAATTAGAAGTGACAGAAACTAAGTGATTGCACATCATAACTTGTTTGACATTACTCACAAAAATGGCACAGAAGCAATTGTTTCAATATAAAATTACCTGCTGCTATAGCAATACTCGAAAGGATTATCATCAGAAGTTGCTCTTGATGCATTAATTTGTTTGTCGAACTGCAGAATCATGATAAATCAGCACTGGAGATATCTGCCAAAAAAATTCCTCCAAAGGTGTAGATATTTACCTCCATAGTGATAGTCTTGTAGACATCAAGGGGAAGACTGGTGAAGGATGTTCCACTGTCAACTAAAGCCAGGAAGCTAACACCGTCAGGACACTTATGTCCAATACAAGATTTGTCAACATTAACAGCATAAGTTTGACTGCAAAAGAAAAGGAGAAGACATCTGAGTGGAACTGTGAAGTACTTTTGCTGATTCCAGTATAAGCTGGACATAACCCAAAAAACTACTCCTATGAAGAACTTAAAATAGTGATTAGAAACTAATGACGTTGCTAGGCAATCTATTCCTATGTGGTACTCACAGTTTGCCATTCAACGGGACAAATGGTGTAGACAGTTGGGTAGGTACTCCTTGATCACCGAAGTAAATTCTCCCAGTATCATCTTTCTTAAAACACATTGAAAAGGAATTCCGTACTAATCCAGCTCTTGCAAGGAAACTAGGCACCGAGATGTCTGCCATTCCAAGACCAAGAAGTCCATCTGGTGCAACACCCTCCAAATAACTACCACTTTGTTTTCTACCACAGCTGTACACAGGGATACACTATATTAATAAAGTTGTAAATTTCACTAAGTAAACTAGTCATTAGGCTAGAGTTGTTTCATATAGAGCACAACATCAAATTTTGATAACTTTGTTGTAGGAGTACATTGATCACTTAGTATCAATAATGCCGTGAAATGAAATTACAAAAGCAATTAATGAAAGCATTGGACCTAATCCCCATCTATGTACACAAGGCCTAAAGCGGATTTAGTCCTTTGCAAAGGTGGGTCAGTAGGCAGATATCCAACTTAGAGTTGTTTTCCACGTTCACAGCATGTCAAAACCACCAGTGAGACCACCTTAGGGTGTATCTAACCTTGCTTTTGAACTTTATGGTTAAATGCCTGATTTTATAGTTGAGTGTGTTAAAATTTGGCAAAGTTTAGGTGTGTAAAATGGAAACCTTCCATTTTTATATGTGGATGCATGCTGATAACTAACTAGAATGCACAAAAAACATGCAGGCATGCAGGTGATTGTATTAGTGTTCACTTAGAATGTCCCTAGTAAGAAATAAGCAACCTGATAAGTACCATTGCTCCATTTGCTCCCTGCGACTGTACAATTATGCAGCAAATGTACAAACTCCTAATGTTAGAAAAAACAGAAGATAAAGAAGCTTACCCTATAACGACTGAAGCATTCACAGGTTCATGGCCCTCCCTAGAATCCAAGTGTAGAGTATCCTCAATTAGCAAACCAGAGCTGGTTGTATTTTCTGAAAAGTAGTCAATATTGTATGGGCAAGGCTGCTTCGGATTTGTGCAACCTGAATCCGGTGAGCAAAGCTCATGGCTACAGGGCAGATGCCGACTTGTAATTGATTCAGATGGCTTGTAAATCCCGAGATCTCTATCCTGCATAATAGATGCTCCACATACGACGGAGCACCTGCCAATCAATTATTGCAAATAAGCGCTAAACCTGCTTTAGAATATAAAACAACTTTCTTTTGTTTTTGTGCTTTGATATATACTACTTAGTAATATAAGCAATTTAGAATTAGCAAACTAGCCTCTAACAAAACTGCCACTTAGGCTCCTAAATAAGAAAGTCAAACTTATTTTAATCATCCGAGTGAGTAATTTGGGGGAAATTACTTTTTACCTCACTTGAAAATGCCAAAACAGCTATTGCATGTAGGTGTGAAACTGATTTATGTAATTATTGAACTATTCGATAATTTATTAAGTGGCATTAGCTTTGTACATCTATTTCCAACATCAGAAATTTTTGCTAAACTAAGAGTGAAATTGGCCCGAGTAATACAATTTGCATCTTCACAGACCTGCTAGAATAATCATGAAGTTAGGCTTTTAGGGGCCTCAGATGCAGTTTTCTCTAAAATCAACACAAGTAACAGCAACCAAACATGCTACTGAATTGCTTGTTCAAATTCATGTAATGATTGCATGTTTTACTTATTAAGACTTTATAGCACTACAGTGTTTTATCCTGCAGCAGCAATTTTATTATTAGTCAAGTCATGAAAAAATACATAATTTCTTTGGAAATGAACTTGTTAGCACAGTGGGGAGTACAAAGGCATTCACATGTCCATGGAACATTATATATCTGTTCACATTGCGATGAGGCATGAGCATCTCCAGATAGATGATCTATAGACTATTATCATAATGTTACTGATCAAAAGGGATGCATACCAAACTTCCATGGTAGCTGGACAATGGCGCACACTGGATACAATCACAGGGCACCCAAAACAAGTCACTTCCAGTATCCAATGCGACCAGGAAGGAAGTATTTGGCGTCCCAACGTCCACCCAAGTGTAGTATAACCTGCACATCCAAAGATAGAAGAAACTCGATAACTCAGAACTCAACCTAAGCTCCACTGTAACTCTGTAAGAGGCTGCTTGGCCCATCACAAATTCACAATGTAACCCATACTACACAACGAAACACAAACTTTGTGTTAAAAATAGTAGCGCATTGTTCTATAACGGCCGTCATGTAACACTACTTTGAAGTTTGAACTACTAGAGCATGCGAAGAGATGCTACTGCATTTACAGCGCAGTAGGAGAGTAAATGCATTTACAGAGATCCGGAGGGGGTAAGAGGCGCGAGACAGCCAGACAGGAAGTGTAAACTCACCAGCCTAAGTCGTTGCCGGAGGGGAAAATGCTGCCGCCCTGGGAGAGGGAGAGGAGCTGGCACTTGCCGCCGACCCGCCGCTTCTGCCGCTGGAGGTCGCTCCGCACCAGCGCGCGGTAGTAATCCCCGCTCCCACGACGGGGCCACCGCCCCGCGCGCGCGCCCGCCGCAAGCCGAGCCTCGTCAGACAGCCGGTGCACCATCCTCGCCGACAGTGTCGCCGCTTCCGCCGCCGCCGCCGCGGCGAGCAGCAGCAGGAGTAGGACCGGGAGGCGCATGGGTGGATCTGAGCCGGAGGCGGTGGATCTGGGGGGAATGCGGCAAGGTGGAGGGAGGAGGGGATCTGGGGCTAGGGTTTGCGGGGTGCGAGGTGACGAGAATGGAGGGAGGAGGAGGCGGTGGTGGAGCGGGTGGGAGACTGGGAGTGAACGTGAGGGGGAAGAAGAGCAAGGGGAAGGGCGGCGTGGAGGTGGTGATGGCGTGGTGGTCTGGAAGTTTGCGCAAAAAAAACGACGGCGGACAAGGTTTTGGCAATTTTTCTACCTAGCCCTTGTAGAATTTCCATATATCCTACTACTTAAACATTTGTCTTCAGAATTTTATGTATAGCATCTCATGCTCCATGCCTCCAATGTAGATTAATTGGCAAGAATCGAGATCGAACCAAATCATTAGGGCATTGACAATAGGTACTAAAGTTTGGGTAACTTATTTTCATGTGTTTGTTTTTCTATTTATTGTGTTTCATAATTTTATGTATGTTGTCTCGGTCCTTAGCACTATTGTAGATTAGTCGGCAATAAGCAAATAAATGTGACCAAGTTCTTAAAGCGTTCACAAAAGCTGGAGAATGCAAGTTGAAACTTGAAAGCATACAATGGAGCAAACCTTTTGCATCAGCTTAAGGGTAATGCTAGAACTGACGTTTTGACTCAAACTGTATCTAAAGTTTTGCTACATTTGTTTTCTCGTCTTCTTGTAATTTTTTTTCCAAAGCCACTTGTCTCTTTCTTCCCACTGCATATTTTTTTTCAAAAGTTCCTAAACGCTAGAGCAAAGATGTGAACTCTATTTATGAGTTGTAAACTACTCCCTCTGTCCCAAATAAAATTAATTCTTGTTTAATTTATTCTTTATCCTATTGGTTCAATACTTAGGCTATGTTAAGAAAAGAAAAAGGACTTAAGAATTTTAAGAAAAAACTTCATAATGAGTAACAGAGTTATGAAAAACAGCGCACTATAATTTATAATTCGAATAGCAGTGATAGGTTTATAGAAATAACTACAAGCTTTGATAAGAGTTCTTCCGGTTTTGAGATTTAAGTGGTGTTCGGCACCACTACTCCCCCTAGCTTGTTTTTTTATTCCACGTGCACGCTTTCCAAAACGATAAATGGTACGTTTTTTAAAAAATTTTCTATATAAAAGTATTTTAAAAAAGCAAATAGATCTATTTTTTAATTTTTTAATAGTAAATACTTAATTAATCATGCGCTAATGATATTTCTTATTTTATATACGGCTTATTTAAACCATTCAATAAGTACTTAAGAACAACACCTTACCCATGCCACTTTGAGGATGGTGTTGATGGTACGTGATATAGTAAAATATTCTAGAAGTAAATGATTGGTACGGGAAAGAAACCAAAGTAATTTGGGCTTGTTTGGGAATATTTGAGAGATGGAGGTCCCAGTCGTTGTTGTTCCATAAGTCTGATTAATTGGAGTTTTAACAGCAACGTTCCATCCAAATGACCAGAGTCCCCACAGCCCACTCGAGGCACCGCGCGTGGTGGTCCCCACGTGGTAGTGGCGTGTGCCGCTCCCTCGTCGCCTTGCCTTTAGGGTGGGCCCCCAGATGGACGGCGCGGATGCTGATGAGGCGTGCCGAGCGCCCGCAGCCTGTGCCAGCTGTTGAGTGACGTGGTCCCTCCTATGATTTCTGAGAACAACTTTTTTATTATTTTTGAATTCTGAAGAACAATTGAGGACCATTTGCAATGAATTCATCGACTCCACCATCACTATTGGGTATAGAAGCGAAGACATACGGGTATATTTGGACGAAACTTTTTTTAATGGGTGCATTTCAATTTTATTTGTTACTCTCTCCGTTCCCAAGTGCTCGTTCTGGAGGAATTTTAATTCATAAAAATTGAAAAGATGAAGAAATAGGAATGACACCAATCCGTAGAAATTTTTCTACATGTTTGTGTGGATTTAAAATTTTCTATGTTTTCTGTTTTACAACTTGTAGGAAAGGAAAATTTTATTCGGTTTTCCTATACTTCATTCCTATAAATTGAATGGCACTTATAGAAATTAATCCTTAGGAATCTAAATATTTTATTTTTCCTCCACACCGAACAAGCCCTAAAAGAGTGCAGTTTTGGCTAGTCAAAAAGACAGAGGAACCAGGAGAGTGAAAGACTATCTTATCCTTAATTAACGTGGAGAGAAGATAAGAAAGAGAAAAATAAACAATGAGATAATATTGAAGAATTTTAGTAGATCCAACTCAAAAATAAAAGTCACTGTGAGACTAAAACTATAATATTTTAGTGACGGTGAAAGTATTCCGTGTGTTAACAAAGTTGCATGCCCGCGTATTCTTGGCCTGGTGGATCGTCTCCACAGCTCCACTGCATGTCATGTAGTAGTAGTATCAACCGATTCCCCCCAAAACACTGTATCAAATTCACTGCACGTCTTGACATGTTCCGTATGTACTGTGCATCCAATCATCTTAAGGCAAAACCGCAAAAGGAGCTTTAAACCGATTTGACAAGTGCCGTGTTTCTTTTGCTACCTGTCAAACACACTTGAAATACATGGATAAATATATTTAAATATTATATAAATAATAAATGTATATATATTGAAATATTATAAAAATAATGTGGGAATGATAATTTGACATACTTATATTTTTAGCTCTAAATATAATAAATTATAGGTAATATGGTATAATTGTATAAAGTTTAAGATATAATAATTGTTATTAGATATATGATGATTTATCATATTTATATGTTAAGCTTTACAACGTACACTTTGCCGATAAGGTTCCCTCGATATAAAAATCAGCTCCTGGTGCAGAAGAATGGATACAATACCGGCGATAGCCTTTGCTTGATTTCAGAAGAAATGAAAAGAAAATAAAGGCAGTGCCGTCGGGTTATCCAACCAGCTAGGAAGACTGCTCTCTCCCGCGCTTGTGCTAGCTAGCTCTTCGTTTCCCCTAATTTGATCGATCTGTACGTCCCGCGACAATGAATCACGAGGCAGCACCGCGGCAGCCGAGGTAAGCATCAGTGCATCACATGCCGCCGGACTTAGCTGAACTCTTGTTTTCTTGGTCGAACTCATGATGCGAGACGACCGGACAAACACGCAGCACAAACAGAAGCAACGACGCATATAACAGCATGTAGCCCAGAGAAACCATGGTCCCTTCAGGCCTAACATGGGGGGATGGATGCTACGATGTGCCAGTACTATCTTCATTTCAAAATAATTTTATTTTTAATCTATCTCACATATATCAATACAAATCTAAAAGACTACAATATTTTTTATTTTATTAAATCTTAATATATTTATCTTCTACTTTAATAAATTCTAATACACTTATTAGTTAACTCTAATATATTTATCCTCTATTTTAGTAAATTTTAATATATTAATTAATTATTTTAAAGATAAAAACTTTGTAGGATAAATAAAATAAATAAAAGATAAATTTATTTTATGACGGAGAAAACAGTAAATTTTACGGGAGACGGTATGTTTTACCCTGGGTGCCAAACTGCCAACCACCATCGGTGCACCGGTGAGCGTGCCCACCGATGGTCGTCTACTTCTGTGACTTTGCCTGACCACGTCTACGAGGTCCGGCCGTCCGGCTGTAATCAGGAGCGAAACGGGAAAGGCCAAAGGGCAAAAAGATTGGCCCCACGCGCAGCAGCTGCATTGTTATTGTTGGTTGGGAAAGGTACACCGGTCGGCGCCGTGCGGCTGCTAGAATGATCAACCCGATCTGCCCTTTCCTCTCGCCTTTGTTAGGTCGAATGGGCTTTCTGTTTCTGCGTTTCTGGGCTTTGGACGGTGCAAAAAAACGGCAGCCCTTTTGGAAAAGCTGTTTGCTCCTTTTGTTTTCAGAATTAAACAGTACAGTGTTTCTTAAGGAAAAATTCATTGGAGCACAGATGATAATGGATCCTTTTGGAGAGCACCCGTTGTTTCAGAAAAAAAATATGGAGAAACAAGTGACCATCAAGTCGCCAGCACAGCTTGAAAGTTGACCAGGGCCGTACCTTGAAATTGGAGGCCCAGGTGTGATACGCATAATGGTGCCATAAAATTTGAAAATGCAGCTTAACCAATGCATAAAACTTCAATATATGTTTCTTCTTACGATTCTTAGGAACATATCAAATATTAATGCTAAAATATCAACCATTTTAGGATCAAGTGAATCCTAATATCTTGGATCAAATAGGGATCAAGTAAATCCTAATATCTTGAATCAAATAGGTCAAGGTGAAAAGAATTGTTGATGTCATTGTTACTCTCTGTACTTGGTGATCCATCCAAACTAGCATGAGCTCCATCAGCATGGCCCCTAACTTCATTAGCATGATCAATTTCTGCCCAGTGCACCTCAACTTTGCGTTGCTAGCATCATCACCGTGGCCCTCATCAACATTAGCAACAGGGGTTTGATTTTCATCAATAAATTGAGATTATTTCACAACATATCTTTCAAGAGCACCCTTTTAAGTTTGAGCCACTACTTCCAATCTTTGTTTCTTCTTACGTTTTCTATAACCAGAATCATACCTCCTATTTCTTACGTTTTCTATAACCAGAATCATACCTCATATTTCTAGAAGACATAATAAGGATTGATGAAATAAACAAATAAACTCCTCCTTATTTATAACATGAATTTTAGACTTAGGTAAAGAAGAGAAAAACCTAGTTGTGATTTGTGAATTGTGATGGGCTGATGGCACAAAGAACTTATGGATGGATGGACGCATCACACATACATACCTAAACTTGCTGGTGCTGTGATCTGAAATTACTTCTTGCTGCTACAAACAACAGAGATTACGATTTAGGAATTTGGACTAGGGAGAGGGAGTTCTGGAGTTGGCGAGTTGCGCCTTTGCGGCTGGACGTGGCATCGACGAATCGGCAGTAGGCGGCGATGGTGGAAACGAAGCATCAAGTCAAGTACCAGGCATGGGATTGGGCCTTCTAATATATCTGGGCTTTTCTTCTTCTTCTGTTTATTGGGCCTTTTAATTTGCTGCTAATTAAGTATACACAATTAGTACTAAGTGTAGATTTAGAAGCCCCTAATTTTTGGAGCCCTGAACACAAACACATCTTGCTCTGGCCAATGTACGGCCCTGAAGTTGACAACAATCATGGCGAGTCCTTCCTGCACGTACCACCTTCGTTTTCCCGGGTAGCTGGCTGGAGAATACGGCCACCTGGCTCTTTTCTGGTTACACAGCCATTTGCACCCGTGAAACAACAGCTAATTCAACGTTTTTTTTTCTTTTGCGCGGAAGCTAATTCAACGCATTTATAATCTTTCTTGTGGTCAGATATCTTTTTTTCCTTTTTTTCTTTTTTAGATATTGTGGTCAGAGATCTTGCACGTGAGATCAGAAATTTTGTGTGCATGCATAAACACTGACATATAAGAACCTATGAAGTTTGTAGCATGTTCGGCAGCGCTGTTTTTGCAGCTTAAATAAGTGGCACGTAAAACGAGGAATATCATTAGCACGTGATTAATTAAGTATTTACTATTAAAAGTTAAAAAATGGATTTATTTGTTTTTTTAAACTACTTTTATATAAAAATTTTTACAAAAAATACACTGTTTATCATTTTGGGAAGCGTGCGCGTGAAAAAGAGAGAAGAAGCTGCTGGCTTTAAGCCCTTGCGAACAGGCTGTTGATAAGATATTTATCTATTTATCCGGGGAAGTGTCCATGTACGTTTCTTCATGTCAAATGTAATACATCACCAATGCACGTACGCCTCTTGATGCATCGTGCGTGCCAGGTAGATTAAACTGTTTATTCTGATGTTAATTTGTCCCCATACGTCTAGCTCTGCACCATATATAATTCAAATTGGTCTATTTAAACACCTAAATCATTGTGGCGTGAGGTTGATCATTGACTTGGAAATTTTTCAGCAATCATGGAACTAATCAACCTGCATTTATACACATGGAGCAAACAAATCTTTGTGGTCTGTACAGCTAACGACAGATAGTTGTGTGTACTGTGTATATTTACAACGTGTCGTAATCCTACGTGTACAAATTAAACTGCAGAACTTAAAATTATCCTCTTTGTTGATCTTAATGCACCATCCTTAGCCTAAGGATCTGGTGCTGATGCCATGAGGTGTTCTCGATCGAGTGGTACTTGACCACATCCTCGAAGAATCCAATGGCAGGCGGCGGCGGTGGCGGAAACGCTGCCGCCTTCTGCATGTGACCACGAACGTCTTCTCCTACGGCCGCCGCCGTCGACGTGTCGTTGACCGCTTGCATGGCAACAATATCGTAATCATCATCTTGCGGCGGCGAGGGGCCAGCCGGCGCCGGACAAGGATAGAAGTCCTTGCTTTCGACGAGCCGCATTGTCAGGCGCCCGCCGCGGCGCTGTGCGCGGATGTACTCGGGCCGCCTGGCGCCGGCGGGCGCTTCGGTGATCACGAGCCTCCCGCCCTTGGTGCGCGCCCGCCTCATCGCGCCCCGGAGCGACGGGAGCGGCGGCGGCAGCCGGCGCATCCGTCCCCCACGCCCGTACGCCACCCAGAACCCCTCGTCGTCATCGTCCTCTTCCTCAACGTCATCAATGCAGCCGCTGCACTCCGCTTCACGGCTCGTCGTCTCCTGGACACGCTGCGGCGGCAGCGCGACGATCGTCCGCGTCACGACGCGGCCGCCGCAGCCAGCCGCAGGTGCGGCATCCGCGACGAGGAGGGAGCGGAGGCCGAGGTTGTCACGGTCATGGCAAGAGAATCGCTGCACCGACCGAGAGAATGAGAGCAGCATGGATCGGAATTCGGATCGGTCGGCGCGAGCCCGCGGCCGGTCGATCGAGCAGCGGGGAGCCCAGGGTTGACGCGGATTTTATACGTGGGCGGAGAAGGACGCGTTTACTTTACACTCCGAGAAGGCAGGAGGCTAGTCGCGGCGCCCGTGAGGCGCGCGCTTTGGCAGCCGACGTGCGCCTGGCTAATTAATAGGACACCGGATCATCGATGTCAGCCAGCCACGCGTCGTCATCGATCCACTGTTTCCTAGGCTATGTCCGGACGAGTTTAAAATTATGAAAAACAGTTTACGAGAAGTCAACTATTAAAAATATGTAAAGGTTGAGTTTCTCTGACTTCTAGCTTATTTTTAAATTTTACAACTATAGAAGCTTCCTAAAAAGGACCATAATCTGGTTTGAGTTCGTTGGTTTGGAACTTTATCTTATCCGTCCATTGATGTGTAGATATAGCTGTAGAACTGAAAGAAGCGCATCGGACGGCTGTGCGTGCAAGTGCAGTTGGCAGGATTGGATATGGCGCGTGGTGAGAAAGACAAGGCTGGTCCGTGTCTTCAGGATTTATTTAGCTATATATACGGGCCTTGCTAACTTCCGCTAGAATTTTTTATTTTTATATTTTTTAAAAAATATTTACAAAAATATATTTTAGTTCTGAAAATTTACAAATCTATACCCCCAACGTCCTCTTCCAGAGAGTGTTTTAGGTGACGTGGCAGACAGCCGCCGGCCGTCATTGTCGGGCAGCCGTTGGGCCGTTTGCCATTTTGCAGGCGGCACCCTTGCCGCCATTTAGGAGGACGGCAAGGGGGCCGCCTGCAAAATGGCCGACCCGCGGGGCTGACTCTTTTGCGGGCGGTGTAACGCTCCGCTTTCAGCGAGACGTTAAACGATATTTTACTAAAATCTACTCGTAAAAATTTTGATATTTGTGTACTATGTTGTAAGTCGTGCCATGGATCTTAGTTTAACTTCCTGTCCTTGATCTCGTAATCCTTTCATCTCAAAAACCTCCGTTCCAAAACAATCACCGAGTTCGAATCGCCGTTATCGAACTCCGCTCCTAAAACCCTAACGACAAGTTACCCGATCTTCTCCTTCAAAAGATTTTGCTTCCATATCCGTCCTGAAGATCTGAATCGAAACCATAAAGATATCCCTTTTGAATCCTCCCAAAATTCCCTTGTTTTCTCTCCATCCTTAACCCCTTGAAGACTCCTCAATTTCCCTTGAGCACCCCCCAAATTCAAATTAAATTGTAATTTAAATTTGAATCCCAATCTTTCTCTCCTTGAAAATCCCCTCCTTGGATTTTTTCTGTAAAAATCCTTGGTGAATTCCAGTATGAAATCCCTAAAATGTCAAAATGTATCCCTTGGAAATTTCTCTCGATTCCCTCGATCCTCCCTGAGTTCGAATATAAAAATTTTGAGTCAAATCCCTTTTGAAAAATCCCCAAAACCTATTCAAATAAATTCCAGGGAAATTTAGAAAGGTACGCAGTCCTCCTTTTTCGGCCCAGAAACCGCACAGCTTGGCGCATACATCGGATGGGTGACACCTGTCCCGAACCCCACACTCCACCGCCCGATCTCCTCGCACGCCCGCGCCGTGCGTGAGCCATGCCGTATCGCTGGATGCCCGCCGCGTAGCCGTCTGTTTCCCCCAACAGTGTATCTTCTTGCTCGGTTGTCGTCAGCTTTTCCCCTCGGCCTCGCTCGTTTCCTGCCGACGCCCGCTAGCCGCCACGGCTGGGACAGCCGCGGTCTCCGCCCCCTTTTTCCCCTTCACACCTCACCTCCTTGTCTCTGCCCGCGACTAGCCGGTCAAAAGCTGCTGCGCCGCCCACATCATCGTCCTCCTTCCACGCCTCGAGAGCCCGCGCACAGGCTTTAAAAAAAATTGGCCGCACCTCGCCTTCAAGCTCCGCCACCCGATAGACCGACATCTGCCGCCGCTTCATCGCTACCGTCGATCAAATTTTATCCCCGAAGAAACCCCGTGCCGTCTCGGCCTCTCCCGCCTCCCTCCCCTCAATCATTGACTCCATTATTGGAGGTGCTAGTCGAGCTCTCCCGTCCTCTATAAAAACCCCCTAGGGAGCCCCAAATCCCCCCCCTTGGCTCCACTCTTCCCCAGGATAGAACCAACCGGCCCTTCCTCGACTGCCCGTCGGCCATGATAGCCTTGAAGCCGCCTAGCGCCTCCGATTGTGTCGGGGTCACAAACACCGCTTCCTCGCCCCGGTGTGGCCCCCTCAGAGCCTGAACACCGCCGCTCCGCCGTTGTTCTCCTTCCGATGCCGTCAGCACTGGCTCCCTGTCGGTGAGCTCCCTCCTGTGCAATCGCGTGTATTCCCGTGCCTTGCTCTGGACGATGCTAGGCCGAAATATTCCTGCGCGATCCCGAGCCAAGAACCCCTATCTTCTTCTCTCTTGTCACCACCGCGCACCGGCGCGCCCCACCGTCGCACTTTCCCCGTGGATCCCGAGACCGAAGGCCATTTTCCCTCCCTCTCACGCGTCCTTTGGACCCCCTCTACCCCTTCTCGGCCACCGTGGATAGCCACTTCCGTTGCGCTGCCATGGACGTTGAGCTCGCCCCCCCTTTCCTCTCTCCGTCGCTCACAGGCTCTCGTCGTTGGCCGCCGCCGCTCGGATCCTTGAGGATCCGAGCCGTTCACGATGTTCGCTGAGCTCCCCTCTCTCCGCTGGTGCAGCCGCTTGCCGCGAGACGCCGCCGTTCGCCGGTGAGGTCCCTCCGCCGTGAGCCGTCGGATCGGCCACTACGCTCCTCTTCCGTTCTCCTCCTGTCTCTGCTGTGAGCCCCGTCTGTGAACCACCGCTCATTCCCCTGACACCGGGCCCCACCCTACTCACTCCCTCTAGGCTGCAGTGCGCTCGGTCCATGGACCACGAGTCTCTGACGTGTGGGCCTTCGCTCTTCTGTCCACCGTGAGCCACCCCTAGGAGGTGTGCATTCAGTGCTGCCGGGCCCCAAATGGCAGTGGACCACCTCCTCTCCCTTGAGACACTGCTAGGTGGGCCACTGGGCCTTGTCTCCCCGGCCCACAATGCTCCCTCTCTCTATTCATTGACTGGTGGGCCACCACTACACAGGCCCATGTACCGGAGAGACTTCCACCTGGGCCCCACTCCCTGCCAGCCCTCCAGCCTCTCCTTTCCTCTCCACTGACTTGTGGGCCAGGACAGTCAAAGGGCCCCAGCTGTCTTTGATACTGTGGGAATATTCTTGAGAATATTCTTCTCTGGAAATCAATGTAAATCCTTTATCCAAAATTCAATTAAATCTTCGGAAAATCATATCTTTTGATCCGTATCTCCGATTGACTTCGTTCCAACTCCAGTAATTTTCTAAAATTGAGATCTATCTGATGGCACTATTAGTAGTACTAAATAGGATCTTTTTCTTGGACTTTGTGTAGATGTTAATTGTTTGTGCATAGTAACCGGTCGTCGGAATATCATTTTGGAGCAGATTTCACCGAGATTTCTTGAAGCCTCGTGAAGACTTAGAGCAAGGCAAGTCACCTTTGATCAATCGAGCCTATATTTGAAATTAATTTATTTTAATTGCGAACCTGCATCGATAAAAGTGCACTGATCTGTTCGGTCCTGTCGACGAGTCAGATCGACGGACCTTCCTAAACTTGCTACACTTAAATACTTCCTTGATGATTGATATACCCTGTTCCTTTGTAACCACCGCTGTAGCGCCTCGCTATTTATGCACTCTTGCGCGTGTACTGATGGTCGCCCTTCAAACTTAAAAATTGAGAAACTTCTTGGCGTAAAATGTGGTTTTACGAAACGTTTGGAAAACCCGACACCTGGGTCGGCACCTTGTGAAAACAAAATGAGTTTCAAAAATGGAGATTCATGACACAAGGCCGATCTGGTGTGTGTGATGCCTGTGTGGTCGCTTTAAGAACCGATTCCTTTGTAATTTCATCCGAGCATATGACAGTATAACCACATGGGTGAATTGGGAAGCTCCTGGCTGAGTAACTAGTCACCCAGGGATGCCTTGCATGCCATTGGACTATGGATCGTGTGGGAGGGCGTTGGGGATGCCTCTTGGGTTCTTGGCACAGCATGGTCTCGGACCTACCCTGTTGTTGGTCTCGAGGACTCCTCCAGTTGGCATGGGGTAACCTGGGATGACTCGAAAAATGCCTTGTCGCGAAAACCTCTACATCACCAAATCGTACCCAACTCGTGTGAGCTGGTGACTAGAGTAAGTCACGTCATGTGGGTAAAGTGTATCCCCTTTGCAGAGGCTTAAACTATTTGAACAGCCGTGCCTACGGTCATGGACGGATGTGAGGTGATTCTTTAACGTAGTTTTATTTTATCCTGTTTGCAAATGTGTGCGTGGTTTTGGGAACTGCGAGAAGGAGGTGCCATTAAGGACACTGGAGGTCCGATGAAATGGCTTGGCTGTCGTGGACAGCAGGACTTAGGAAGTCCAGAGAATGTTTTGGCTCTGAGAGCCGATTGGTGTGAATTCTTGAGATTGTGAAAATTGGAGAAATAAAGATTGATGCATCTTTCACTCCAATCGGACGAGACTCACCTCGCCCTGATTGTTGAGAAGCACATACTTAGCAGATTCTAAAAGAATTTAAATAAAACAGATTATAAAATATCCAGTCTCTCTTTGTAGCCTGCAATGACCACATAAGTTTTCTGACTTGCTGAGTACGTAAGTACTCACCCTTGCTCTATATATACAGTTCTCCGCGCGGGAGCTGAAGCTGGAGTTGCAGTGAAGTGAAGATTATGGTTTCGTCCTGGTTCCCAGCCGTTGCTTATGTGTTGGGACTTAGTCCGCTGTTCTGCTACTGCCACTACCTCTGTGTTGTTCATTGCTGTCTCCGGCTTGCTCCGAAGCTACAACGTAAGTTAAGGTATATGTCTATTTAATTAAGGTTCTGCAATGATGCATATCTGATTTTCATGGATACCAGCGCTGCGCCCTAGGACTGGTATCGGTATCGCGGTTCTGCGGGAAGGCAGTTCGCGCTGTTTTCCTGCGGCACGCCCTATTTGGTGCTTTTGTACGGCGGTGCCAGATCGGGGTGTGACAGGCAGCCCCCTTGCCGCCCTCCTAGAGGGCGGTTGCTGTCGATGTTTTGTATCGGCAATAAGAATATGGGGCTACCCATGAGATCTAAACTTGATGGATTGCAAAGGAATACGAAACAATTTATACTGATTCAGGCCCTCGAGATGAGGTAATACCCTACTTCCAGTTGTGGTGTATTGCCTTTAAGGTTTCTCTAGTGAGATTCTCATATGCCCCAGGGGCTCCTTACCCCTCCTTATATATTGGAGGAATGAGGATTACAGGGTAGGAAACTCAGTCGGATACGACCAAGAGCTTTCCTAATCAGTATATAGAGTATCCGGCTAGGACTATATCCCTTTTCTTGTAATATAAGGTAATGTGAAGCCGAGTTCTACTCTGTCTCCAATTGTAGGGGCTGGCCCACCCTCTATTCGAGTGACCGTAATTGCCTTCCTTGAGGTACCCGGGGCCCATGGCCTATACAGTAGCCCTTAAGACCTTCATATTTGAGTCACAACTGATGCCGAGTGCTCATCTTCCACGGTGAAGAGATTCCCGAGTACTTTGCTACCGAGTACTCATTGTCTGAATGTTTCTACTCTCAAGTCCTACTTCATATCAGCTGACAACGAGGCTATTTAGGGTTTCATAGAAATAGATGAATAGTATGCGCCGAATAGACGCACCTATTAGGTGTAGCCTCCTTACTTTGTGCTTAATTGGGAAACAATTAAATATAAAGTCAAAGATCTTTAACCTTTAAGTCTTTCCCGAGTGATATGTTTCTCGAAAATTGGACTCTTCAGCTATATATTAGCTGGAAATTTTGCTCAAGACAATTTGGCTACGCATATAAGCCGAGTATCACTATGGAGTAAATCCAATGTGTGATGAGGTGTACTTGAGAGATACCTGCATCCCCAATTTTAATGGAGACCAGCTATTGATCTTTATAAGGATATATCCTCAATACCTTAAAATAATCAAGATACCCGAATGTATACACCCGGCAGTAGGCTTCGCATGAAGCGTATCTGATTATTTAATCAGTTCTTGTAAAATAGCACCCGCATCGCAATTTTAACACGACCAGCGGGCGACCCAATAGGGCATGCTATTTAAGAACTCATATCTTCGGCCTTCTACCAAATAAGTCGGTCCAAACCGACCTATCCAGTGCAGCCCTATAAAATCCGGTGATTTTAATCATTGCTCAACTTGCCCATTGCTTTGGAGATGTGCCACCAAAGCGTAGTAGATTTTGATACCAAAATCGTCGCAGAAATCTTTAAATATGCCGTCCATGAACTGAGTGCGTTGCCCATAATGATGCGATTAAGGACTCTAGATCTATAGATTATACTAGTATGCGTTGCGCATATGATTGTCTGTGCTGGTAGGTGAGTTTGTCAAACGAAAAATCGACATCCCTTGTATGACAAGACGAGTACTTCAGCGTCAGTAACCGCAGTCAGCCAAAGGAATCCTTGTCTGCAAGCCTTTTCGACTAATGTTCTGGATGCAGCATGGTTGCCACAAATGCCCGAGTGGATAGATTGCAGGATCTGCTTGCCCTCCTCAGGTGTGACGCAGTGCATAAGAACTCCGGATACGTGTTGAAAATATAGGTCTTCTCTGACTATGATAAAACTTTTGCTTCGTCTCTTGACTTACTCAGCTTCATTGTGATCTTTAGGAAGTTTGTCTTCCAATAGCAATCGAATGATTGGGGTCTTCCAGTCTTGAAAAATAATGATCATCTTTGTAGGTTCTGGGTTTGGTGCTACCTCCGACTGAAAGCTCCAATAGTGGCTTGTTTCCCTGTTTTGGCCAAATAGGTACCTGAACGCTGCGGTAACGCAGGATTCAGCTAGCGACCCTCTTGGGGCATACCCAACTTGGCAAAATTGTAGCCGAATAAGGTACCTGAACCTCGCATTAGCATAGGATTCGGCTGGCGACCCTCATGGAGCGTACACTACCTAACAGAGTTATGACCAAATAAGGTACCTGAACCTCGCATTAGCGTAGGATTTGGCTAGCAACTCTCATGGGACGTACCCTACCCAGCAGTGTGGTACCCGAGCCCCGACTGGTGCCGGAGGTCGGTTATTAGCCCCCATGGGGCGTACCAAGGTAAAGGTGACATCCGCGTTCCAATTGGTGCAAGTACTCGGACAGTAACCCTCATGGAGCATTCCGAGTGATTCTTGAAGCATCGCACTCCAAGTGTATCATGACAGACTAGTCCAGCCCCCGAGCGTAGGTGATAGACTCGTAGCCATGAGTTCCTGTTATACGTATCCGGAACTAGCCCTGTATTATAAACATATCGGATGAGTAGCATCTGATGAAGACAACAATCATCCGAAGAAAATCTAAATATTTTATAATGTATGTAAATATGTGTTTCTCCTCTTATTGATATTAATTTCCTCGAGTAGTTGACCTCTTACGTTTAAACACTCTGCTCGACTAGTCATAGCCCCTAAGCGTCGAGTAGTCGGCTCATGGCTCTTTCCCAGACAGCGTTTTGGGTGACTTGAGTTCGCCTTTCATGGAGTAAAGCTTCATGGATCGGAATTTATGCTACTCGAGTACTTTTGTGATCATTAAGAGCAAAAACAGAAAATGCACATTACGTACACCTATTAGGTGCAAGCAGCTGCAGCATTGGTGAGGCCGAGTAAGGAATTGACGATCTCTTCCCCATAGATCCGATCCCGACTGACGCTAAGCCGTATCCGAGTCAAACCATAGGGAAGTGAGTTGCCTCCTGGCCCATTTAGATAAGAATATCATATAAAAGAGAAAATATTTATCAGAAAGTGACTTAGCTGTTCGGTATTACACAAGTTGGGAATGGGGATGCCATCCTTGCATTTGAGCTTTGAGCCCCTAAGCATGTCACTTGTCATTCTGATAATCTTATGTTCTAGGAGGTCGAGGATGGTTGCGATCGATTGCCGCAATGAGGTCGTCCGACTTGCGTTTGCGGTTCCCAACCTTAGTTGGGGCCACGTCGTCGGTGTCCTTCCACTCCTTCTTTCGGGATGCCTTCTTGTCATCGAGCGCCTCGGTGACACCGTCGGTCGAGTTGGCGTATTTGTTTGCCATGTTGAATAAAGTTTCGACAGAGCTTGGAGGCTTTCGAGTGAACTTAGCGATGAACGGGATGTCCTTGTCACACCCTGAATTTTTCCCCTTAAATAGAGCCACACAAAATATATTAAAGAAAAAGCCTTAAAGAAATTAATTTAAAAGACCAAGGGAATTAATTAAATAAGTAAAATGCAAAATAATAAATTATCATGGCTGAGAATACTTTTCCTATATTCTCCTTGCCAAAATACACTAACAGGAATTTTACTGGAATTTTTAGAGCATTGGAAATATTTTTAATAAATCCAAACAAATTATTAGAATTAAAATCCTTCTGAAATCTCTTTTTCTTTCAATCTCTCCTTTTCTTTCTTTTTCTTCCCGCCGGGCCGCCGGCCCAGTCCTGTTCCTCGGCCTGCCGCAGCCCACGCCGCGCGTGCCTTCCCGTGGACCCTACCTGTCAGCCGCGCGCCACGCGCACCCCTCCTCTCTCTCCCTTTGTCACTTGGGGCCCGCCTGCCAGCGTCCGCTCGCCCGCGCTGTTACCCTCACCGCTCCTGCTAACATGTGGGACCGAGGCCCCACAAGTCAGCTTCGTCCCTAACCTCCGGCCAAATCGGCCGGGGAAGAGTGAGCTCCCTCGCCTGTCCGATCCGCACCCGTTGCCGCTCCCTCGCACCTCGGCCCTTGATTCAAACGCCGCGGACCGAGTCCCTACCCGGTTGCCCCACCTTCTACGCCCCTCACGCCCACGACCACGGATGAATCGCGCCCACTAGCCATCGCGGCCGCCGCCCCACGTCCCTGTGAAATTCGGCCAATTCGGCCACAAACTCCCGCAGCCGAGTACATATAAACCTTCCCCATGCTCCATCCTCACTTTCCCCTCAGTTGCCCACATCTGTCGAGTACCCTAACCCACTCCGTGTCGAGTTCCCGAACCACCGCCGCGCTCCGCCGACTCCAGTCGTACGTCGCCGTCGCTGTAGCCGTCGCTGACTATCGCGCTCGTGCTCGCTAGTAGGGCTGAAAACGGTCGGAAATGATCGGAAAAACCCCTAAATCATTTCCATTTCCATATTTTGTACTCGAAATCGGAATCGGAAACGGTAATGTCGGAAATGGAAACGGCTTCGGAAAATTCGGAAACATCGGAAACGGAGTTGCTCGGTCGGAAATTCATCGATATCGGTCGGACATCCATGAATTCGGATCGGAAATAACTTTACCTCATATGTGATGTCTAGAGTAACTCACATAATCACTAAATATAATAATAGCGATATCATATAATAATCACCTATTACAGAAAGCAATCTCAATAATTATCTAACATGATAACATACAAGATGACAATGTAACAATGTCCAAAACCAATATACCAACACAAATAACATCATAATCAGGATCTGCTCGCAGGAGGCGATCGGCTTGAAGCAGGGATTGCATTAAAAAACCTGATTGATCACATGCATCAGTAATTAGTTCATCATATCTTGTCAGTAAGTTTCCAGAGTACCTTGCAGCACACAAGATGAGAAAAATATCTTAAGCAAACGGCTATAGAAAGTTTCATTTTCAGAAAAGAAAAGGCTATAAAAATATCTTATGAGCCCACACTTGCTCATAACTCTGACCATCCACTTGCACTGTTTCAATGACTTTTGTGAAGTGCTGCCATACATCACTTGTCTGCTTTTTCTGCTTCTTGGTAGGAGGTTGTTGCTCTTGCTCCTGGTCCGCTACTATAACCGGATCATTAGCATCACCTACTTGCCCTTGTGCAGGTGTTGCCGATGATCCTGAAACTCCAGTACCAAGACTCTGGCTCACACTTTCGCTCTCAGATCTCAAATGTCCTACAATGATTCAATAATAGATGTGATTCAATATAGGTTGGTAGTGGTTTATTGCATGCAAACTACTGCCCTCATAAAAAAGAAGCAGGAAATAGAGGACAAATGACATACCTTGACTTGAAGATGGAAGTGCGGATGCATCCTGAGCCCGGCTATCCTCGTCGGCCATGGGCGTCGGGCGGCTGGCAGTGCACTGCAGCGACCGAACCGAGCAGGCCAAGAGTTGGCCGCGAGAGGCAGAATGACAGGGCAACTACCCTTGTGCCTCACTGCCGCGGACGTCAGTGAGGCAGAACGCCGGGCAGGCAGGCCGAGTGCACGGGAGGCCAGCGGCGGAGGCCGGTGCCTGGCGGGGCGGCGGACGGGAGAGGAGCAGACGGGGCGGCAGACGGGAGCGGAGGCCGGCGGGGTGGGGCACTGGGCGGCGGCGGAGGGGAGCGGAGGCCGGCGGGGGTGGACGGGAGGGCGGCAGACGGGAGCGGAGGCCAGCGGGGCGGGGCGGGAGCAGAGGCCGGCGGGTGGGGCACTGGGCGGCGGCGGAGGAGCAGAGGCCGGCGGGGGTGGACGGGAGGGCGGCAGACTGGAGCGGCGGCTGGCGGGGCAGCGGACGGGAGCAGCGGCCGGACGGGAGGGCGACAGACGGTAGCGGCGGCTCGCGGGAGGCTGTGACCGTGTGTGTCTCGCGGTGAGAGGAGACTGAGCGGATAAGGTGAGGGTACTTCAGACTTTTGTGCATTCTAGGGTAAATTTCCGAATCAATTTCCGAATCAGTGCTATCGGTAAATTTCCGAATAAATACGGTAAAATTCGGAAACGGTCGGTAAACTACTGAAATCATTTCCGATACCGTTTCCGAATCCCCGATACCGTTTTCCGGATCATTTCCGACCATTACCGAGAAAAACGGAAAACGGTCGGTAAAATCCGGAAAACGGCGTCGGTCGGTTCGGAAATTTTACCGACCGTTTTTAGCCCTACTCGCTAGCTTCGCCGCACCCCGCTGCATCCTGTTCCGCAGCCGGTCGCCTCAGATTCCCATCGGAACTCCATCCTCTCCGTTGCCCCTTTCGGTAAGCCTCTCCACCAGCAGTCGGCCGTGGATTTTCATCGACCCACTCGGTCTTTTTCTCTCCTAACCCGTTCTACACCTCCACCAGGTTCTCCTAAACCCCTTCCGTACCTCCGTCGTTGCTTTGCGCCACTGGAACGCCATCGCCATCGGCTACCTGAACCTCGCCACTGCTAAAGCCCTTTGATCGCGGTTGTCCGCCGCTCTCCGCCGGTTGCCGCACCTCAGTGAGTACTTGGTCGCATTTCTCCCCTCCTCCACTGCTCACCGCCGCTCTCCGGGAGGCTAGATGGTCGCCGGCGGCGACCATCGGGCTGCTCGTCCCGCCGCGGTACGGCCGTACCAGCGGGGGCGAGTCCCATTCATCCTCAGTCGTCCGATCTGCCCGTCAGATCGTGGCCGTTTGCGTGCGCCCGTGCCGCTCCCGCCTGTGTGGACCGAGTCCACCGTGCGTCGTCCTCTCGCGCCGCTGACCTGTGGGTCCCACTTGCCGGCGCCGGTTCTGTAACATCCCCAAACTAGTATAGGAAACTATTTAAGTTTCCTAGAACCATCTTTGTTCGCTAATTAAAATTTTTGAATCATCTTGTCATATAACTCAAAATTCGATTTAATTAAAACCTAATCGGCAAAATTAAACCAACTCCTAAAAGTGCAACAAACCTCACAAAAACGTATGTGGGAAATAATTTATTCAAATACTAGATTATTTATCATGAATTAATATGATTTTTCCAGATTTTTAGCAATCACTTTAGACCCATTAAAAATTCCAACCAATTTCATCCAGGGTCCTTTTTTTTGATTTTTTTGTGAGCAAACCAGTTTGAATTTTTGTGTGAAACTTTCAAAAATGGAACCTAGGTAGTCTGGGCTAGCTACACAGAAATCACCATATTTTTAACACTAGTTTTGCTTACTCAAATTGATTTTTAAAGTGAAGGGGGAAAAATAAATTTGGAAAAACCTTGGAAAATAGCTAAACCCTTCTGTACGTGGGTTTTTACCCATCTCCCTCACGTTTCCTCAGACCATAACACCATGGACCCACCTGGCAGTGGCCCTAGCTTGCCCAGTCTCCTGTCCAGCCAGCCAAGAGGAGGGACACGCCCTGGGTCAGCACAGATTACTTGCGACACGTGTTTGTCGTCGTGGCCTGTTAAGAACGCCTTCTCTCGCCCTCCAAGTCTCCCAGCTAACTCATTCATCCTCACACTTCACCACAGAGCTGAGAAACCGAGGAAGGAGAGCTCCTCTGGCTCTCTTTCTTCTCCATCTCTCCGCCGGCTGCCAGGAAGAAGGTCGCGGCCACCGCCGACGGGCTGACGTCGCCACCATCTCTTTTCCGTTCCCTACTCATCCTTGGATGCCGTAGCTACCTCTCTAACCTTGCTCTATTTGATGCAGTCAATTGTCAGGAACGCGGCCTCGCTGCGGAGCCCCGGGAGCGCGGCCGCGACGTCGCTGTCGTGCAGTCGCGCCATCACGCCGGCGTTCCCATTGCTCAAGCTCGTCTCTGGCCGAGCTGCTTCGCCACCAATACCGCCTCAGCACTAGGAGTAGAGCGCCCCAAAAATCTCTGGAAACCGAGCCCCGAGCGAGGAGATCGCCCATCGTCTTCTCCAACTCCGGTCAAGCTCCGCCGCGCGCGATTCGCCTCAACCGGTGAGCCATCTTCCGATTCCTCGCGTTGGAAGCAACCTTGGGTGATACCAAGGCTACTACATGTTTTGTTTCCGCCGTACGTTAGCTGAATGGGTCATCGCCTCTACTGACGTCGCCATTACTGTCCCGGGGCCGCCACTCGAGCTCGCCTCCGGCGATGCTCCGGCCACGGCCGGCTGAGGCCCGACCACTGTTGAGTTCGCCTGGATCTCCTCTCTTCATTTCTGTCAACCCCCAGACGAATCCCATCGCCAATCGCCGCCGGCACAGGTGAGCAGAGCCGGCGGCCCAGCCAGCCTGCGCCTCCCCTGTTCTGTGGCGCCGACAGGTGGGCCCGGGCTGGGGGGAAGAGAAAAGAAGAAAGGATTAGAAAAATAATTAGGGATTTATTTTACAACAGAAAAATGGCCAAACTTTGAAAATCCATAACTATTTCATTTTAACTCCTTTTTGAGTGAACCAAATTTTGTTAGATTCATCAAAGCTGTTACTTTATTTCTATAAAATAAAATGTAGCACACGCAGTAGAGAAAATATCCCCTAAAATTCATATTACTAATTTATATGTTATTTATTGCTTGAGTTATATACAAGCTTGATAAACTTATTCCAATTTCAAATATTCTCAAAACCCTGTATCAGTACACTCCTTTGTGGCATATATGTCACTTAAGTAAAATACTGTATAGCACCTTTATATATGTTATACACACTAAATTGTAATTCAATAATCATTAATGTATAAGGACTTCAAAATTTATAATAAATTGATTATAAATCCAAATTGAGGAAACTCAACTTTATTAGAACCAGTAGGTTATGCTCTTTTATATAAAGATACTTGACTTCTTGAAATCTTATCAGAAAATGTCAGTCAAATATAATAACTTCAGTTTACAATAAAATATTTACAGAACTGCCCTTTTCAGCTTTCCTATCTTGCTGTTTTTGTAACTCATAAACCGTAAAAGATTTTGAAATGATTCTTTCACTAAAATTCATTTTAAAATGTTAAATACCTACTGTATTTATCTCTGAATTAATTGATCATTTGCATAGACATGTTTAATTGATTCTTATTTGCGTATTCGCTTTTTGTCGGTAGATTCAGACAATTCGGAGTACGAGGAAGCTAATCCAGAGGTTGAGTGTGAACCATCACAGCAGCAAGACAAGCATCTAAGCATGTTGAACCTATATCTTCAATAAATTGATTTGTTTGTGAAAACAATATCTATATGCATGTTTCAGTCCTTTTGAAATAGGAAAACCGGTAGAGTCAATATTGACCAATTGTATGCATTTCCATTCCTTGGTTGTTGATTCCATGTTTTTACCTTGTCACCCCTGGTTAAGGACTTTGGGATACTTTTATTTTATCGAATGCTTAGCCATGCTTAGTTCTTGACTTAGAAAAATTCGATAGATGGAGCTATCGGTTCAAAACTAGTTTAATACGAATGGATGGGTTAAAATATGAAAAGAATAACTTCTGATTTATAATTGAGAATATTTTTGACTTGAACGGATGATAGGGCGATGACGGGATGGTGTTTCCCCGATGCATGTAGCTCTGTTTGGGTCGTTAAGGATCGAACATGTTGACGTCTATTCAAGCACCCTATGTACTTCCACACGCCTGGAATGGGACGGCTTAACTTAGTAGCTCGGGAGACTGTGGCCATCTACGCCCGTCCGTCAGTTGTGAGGATGGTCTTTCCTTTGGAGGGCCTCATGCGCACCTGGTTGTGGTCGGAGGTGCCTCCCACGACGGTGAGCCCGCCTTAGTCACCTTTGTGTGTGGCCAAGTCGTCGGGGGCCCAGACGTGGTTTAGGTGGTTGGAGCTAAGCGTGGGAAAAGTTTTATTGTGACCTCTAGTCCGCACTCAATGTGTAGAGTGTGGGTACCGATGGGTACGGATCAAACTAGAATGTAGCCGTTTGGCTTCTATCACATTGTGTGGGTAAAGATGTACACCTCTGATCAGAGTATGAACTATTCGAATAGCCGTGTCCATGGTTACAGGACGACTGCTTGATGTGTTAGTCAGTCTATATTAGCATCCAACTTGGGATATGTGGTTATATCATGACTTAGGATAGTCATGGATGGATGGGTTTATATGAGAGGCTTTGGTGTTAAATATGACTTGTTTTTAGTCATGAAAGATGGTATGCTTGTGTAGCATATTTATTTGGGCAATGGTGGCCCATTGTTGATGTTAGAGCATGTGATTGTGCTCATTTTCACCTCTTTTTCGAAACATATTACTTGCTGTCATAAAATTTCAGATTGCTATTCTTTCGCAAATGCTTATAGTTTCAAGTTATTATTTTTGCTCAATAAACTTAGCTTTATGCAAAACCAGATCAACATAGCCATATTCCTTGATGTAGAGACCAACATTACTCCTTTGTACTATTAATATTGTGTAAGTCTAGCTGAGTACCATTCGTACTCACGCTGCATATTTTTTTAGGTGAGGATAACGATGATGCTGGTGTGGTCTACTATTATCCTGCCGAGGGTGGCGAAGATAATGTGTAGTTGGAGTTAAGCTCTATCCTAGTCGGTTGCCTTGGGTTTGGTATGGCACCACTGGTTTTATCCTTTATGTTTACATTTCCACTGCTATCATTAGTGCTACTCTGTTATGAATTAGGGTGTGTGAACCCTCTATGTAATATATATAACCCTGCTGTACTTTTATCCATATTTAGAGTACTTGTGATGTTTATCAATTGCTTGCGATGAAAGTGTGAGGCTAGTCACTTTCCTGGGGACTAGCTGAACATGAGTATGAGTTGTGTATAATTGAGATGGTTGGGGGATAGTTATTGTGGTTCGAGTCCTCTGCGGTACGTATCGTGTTTGGTCGCCACCATTGAGTGGTTTGACGGGCATATGACGGAGAGGACTGGCAAGCTATCCTTATGATTATTTCTTTGGTACACTTCTCGGCATTTCGGTTATTATATTGGAAGGGGTAAACCGTGATCATGAACACATTGAGGTCGAGTGGCTATTATGCGTGTATGGATCCCACTCGTCCAACAATATGTGGTGGTCGCGTTGGGCACTGGACGATATAATACTCGGGGTGTCCACAGGTTCCCCATGGTCCGCTGGCGCAATAATCCCTTTTAATGGCGCAATAAATCAATTAATAATTAATTTGTATAGTGAAATCACAGTAAAACTTTTAAAATTCATAACTAATTCATACGAGCTCCGATTAATCCCATTCAAATTTTATTAAATCCAGAAAAATACCAAGAATCCATTAAAAATACTTTTAGCCCCTGTTTTAGTGTCCACATATACTGTTTTTAATTGTTTGTGTGTTGTTTGCTATAGAAACCGACGCCGTCGATCCTCCTGTTTACCACGAAGTCATTGCCGAAGTCGCCGAGCCGGAGCAAGGCAAGTCGTATCATTTCCTCGATCATTTTGTTCCTATTTATTGCAAAATATTTGCTTTAAATTAATAAACATGCATTATTTCATCATTTCATGTGGGAAGGTTGACCTATATAAATGCAATTTTAATTGCTTTGACTTTATTCCACCTGTATACCTTTGTAGCTGGGTAATAATATGACTAGAGGATATGATTAGGATGCTTAGCCATGCTTAGAGACTATTAGCTCATATAGGGAATTAAATGCTCTTATTTACACTTATTGTTCGATTCTATGTCGGGAAATAGAACTTTGGATACATAGATATTCAACTACTAAAATTTGACCTAAATGGTGGGCTGTGGGTGCATGGTTTTGCTGGTCACACCCATGGCAATTAAGGACCTCACGCCGGCACACGAGAACGTGTGTGGGGCTGTGTCTTGTGGGTACAGTTGTACACATTTGATCAGAGTAAATATATTCGAATAGCCGTGCCCACGGTTATGGGCATCTTGGTCAAGACTCACCGTGATTAGTCTCACTATAATAAATTGACATGAAAATTTTCTATAGTATTAGGATGGATGGTTGGGCCTGGTTAACGTGGTGTAACGTTAACCAGTGGAGGATTAATATTGTTCAATTAATCAACCTTTTTACCGTTTGCGAACTACTACTGTTTGCAATTGCTTTTACGTAAATAAACCCTTAGCCTATCTTTGTCTCCCGTGCATTGTGCATATTTGCGGGTGTGACTTATTGAGTACTATGGGTGGTACTCAGTCTTGCTCCCTTTCCCCTCTCAGTGGTGGAGTATATGTCTGACGAGGACCATCAGAAGGACTAGGCTGGCTCCGCCGTCAAGATGCCTGTGGATTGGAAGCCTCCGCTTGGCTAGTTGTATATAGACTTTATTTATTTTTACGGCTGCATTTATGTATGTCGGAGGATTAAACCTCGACGGCGGGAAGTCGGGAGACCCCCCTTTTGAGATTCGGCCAGGGGAGTAGTTCTCAGGCGGAGCCGGCTTCAGGTGTAGCAGAAAGATAGGCGAAGAAGACGAAGAAAAGACTGCGGGGTTCGGACCGTCCACAGCGGGCCCGGACCGTCCAAACCGCGGTGAAGCAGAGGATGGAGGCTGAAGGGTCCGGACCATCCAAACCGGGTCCGGACCGTCCGAACCAAGGAGTTCCCGCGGGGAAGACGATCAACAGCACACACGAGGGAGACGCGAGGATTTATACAGGTTCGGGCCGCCGGAGCGTAATACCCTACTCCTGTGTGTATGCTATGTAGTGGATGAATGTGGCTTGGTGTTTACAAGGTGAGCTCAGCCCGCTGGCCGGCGATAAGGAAGAGAAACAGTCGAGTGAGCTCCGGTGCGGAGGGCTGGGAGTTAGAGGTCCTCAGTTGAGTCTGCCCTGTCCCTGGTGGCTTGGATCCTCCTTTATAGATTTAGGGGAGTCCACAGTGCCGAGAGAGAGCTAGCTACCACTCGTTTGCACGCACGCCGCCGCCTGCCGCGCCGTGCCGGAGGGACGTCCAGTCGCCGCCTGGCCCTGCTACTGCGGTCGGCCGGAGCATGGTCTGCTGTGGGCGGCTGGAGCATCAAGGTGCTGTCGGTTCGGCTGCCGAGGGTGGCTGGTCTGGTCGCTTTGCCGCTCGGCTGTGGGCGGTTGGAGCACAGAGACGTGACAGCGGCTGTCTCCTGGAGATGCTGTCGGGAGACAGGCGGGAGGCACCGTTAATGCGAATATTTGGGGAGCTGGTTCAGAGCCTGCCGGGGGCCGACATGTGGGCCCCGGGCAGGCAATGAGACAATAGCGCCCGGAGGCAAAGCGCGGGCCCGAGGCCAACGAGGCCCCGGGGCCGAGCCGACACAGACGACGCCCCGGGCGCGTGCCCGGGGCCGATGGAGAGGGCTCCCCGGGGACGAGCCTGGGGCCGTTGGCTACGGCGCCCCGGGGACGAGCCCGGGCCGATGGCGATAGCGCCCCGGGGACGGGCCCGGGGCCGTTGGCTACGGCGCCCCGGGGACGGGCCCGGGAGCAATGGGGAGATGATGCCCCGGGGAACTGACGTGGCTATGGATCCACGCGTCCCCGCAGGCTGTGGGACCCCCAGTCCCATTTCGCCGACAATGTAAGATAATTTTATTCTGTGTGTAAGATGCACTCTATATGGCAACTTGGTATTGTGTACCCTGGCTTTCCTGGACAGGGATTTAATACACAGGAATGTTCAAAATTCTGGTTACGAATTTCTGGGTGTTTACAAGTTGGTATCAGAGCCGAACTTGACCGTAGGACTAGCCAAATGGAAGCCCTAAGAGCCCTATGAAATTCTTATTCGCATATGCTTTTTGCACTTGGAGTTATTTCAGGGAAAATTAGGGATTTGTTCTCGGATTAGGATAAAATCTTAATCTTTATTTGACCAAAATTTTTGAGTCAGGTCAAAGCTAGGGTAGAAATTTTATTCGAGGGTTATGGCATAAGTGTCCAAATTTTGGGAAAAACATTGGTTATCAGGGTGATGTACAATTTTAAGCATGCATAAAATATTTTTACTTGCTTTGCCATTATTATTTAAAATTAATTTGCTACTGTATGGTTCTGTCGTACTATTACGCCGGATTCTCAATAAAGTTTATATCTAAAATTGTTTTATGCATAAAATTATTGTTTATTTCCAAATTATTTATTGTTCACTCTATTTGAATCTGAGCATACATTGATTCCCCCTCCTTGCCTTCTATAAATGGATAGTCTCCCCAACCAACGTGGTGCAGACATGGGTGGATTCATCGAAGAGCTTCGTATGATGAGCTTCACTTTGGGGTATAGCCACGCCCTGGAGTATACCGCCATGGAGCCCATGGAGGGCGAGCTCCCTTACCGTGTTCGCTTGGAGCTGCTGTGGAGGCCATGGGCCCCGGGTACCTCATTACTAGTACATGGGCCACTCGGATAGAGGATGGGCCGAACCATATAATTAGAGATAAGATAGCACCCGGCAGGCTGTGCCTTGTATAATGAGGAAACATAGTCTTAGTCGGAGAGGACTCTATCTCTAAGGAGGAAATCTCTTGGCCGCACCCGGCTGGGATCCTTATCATGTACCCCTGATCCCTAGTATATAAAGGGAGGCAGAGCGCCCCTCAGGGCGAGTACAACAAAGATAACCAGATCATCGATCACCATACACCTCAGAGGAATAACACCTCAACTGGACGTAAGGTATTACCTCACCTTGAGGGCCTAAACCAGTATAATTCTCCTGTGTTCCTCTGCAGTCCACCGAATTCACCTTCGCTGAGTAGCCCCATAGTTTTATTGCCGGTGCAAAGCATCGACAGTTGGCGCGCCAGGTAGGGGCTCCGGCGAATTCCTCATCAGAAGATTCGATGGATTCGATCAACGGAGTCAACAGCAACAAGTTCTCCCCCGGAGATGCAATTACCTTCGGGAGCTTAGATTTCTTTGCCGATCAACTCGGCAATCTCACCTTGGCTGAGGTAGATCCAATCTTGCCGGTCGAGGAAATAGCCGACGTAGTGCCAGTCGGCCCATCGGACACCGCCGTCTCCTTCAGCGACTTTCTGCGGCAGTCCTTCACATCGCCGAGCATCGGGACAACCCTTTCCTTCGGAGTCCGACTCGCGCTAGGCCTCGAGCCAGCCCGGGTCGGGCCGAGACGGGGAGAGGTCGTCAATCTCCCTCACTGCTCCGGCGACGCTGCGCATCAAAACCCCGCGCAGTAGACCCGATCTCTAGCAATTCAGTTTGGACACGGCCAAGCGCCGTTTCAGATTGGATCTAGAGAGGTCGGAGTCGTTCTCACTCCGATAAACTACTCGGAGTCCGACGCCAAGTCGGATAGCGGTTCGAGCGCCAGTTCGGACTCTACATTGGCAAGCTTCCTCCTTCCCCGCGAGATCTTCATGGCCTCAACGCCACCATCTGAAGTACGCTGACTACAAGTAGAGCAACAGGAGGAGGCGTGCCGACTACAACAAGAGGAGGCCAATCGTGTGGCCCGCAATGAAGAGCTACGCCAGGCTGGGCGAGTCGCTCAGCAGCAGATCCTCCAAACCAAAGTCGGCGATCACGACGTCTTCGTCACGCCACAACAAAACGTCGTGGCCGCCGCAACCTTGCTGGATACACTCCAACTCGGGCCTGATCACCAGGCCACCCCAACTATCGCCAAGATCAAGGCGATGATCACAGCTGCCGCTTGTCAACAGCAACAGCAGTCGGGCGACACAATTATACCGACCAACCGGTCGTGTTCCCCGGCGGCAGGCTCATCTACATCAACTCGGCGCCGGATAGCCGGCTCCAGTCGGCAACGCGAGGCGTCTAGGCAAACCACGCTCGGCAATACTACTAACAACAATTGGCGCCATCACCAGTATGACCGCCGGCCTAATCAAGACCTCCGAGAGTGCCTACCACACGACCTTCGCCATACTATCAGTGCCCGGCGCCGCGAACGACAAGAAGATGAACGACGCCGACTGGAAGACGAACACGAGCGCTTTGGCCTCCATCACAAGTTGTTTAACCGCCGTGGTCGAAGCCCGAGCCCCCGCGAAGATGAAGGCATCCCAGCCTTCACTCGGGAGCTACAGGACGTACATTGGCCGACTGGCTTCAAGCCCACTAGGATTGAAAAGTACGACGGCAAGACAAATCCCGAGTCCTGGTTCACCGTATACGTCCCAGCAGTTCGAGTTGCTGGGGGCGACAATAAAGTCATGGCTAACTACCTCCCGGTCGCGCTAGCCGACTCGGCGAGGACATGGCTGACAGGTCTCCCTAAGCGGTCGATCGGTTCTTGGGGAGAACTCAGAGAGCGGTTTATCGCTAATTTCCAGGGACCTACGAGAGACCGGCTTCAGAGCATGATCTTTATCAGCTCCACCAGAAAAAAATGAGTCTCTGCGCGAATTCATCAAAAGGTTTTCCGAGAAGCGCAACCAGATTCCAACTGTCAAAGACGAGGCCGTCATCGCCGCCTTTCGCAAAGGTGTAAAAGACGCCCCGCTTATTGCAAAGTTCACTCGGAAGCCACCATCCACAGTCCGGGCACTTTTCGACATGGCCAATAAATACGCCGACTCGGCCGAAGCGGTTGCTGAGGCCCTCGACGAGAAGAAGGAGCCCCGACAGAAAGAACAGAAGGCGAAAGCCGACAACGAGCCGTCTCAAAACAAGTCTGGCAGCCGTAAGCGAAAGTCGGACAATGAGGCGGCCAACATGGAGCACAGTCGGTCACGGCCCCAGCGGAACAACGACTACCAGAAAGTCATGAGCGGGCCATGCCCCTTTCACCCCAAGGGAAAGCACGCGGCCAAAGACTGCTATATGCTCAAGAAGTTTGCCTCCGAGCAGACTTCATCGTCTGGCGCCGACAAGGACAAAGACAAGCCAGACTTGGGTCCGGCGGATGATTTCCAAGATCCTCAAGCCGAGCTCAACCATATCTTTGGGGGGCCACTCGCATATGAGTCCAAGCACAAACAGAAGCTTTCAGCGCACGACATCAACACGGTCTCCACGGCCGACACCCCCCAATACCTGCGCTGGTCAGATATGTCCATCACCTTCAATCGCGCAGATCACCCAGATCGGGTCTCCCACCCGGGACGCTATCCACTCGTCCTGGACCCGGTCGTCAAAAACATCAGTGTCGGAGGATGAAACCTCGACGGCGGGAAGTCGGGAGACCTCTCTTTGAGATTCGGCCAGGGGAGTAGTTCTCAGGCGAAGCCGGCGTCTGGGTGCAGAGGAAAGATAGGCGAAGAAGACGATGAACAGCACACTCAGAGGAGACACGAGGATTTATACAGGTTCGGGCCGCTCGGAAGCGTAATACCCTACTCCTGTGTGTATGCTATCTGTGGTGGATGAATGTAATATGGTAGTTACAAGGTAAAGCTAGCTCACGGCCGGAGCCGGAGAAGAGGAACAGTGGCTAGAGAATGAGCTTGGGAGCAGAAGACGGGGAAAGCTCTGTCCAGTTCCGTCCCCTCCCTCTCTGCCTGTGGCTTGGATCCTCCTTTATAGATGAGGGGAGTCCACAACGCCGGATGCACGTGAGAGAGCTAGGTATGATCTGTCTTGTCAAAGTCTTGTCGCCGTCTTGTCTTGCACGTCCGCCTGCTGGCGCCTGCTGCGTCCACGCCGGGTAGGTCGGCTGCGGAGGACGGCTGGAACGTGGAGACGTGATGGCGCACGCCTCCAAGTCAAGGGTCTCTGACTCTTCTTGACTTCAGCGCACACTCTTCCCTCAGAAGTCAAAAGGTTTCTGACAGCAGTCGGGTGTCCACGGGGGGCCATTGGGAGACGCCCACACGTGGCAGAGTAGTTGGTCCAGAGCCTGCCGGGGACCGACATGTGGGCCCCGGGCAGGCAGTGAATTGTGCCCGGAGGCAAGGCTCGGGCCCGAGGCCCAAGAGGACCCGGGGCCGAGCTGATATATACGATGCCCCGGGGGCGTGCCCGGGGCCGATGGCGATAGTGCCCCGGGCACGAGCCCGGGGCCGTCGGCGGTCGCGCCCAGGCACGAGCCCGGGGCCGTCAGCGACCGAAGGCGGTAGCGCCCCGGGCACGAGCCCGGGCCGGTGAAGGGTGCCCCCCGGGGATCCACGTGGCCGAAGACCCACGCGTCCCCAGGGCATGTGGGACCCCCTGTCCTACTTCGCCGACAGTGGCCCCTGGCCCTGTTGCTCGGCTGGGTCTGCCCCGGCCAGGAACAGGGCCACGTCTTGAAGAAAGGAGGGACGCTGGGTCCGCCTGGTTCGTCATGCACTGACGTAGCTTGACGATTTGTTGATTTAGATGCGAGACGTACCCGGGACCCGGGCTGGAATCATGGAACGAAGTATTGAGGAAGGCCGGCGGCAGTGGTCGTGATGGCGAGGCGGCAGCTTGCCGCCCGTACTGTCGCCACCGAGTTCTTCGTGGTGACCGCTGGTCGGAGGCCGCGGCAGCAATGAGGCGCGTCGTCCATTTGGAGGCTGCCACCTAATCCGCCGCCGATGAGTTCTCCCGCGCCTGGCCCGAGATGGAGGCGCGGGAGAAGGAAACACTCTCCCGGGAAGAACGCGTCCGGGCCCCAGAGGCTGGGCTCGCGTCCTGGGGGTGTGAGTTCGGCGTGCGCGAGGGAGTCGCGGTTGTTCGCGAGAAAGTCGCGGTGGTTCGCGAGGTGTTCGCGGCAGATCGCGAGGACGTCGCGGCGGTTCGCGAGGAAGTCTCGGGAGGCCGTGGTCGAGCCCGCTGCCCCGGAGGCAGGGTTCTTCGACCGCGGCGACCATCTCGTAGAGCTGATGCCTGACGAGGAGGTTGAGGAAGACGCCGGTTTCCTTCTGACGCTATGCGCGGGCGCCTTCGGGGTCCGGGGGCCCTCCATGCCCCCGGGCGCCCTTCTTCTGTCGTCGTCCGGGGTCCGGTCCGAAGGAGGCCAGCGACCTCTCCCCGTGCGACGGCGTCTCCGGGCCTCGCTCGTGCTTGCGCTCCGGTTTTGCCTGTCTTGTAAAAAGAGAGATGTTGCATATGTATATGGTCATGTTTATACTTTTCGTACCTTGGTTTATTGTGTTGTTCGGAGGTCGCTTGTACTTGGGGTCCCGTGTCTGGGGACGTCGAGTATCGGGCGCCGTCCGACATCGAGGGCCAGCAACTGCGAACAGCCGTAGGGTGTGAGGCCCCTGTCCGGGCCCCGGCGCAGCCGCTTGCCCCGGGAGTTCGGGCCCCGGGAGGCGGCGAACGCGACCGTCGGACGCCTCGGGAGCTCGGTTCCCGGGGGCGCGTGATGTCCGGAGGTGAGCTTGGCGGGGCGATGAAGCCCGTAGGTCCGGGCCCTTCCTTCTTCTGGTTCCGGGGGCCCTCCATGCCCTCGGGCGCCGTTGGTCCGGAGAGCGTAGCGAGGCCACGAGGACACTCTTGGTTCGCCGAGAGCCCCTTGGGAATTGATCCCACCCGGGCCCGGGGTCGCTAGGCAACGAAGGCCCCGGCGCCTCGGTCGGGCACCGCCATCCTCTCCGGGAGCCTAGGCGGATCATACAGGGAAAAATACAAGTTGAGGAATATGTGAAGCTGGATAAGGTAACGTATCTGGATATTTGCGAAGGGCGGCATGGCTTCGCGAGCACCATCCCGGGACTGGGAGTGTTGTTCTCGCTCGGGAGCGCCGAGCACCGGGCCGATCCGCCGTGAAACGCCTTAGCGCCCGAGCCCTCTTTCCGGGGCTTGGGGTAGGCGCCTGCCCCGAGAGCCCGGACACAAGGGGCCGCGAGCACCTGGGCGCGGGCTTGCGAGTGGTCGAGTCTGGTGGCTCGGTCCCTTCTGTGTTCCAGGTCCGGGGGTCCTCCGTGCCCCCGGGTCCCGTTCGCCTAGGGAGCACAGTGAAGTCGCGACGACAGGCTCTACATGATGAATCGTGAGAGCACTTGGCTCGCTCCCTTGTCCGCTCCATGCTGCGAGCCGTTGCGTCTACCACCTCCTAGGGCCTCTTCGCGTCGCGACTGAGCGGAGGAAAGGATTGCGCATAAGGAATCTGCCCCCTAGCAGCGGAAAAAACCGAGCCCGAAGCCAACCAGTGCGGGACACCGCAAGCCGGGGCTTAGACGATGTCCGGGGTTTAGCAGATGGGATACGGTAGCTCGCTGGTAGGGAACAGATGCTTAGGCGCAACACCCAGCCACCGCATGGGCGCGACCCGATTATGCCCCCGGGGGAAGATCATCACGATCGCGACATAGAGAAATGATAAGGGCACGAGCCCGGAAACGATAATAAAAATATTACTCTGGAAGGCGAGTACACATGGGGCCTGCCCAGTGCTGAGGTTCAGAGGCACTTACAGGATGTGTTTTCAGATAATATTTGTGATGATGCTTCCAGGCTTACCGAGCCCGGTTGGGAAGTTCCGATTACCAGGGAGGGGCCTTCCCACGGGGGGAAGATTTCATTCCGACCCGTACGAAGATACGGCGGAGATTTGAACCCCAAACCTGAAGTGATCGGGCCCAAACCTGACGCCAAAGATAGCGCTTGAGGCCTTGCTGGTAACGAGCGACGCGGAACGGAGCGCGCCACCTTCGTTCCTCGAGGAAGTCGAGGTTGTCGAGATGCATATTGTCGTGGTTGATGTCTGTCGATGTAGCGCTGTAGCCGAGAGCCGAGGAAGGGTTCTGGCGACAGAACGGCTTCGGCCCGGTACACCATGAAGAAACGAGGTCTCCCTGGGCGCTGAGCTTGGTGTGGTATGAACCGTCCCCCAGGACCGCCGGGGAAAGGTCTACTCTACACATAGTGAACTGTGAGAGCGCCTGGTTCGTTCCCTTGTCCATCCCATGCTGTGAACGCAACACATGGAAAACGACGAAAGGAACGAGACCGGGGAGGATATTAAAAACATTGCTTATGTAAAGTGTATATACATGGGCCCAGGCTAGCGCTGAGTTTCCGGAGAAGTCCAGCGCTGGCCCGGGTTTACCCAACTTACAGGATGTTTATACAGATGTATTTGCGAAGATACTGTTATGCCTAGGGATGGAGCTCGGACTAGCTTCCCTCGCGAGCCCGAGTCCGGTATGTGTTCGGGCCCCGGGGGCCCCGGCTAGCGCTAAGGATATACGTCCGGGACCCGGGGGCCCCGGACTGGGATACGGTTTGATATAAGCCGGGTTCCGGGGCCCGGGCCTGAATATGGGATGTGAGACGACCTTCCGGACGCATTCTCGCCGGAGCGGTGCTATCCGGGCTATCGCGCCCTATTCCGGGTGTCGCGTTCCTAGGCTTGCACTCGCCTTGGCGATGCCGCCCTGGTTCGGCTCCTCGGTGTCGGACCCGGGGCGCGATTCGGGAATCCGAGCCTCGGCTCAAATATGTGCCCGGGATCCAAGGGCCCCGGACTGAAATACAACTTGATGTGTATGGTCGACATGAGCCCGGCACGGAGGCCTGGGCAAGGACATGGACCACGTCGGGACGACTTCCCCGGACACGCCCATTGCCGAGGCGATGTTGTCCGGTACTCGCGCCCTGTGAGGGTCATTCCGGGCGCCCTGTTCCTAGGCGCGCATTCGCCTGGGCGAGGGGTGCTCTACGACGAGCGCCGTGCTTGCTGCCTGCAGAATATCATTGGTGCACGCCCAACCATCGACTCGCGCGTCACGGCCTGAGGCCACGGCGCGAGGAGTGGGCACGAGCCCCGCTACCGAGGGTAGCGAGGACGCTCTCGAGTTCTGGCCTGTCAGGGCAGTGTTTTGGCTCAGCTTCCCTTTCGAGGGTGCGAGCTCTCGACACCGGGGAGGAGGTCCTCAACCGGGAGCGGCCTGCCCGGACTCGCGCTCGACAGGGCGGCGTGGTCCGGACTATCACACCGGGACCCGGAGGCCCCGGACTGGGTCGGACGAACCGCCCGGACTTGCCACCTAATCCGCTGGAGTCCGAGCAGCCGTTCCCTATGTACCTGGGCGCCCAGGAGCCAAGGGCTCCAACCGGGCCAGTTACACGCGCCCGGGAGCCAAGCTCCGACCGGGGCGAGCATGTGCCCGGGAGCGAAACTCCCACCGGGCTAAGTAGGCAAGTACGCGCCCGGGAGCCGAGCTCTGACCGGGGCGAAGTACGCGCCCGGGAGCCGAGCTCCCACCGGGCTAAGTACGCAAGTACGCGCCCGGGAGCCGAGCTCTGACCGGGGCGAAATACGCGCCCGGGAGCTAAGCTCCCACCGGGCTAAGTACGCAAGTACGCGCCCGGGAGCCGAGCTCTGACCGGGGCGAAGTACGCGCCGGGAGCCGAGCTCCGACCGGGCGAGCATGTGCCCGGAGCTAAGCTCCCACCGGGCTAAGTACGCAAGTACGCGCCCGGGAGCCGAGCTCTGACCGGGGCGAGCATGTGCCCGGGAGCGAAACTCCCACCGGGCTAAGTACGCAAGTACGCGCCCGGGAGCCGAGCTCTGACCGGGGCGAAGTACGCGCCCGGGAGCCGAGCTTCGACCGGGGCGAGCATGTGCCCGGGAGCTAAGCTCCCACCGGGCTAAGTACGCAAGTACGCGCCCGGGAGCCGAGCTCTGACCGGGGCGAGCATGTGCCCGGGAGCGAAACTCCCACCGGGCTAAGTACGCAAGTACGCGCCCGGGAGCCGAGCTCTGACCGGGGCGAAGTACGTGCCCGGGAGCCGAGGCTCCGACCGGGCTAAGTACGCAAGTACGCGCCCGGGAGCCGAGCTCTGACCGGGGCAAAGTACGTGCCCGGGAGCCGAGGCTCCGACCGGGGCAGACAAGGGTTCCTAACTGAAAAGCTGATTGACAAGTGCCGGGTAAGGATATGTACCGTATTAGGACGAGTTCCCCTGGTCCGCCCTTGCCGAGGCAGTACTGTCCGGGTACTCGTGCCCCGTCGAAGTCGTTCCGGCTCGGGAGCAGGACTCGGACCGTCCGCCAAGGGTTCGGATCATCCGAACCGCCTCGGTCGGGCTCGGGCCCGCTACGGCTCCTGCCGGAGCTTCTTGACGCGCTCGGCCAGCTTTTGGACGGCGCGGCATTCCAGGAGGTCATGCGAATCCGTCTCGTGGACGGCGCACCACCTTCGGGCTTCGACCGGCTCGAGGCGCTCGGCCAAGCGCTGGACGGCACAACACTTCGTGATGTCATGCCGGTCCGTGTCGTGGAAGGCGCACCACCCACGGGCTGCGGCCGGCTTGAGACGCTCGGCCATCCCCTGGACGGCGCGGCACTCCGTGATGTCGTGCCGGTCCGTGTCGTGGTAGGCGCACCACCCCCGAACTATGGCCGGCTCGGTACGCTCGGGTGAGCGCTGGATGGCGTGGCACTCCGTGATGTCGTGCCAGTCCGTCTGGTGGAGAGGGCACCACTTCTGGGCTGTTGCCGGCGGTGGCGGCGCGCGTGCGGCCTTTCGCCGCATGCTGCGACCATCGCCTCCGCGGGCATCATAGCTCCGGAAGCTGCCCGTAGTCGCCGTGGCGTAGCTCTCGGCTGCCGCCTTGGCCTTCTGGCGCTTCCTCCTGTTCCGCCGCAGCGCGGAACGTGAAAGCTTGCCATCTTCTTCAGGACCCTGGTCGGGGGCCCCAGGACTTGCGGCAGCGTTCGCGCGCCGCTCGCGCTGCCGCTCGATCGTGACCCGGGCGTCCTCCTGAACCTGCGTCCGGTCCAACCAATCGTGGAGGTCGCCGTGGCCATTGTTGGAGTCCCGCGGACGATGGCCTTCCTCCATGGAGTGCGTTGGTGTTGGAGGCGCCGGCGTACCACCTGAAAAGGAAACTCCCCCTACCTGGCGCGCCAGCTGTCGGAGGATGAAACCTCGACGGCGGGAAGTCGGGAGACCTCCCTTTGAGATTCGGCCAGGGGAGTAGTTCTCAGGCGAAGCCGGCGTCTGGGTGCAGAGGAAAGATAGGCGAAGAAGACGATGAACAGCACACTCAGAGGAGACACGAGGATTTATACAGGTTCGGGCCGCTCGGAAGCGTAATACCCTACTCCTGTGTGTATGCTATCTGTGGTGGATGAATGTAATATGGTAGTTACAAGGTAAAGCTAGCTCACGGCCGGAGCCGGAGAAGAGGAACAGTGGCTAGAGAATGAGCTTGGGAGCAGAAGACGGGGGAAGCTCTGTCCAGTTCCGTCCCCTCCCTCTCTGCCTGTGGCTTGGATCCTCCTTTATAGATGAGGGGAGTCCACAACGCCGGATGCACGTGAGAGAGCTAGGTATGATCTGTCTTGTCAAAGTCTTGTCGCCGTCTTGTCTTGCACGTCCGCCTGCTGGCGCCTGCTGCGTCCACGCCGGGTAGGTCGGCTGCGGAGGACGGCTGGAACGTGGAGACGTGATGGCGCACGCCTCCAAGTCAAGGGTCTCTGACTCTTCTTGACTTCAGCGCACACTCTTCCCTCAGAAGTCAAAAGGTTTCTGACAGCAGTCGGGTGTCCACGGGGCCATTGGAGACGCCCACACGTGGCAGAGTAGTTGGTCCAGAGCCTGCCGGGGACCGACATGTGGCCCCGGGCAGGCAGTGAATTGTGCCCGGAGGCAAGGCTCGGGCCCGAGGCCCAAGAGACCCGGGGCCGAGCTGATATATACGATGCCCCGGGGGCGTGCCCGGGGCCGATGGCGATAGTGCCCCGGGCACGAGCCCGGGGCCGTCGGTGGTCGCGCCCCAGGCACGAGCCCGGGGCCGTCAGCGACCGAAGGCGGTAGCGCCCCGGGCACGAGCCCGGGGCCGGTGGAAGGGTGCCCCCCGGGGATCCACGTGGCCGAAGACCCACGCGTCCCCAGGGCATGTGGGACCCCCTGTCCTACTTCGCCGACAATCAGGCTGAAGAAAACCCTCATCGATGGAGGCAGCGCGCTTAATATCCTGTTCGCCAAGACTTTGGACGAGATGAAAATTCCTCGTTCAGAACTACGGCCGAGCACTGCGCCCTTCCACGGGATAATTCCAGGCCTGTCATCAACTCCACTCGGGCAAATAACTTAGCCGGTAACCTTCGGCACGCCGGTAACTTTGCCACCAAGACTTCGAGACTGCGTACCACACGATACTCGGACGACCGGCACTCGCCAAATTTATGGCGATACCGCACTATACATACATGGTGCTGAAGATGCCTGGACCAGCAGGAGTCCTCTCCCTCCGTAGCGACGTCAAGCAAGCCTTCACTTGCGACAAGGAGAGCTGCGAACTGGCTCAATCACAAGAGGCGGCAGTCGGGCGCGATAGCATTCGGCAAGCCGTCACAACAGAAGTCGAGCAAGATCAAGTTCCGGCGAAAAAAGCAGCGAAGTCGGGAATTTTAGCGGACTCTGACACGAAGAAGATCTCCTTGGACCCTTCCGACCCCTCCAAGACTGCTCTAGTCGGGACCGGACTCGACCCCAAATAGGAAAACGCGCTCGTCACCTTCCTCTAAGCCAAGAAGGATATCTTCGCGTGGAAACCGTCCGACATGCCGGACGTACCAAGGGAGGTGATCGAGCACGCCCTAAACGTGAAGACAGACGCCAAGCCAGTCAAGCAACAGCTGCGGCGCTTCGCTCAAGACCGCAAAGATGCTATCTGGGAGGAAATTACTAAGCTCCTCATTGCCGGGTTCATCAAGGAGGTCTACCACCCGGACTGGCTGGCAAACCCAGTTCTGGTCCGGAAGAAAAATGGTAAATGGCGCATGTGCGTCGACTACACCGACCTCAACAAAGCGTGCCCCAAGGACCCATTTGGTCTTCCCAGGATAGATCAGGTGGTTGATTCCACAGCAGGGTGCGACCTACTCAGTTTTCTCGACTGCTACTCGGGATACCATCAAATCTGCCTAAGGGAGGAAGACTGCTTGAAGACCTCTTTCATCACACCGTTTGGAGCGTATTGCTATATCACAATGACGTTCGGTCTGAAGAACGCGGGCGCAACCTATCAAAGGGCTATTCAGCGGTGTCTGCATACTCAGATCGGGTCGCAACGTGGAAGCCTACGTCGACGATGTGGTGATCAAGACCAAGTCGAAAGAAGACCTCATCGCTGACTTGGAAGAAACCTTCCAAAACCTTCGAAGATTCAAGATGAAGTTGAACCCGGAAAAATGCGCCTTCGGTGTGCCATCCGGAAAGTTACTCGGCTTCATCGTCTCGCACCGCGGCATCGAGGTCAACCCGGAGAAAGTCAACGCCATCAGGCACATGGCACCCCCGACTAACCTCAAAGACGTCTAGAAGCTGACAGGCTGCATGGCGGCACTCAGCCGGTTTATCTCCTGACTGGGCGAATGAGGCATGCCCTTCTTCAAGCTACTCAAAAAGGCCGACAATTTCCAATGGACTCCGGAAGCCCAACGAGCCTTCGAAGACTTCAAAGAATTCCTCACATCACCCCCCGTGTTGGCGTCACCTCTGCCCCAGGAACCGCTAATGTTATATCTGGCGGCAACAACACAGGTAGTCAGCACGGTGCTAGTGGTTGAGCGATCCGAACAGGGTCATATTCAAAAAATACAACGGCCAGTCTACTTCGTCAGCGAGGTCCTTGCCGACTCCAAAACGAGATACCCGCAGGTCCAAAAGCTGCTATATGGCCTACTCATCACAGTCCGGAAGCTGGTGCATTATTTCCAAGCACACCAAGTCACGGTGGTCACAGCATTTCCACTCGGGGATGTCCTTCATAATCGCGAGGCCACTGGCCGAATCGCTAAATGGGCACTCGAGCTGATGGCGTTCGACATCACCTTTCAGCCACGGACAGCAATCAAGTCTCAACCTCTAGCCGACTTGGTGGCCGAGTGGATAGAAGTCCAACTGCCTACACCAACAGCAAAGCTAGAGTACTAGACAATGTACTTCGACGGTTCTCTACGGATCGGAGGCGCCGGGGCCGGAGTCATATTGACGTCCCCCACTGGCAAAAAACTGAAGTACGTTCTACAAATCCACTTTCCGGCTTCCCACAACGTCGCCGAGTACGAGGCACTTGTTCACAGGCTCCGCATCGCTGTATCACTCGGCATACGTCGACTGGTTGTGCGCGGGGATTCTCAACTCGTGGTAAGCCAAGTCATGAAAGACTGGACCTGTCTCGACGATACCATGGCGGCATACTGTTAGGAGGTCTGCAAGCTGGAAAACAAGTTCGACGGGCTGGAAATCACACATGTCCTGCGCCAATACAACGACGCAGCAGACGAGCTGGCAAACATGGGATCCAAGCGAGAAGCAGTTCCAACTGGAATCTTTGTCGAGCAACTTATGGAGCCATCAGTCAAGAAGAAACTGGCACCGGATCAGTCGGGAGGCGAGCCTACCCCGACCACAGATAAGGTGCTGCACATATGTCAAGACTGGAGGACTCCTGTTGTCAAATTTCTCCTAGACGACCAACTCCCAGAAGATCGCAGCCAAGCCGAGCAGATAAAGCGTCAAAGCAAAAGCTTCCTACTAGTCGGAGAAGACCTGTACCGAAGGAGCACATCCGGTGTCCTCATGCGCTGCGTCACCACCGAGGAGGGCAAGCAGATTCTGCATTCGATCCACTCGGGCATATGTGGCAACCACGCCGCATCCAGGACGTTAGTCGGAAAGGCTTACCGGCAGGGATTTTTCTGGCCCACAGCAGTAACAGACGCCAAAGACATCGTTCGCAAATGCGAGGGTTGCTAGTTCTACGCAAGACAAACAAATCTTCCAGCCCAGGAACTCCAAACTATCCCCATTTTCTGGTCATTTGCAGTATGGGGGCTCAACATGGTCGGGCCTTTTAAGAAAGCGCCAGGCGGGTTCACACATTTATTCGTCGCAGTGGATAAGTTCACCAAGTGGATTGAGGCTAAACCCGTCGCAACGATTACAGCGGCACGAGCAAAGGACTTCATCATGAGTATATTATAGCGGTCGGAGTCCCTAACCGCATCATCACCGACAACGGTACTCAATTCGCGGCTGGCGTATTCCAAGACTTCTGCGACGATTTCGGCATCAAGATCTGCTACGCATCTGTGGCACACCCGCGAAGCAACGGGCAGGTCGAACGAGCCAACGGTATGGTCTTACAAGGCATCAAGGCCAGGATATTCGACCGACTACAACCATATGCGGGCCGGTGGGCACAAGAACTCCCATCCGTTCTCTGGTCTCTCAGAACCACGGTTAGTCGGGCAACAGGGCAATCCCCTTTCTTTCTGGTCTACGGTGCCGAGGCTATGCTACCTACCGAGTTACAGTTCAGCTCTCCATGAGTCCGGGCTTACTCAGAAGATGACTCCAACAATACCCGACTGGTCGAACTAGATCAGCTGGAAGAAGCAAGAGACACCGCAATAATCCAGTCGGCAAGGTATCTCCAAGGCCTACGTCGCTACCACAATCGCAATGTTTGCGGCCGCGCCTTTTTGGTCGGGGATCTCGTTCTGAGGAAAATACAAACCACCAAAGACAGGCATAAGTTATCCCCAATCTGGGAAGTGCCGTTCATTATAGTCGAGGTCACGCGGCCAGGCGCCTACCGACTGAACACCGAAGACGGCGTTCTCATCAGCAACTCATGGAACATAGAACAGCTACGTCCTTTCTATACCTGAGTTCTATAATTTTCATGTGTACAGTTCTTCTGACTCACTACGCCGTTTGTATCAACCGAGTAGTGAGTCGGGGGCTGCATGTATATATGTGCTCTATCAATAACATACGAGCTTATTTCACTTCGGTTATGAAGCCTTACTATGACTGTCACGTTTGCCTGAGTACAGCTTCTTGCTTCGAACGCTTTTATTAAGTTCTGACAGACTAACTCGGTGCATACTACACGGTCAAGTAAAGCTAATGACAACTGAATAATAAGCTTGGCGGCATTGCACACATATTTACACATGCTTGTTTACACAAGTTTATATATCCCAACTACATAACATGTTGCCCTTACAGACCCAGGTCTCGGGTAATTATTTCAGCAGTCAGCTTCGCCCGGGCAATCAGCTCTAGCGCCTCCTCGGGCATCGTCTCTTCGGCAAACCCCTCCCCGATGGCTTCAATATCTGCCCTTGGGTAGATGGACTTGGTCATCGCCAGGGTATGGGCCACGCCGGCGACAACATGCTCATCTGAGTACTTTTTCAAGGCACTCGGTGCATCCTCGGGACGCGCCTCTATCTGGGGGATTCTGCTGCAACTGGTCCCCACAGGGCGGGGATCTATGAGGTCAAGGAGCCCTTTCACGGACCCGACGAGGGCCTCCGTGACTCCCTGATCACTCTTATCTCCTCTGTGTAGAACCGATACTGGGCCTGGACGTTGGCTCTCATGTCTGCCCAGGTCCGCCGGTGAGTAAACTTGTCAGATTCGGCTACACACAGAATAACTAATGGATTGGCTAAGATCACAGTCAGGTTGAGGACTTACTTTCTAGTCGGCCTCCCACCCGGCCACGGTCTTCTCCAGTTCAGCCTTCTCCTTACCGAGCTTGACGACAGCCTCCTTCAGCTCGAACTTCTCCCGGTCAAGCTCGGTGTTGGCCTTTGTCAGGTCGGCCTTGACCTTCTCGAGCTCGGCCTTGGCTTCTTCGGCCTCCTTCAGCTGCGATTCCCTCTCTGTTCGGGTCTTTAACTCCGCTTCGAGGTCTGCACCACAGGTTAGCCAAGAGCTCAACCGTGCAGTCATGACACAACTGGGCAGTTGGGAATAACGCAGCTGGATGAATGCATCAACGGTCCGGTCGGGAAGATGTACTCGGGGATCTTACCTCTGATCTTTCCGGCTAGGGCCCATGTCTCCTCCCTGAGCTGATTGGTGCCACTCTTCAGCCAGGCCTCCCTCCCCGCATGACGCGCCTCCATCTCGGCCTTCAACGCCCGGAGCTGCTCCAATTCTGCGAGATGGGGAGCCACCTCGACCAAGATTTCCGTCATCGCGTCATTGCGGTCGACAAGCTTCTGCTCAGGATAAAAGACGGGTCAAGGACGGAGTTAGACAACAAAACAAGAAGATTGCCAAGGCTCTACCACAAGAATCATACCGCGACTCCCTAGGACCCGCTGATGGCGGCGCGAAGCAAGCTTTCGCGCTCCCTTCTCGCGATGACTTCGTCAAGCTTGAAGCTCTTCGCTGTCCCATCGGGAGCCGTCCATGTGAATCTCCGGGGCATCACGCGTGGAGGAGCCTCGATCCGGGGTAGATGCGGGATCTCCGGCGGCGGCGACGACCACAAAGGTGATGGGGTCCTGGCCTCAGCGCCACCGTCCCCCGCGACTTCAGGGACCAGCTCAGGGGCTCCGTCTGCGGCTTCTGTGACGAGCGGCGCTTCGGGGGCTGGGACCTCAGCTTCAGCAGCCGCCCCTCGGTCGGGTGGCGGCAGCGACCCTGCAGTCGGGGCCACCTTGGTCTCCACGACTAGGCTGGCCACCGGCTCAACAGGTGTCTCCGCGGCCGCTGGCTCGGCTGGGGCAGGCTCGTCAAGTGGAACGGTCGGGTCGACCTCCTTGAGATCGATATTGGCCCGCTTCCTGCAGACGAAACAAGACATCAAGACGCTACTTCTACACATAACATAAGAATTTCAGAAGACCCGGAGCAGCGCACCTCTTGGAGAACTTCAGCTTCTTGACGGGTGACCCTGTCCCCGGCGAAGCGCTAGCTCCGGCAGTCGGTCCGGTTGGCGTCACAGTCGGCGGTGGCGTATCAGCCTGAGTCGGCTCCGATTCCGGTGCGGCCGGCTTGGGCGCGCCCGCCCCTGGCGGCATCTGCTCCTGCTGGCCCCTCGGTGGCGCTACGGCCGGGCTCGACAACGTTGGGCTCAAACCCCCAAGTCTCAACCTGGGACTTGATCGCCTGGGCACCGCGGCGGCGTCCCTTATCTTCAGGCTTCCGGCCACGGCACGTGCCGTCATGGCCCCCTTGCCCCAATATAATATCGGCTTCTTCCCGGCTCTCTTGGAGTCGGGATGGGCAGCAGGGGGACTTCTCGGCCTCTTCTTCGACGCGACGGCCGACAACGGACGGGAGTCCTCATGAAACTCCACGTACCACTACAAGCAATTCAACAAGATACATAACATGCTGCCGGGGACTTGGACACCTGAGTCCACGAGCACGCGCTACAAAGGGAAGACGGATGTTACCTCGGACCGGGGCCAGCTGCGCCTGTAAGACACAATGCGCCTCTTCTTGTCCTCGGTCTCAATCACCCCACTGGAGAAGTATCCGAACAGGGTCTCCGTCACCTTCTGCTCGTCGGCCGACTCCCGGCTAACCCGATCAGGGTCATGCTTTCCCTGGTAGTCCCAGCCAACGCGCTCCTCAGCTTCAGGGGCTGGATGTGCCGAGTCAGGAAACGCCTGGCTACCCAGGGACCAGTTAGGCCGGCCTTCTTGAAATTATTTAGCTTCGTCAGCAGCTGGTGCACTTGACCCATCTCTTCATGGGTCGGGTCTACCGGCCAATTCGGCGAAACTACCGGCGGCGAGCCGGTGAATGGTTGCAAGGAGGGAGCAAGATCTGTGCAATAAAACCACTCCTTGTGCCAGCCCTGCAAGGAGGATTTCAAGGGAAGATCAAGATACGACTTTTTCCTATCACTCCTCAATTGAAGACCAGCCCCCTAATTACATTGATGCTATTTTTGGAGGGCTGAGGTTTAATGTGGAACAAATGCCTAAAGAGGTTGATATGGGGTTCCACACCCAACTAGCACTCGCACAGAGTGACAAAGATAGAGATCTGAAGAATCGAGTTGGGATTCAAATGCACCAACTCTAGCTCATAAAAGTCAAGGATGCGGCAGAAAAAATCAGAAGACGGAAGGCACAAGCCTCGATCGAAAAAAGAGGCAAAAACTACTGTTTCACCAGGTCGGGGATTCGGGCTTGATTCATCCCTAGCCGGCCGCCAGCGAATCGCCTCCTGACTGGGCAACTTCAGTGCGCTTTCTAGCTGCTTCAGCTTCACTGAGCCACAATCCGACACCGGCCAAGAACTTCCCGGCGCCCCCGCAAGATCCGAAGCCTTCGGCATGACTGGAGGCGATGAGATTTGGGGAAAAGCAAATCGAGGGCTTGGACCAAACAGAGAGGATCGGAATCGCCCGAGTTCGGGTGGGAATGGCAGTAGCTAACCCTAGCCGAGTGGGAGGTGAAAAGTTGGGCGCGAAGGCGGAAGACGAAGCGGTTGGCTGATTTGGGGAAGATGAGGGAATCTTTTTCTCTCTCCCTGCCTTTATAGAGCAGATGCCGACTAAATGGGCTTGGGCCTACACAGTCCGCACTGGGCCAACAAGATATAAGTTCCTACAGTAGCATGCTCCATGTGGGCCGCCCGCAGGCTGAGTTGAAATTATAGTGCTGGTGCTACTAACAGAAGCCGATGAGGTAAATAGATATGCTTCATAAGAGCCTTATTGCTAAACATATATGTTTGGATATCTGTTTTATTCACCAGGTCTCGAGGATACATCCTTATAAGGATCACAAGCTGGTCTTCATTAAAATTGGAGATGCAGGTATCTTTCTTGGGTACACCTAACCACGCCATGGACTTATTTTCATAAAGTGGTACTCGGCCTACATGCGTGGCCGACAGTTGCCATGAGCGACATTTTACCCGCTGACATGATGCGGAAGAGTCTAACTTTAGAGTAATGCACTACTCGGGGGAGACTATAAATATCTTTTCCCGCTGACATGATGCGGAGGAGTCTAACTTCCGAGTGGGACGCCACTCGGAAAAGACTATAAACCCCTTTTTTCCAGCTGACATGACGCTGAAGAGTCCCATACACGAGTAGCATCCTACTCGGCAAGACTATAAACACATATTCCGACTGACATGAAGTCGAAGAGTCCTATATACGAGTAGTCTCCTACTCGGGAAGACTATAAAGTTTATTCCGGTTGACATGATACCGAAGAGTCGCAAATACCAGTAGTAATCTACTCGGGAAAGACTTCCAGGTTAAAGATCTTTGACTTTATGTTTAATTGTCTTCACAATTAAGCACAAAGTCACAATTAAGCACAAAGTCGGAGGCTACACCTAATAGGTGCGCCTATTCGGCGCACACTATTCATATATTTACACGAAGTCCTTCATAGCCTCGCTGCCAGCTGACATGAAGCAGGACTCGGGAGAAGACTTACTCGGACAAAGAGTACTCGGGCGCACTGCACTCGGGCAACCTTCACCGTGGAGGATGAGCACTCGGCATCAACTGTGACTCAACTATGAAGGTCTCAGGGGCTACTGTGGAGGCCATGGGCCCCGGGTACCTCATTACTAGTACATGGGCCACTCGGATAGAGGATGGGCCGAACCATGTAATTAGAGATAAGATAGCACCCGGCAGGCTGTGCCTTGTATAATGAGAAAACATAGTCTTAGTCGGAGAGGACTCTATCTCTAAGGAGGAAATCCCTTGGCCGCACCCGGCTGGGATCCTTATCATGTACCCCTGTTCCCTAGTATATAAAGGGAGGCAGGGCGCCCATCAGGGTGAGGACAACAAAGGTAACCAGATCATCGATCACCATACACCTCAGAGGAATAACACCTCAACTGGACGTAAGGTATTACCTCACCTTGAGGGCCTGAACCAGTATAATTCTCCTGTGTTCCTCTGTAGTCCACCGAATTCACCTTCGCCGAGTAGCCCCATAGTTTTATTGCCGGTGCAAAGCATCGACAGCTGCCAGGTGAACTATACCTCCTACCAGCCATGGAGGTTGAGATTGGCGGGCGTACCTATGACCACGCCTGCCAGGAGGCAGCTTTCCGTCTGATTGGAGAGCTACGCCGGAGGCACCACTCTATCCTCCGCACCACTGCCTACCGCTACCTCCCTAACCGGGCTCACTACCAGTCTACAGCACCTTCCAGCTGGCTAACAACGAGAACGACACCACCATCGTCCACATAAGGCGGGCGATGTGGGCCATGGACTACATGCACGCCAACTGGGTGCGTGCGGCCCATGATAGGGAGGATGCCAACAGGATGACCATCATCGGTCTCTAGAACCGGATCGACTGTTTGAAGAAGGAGGTCGCAGAGCTAAAGGGATAGCCGCCACCCGGTAGGGCCAGAATCTGTCTGACCCCGAGGAAGAGGACCCTTCCTCCGGTGCATATTCAGTTGGCCCCCAGGAACATGCCACACGCACCACCGGCCCCAGCACCAGCTCTAGCTCTAGCACCCGTGCCATCACCAACCGGCGGCATGATCAGCGCGTCGTCAAGCGGCGGCAGCTCTCAGGGAGGTACTAGCATCCACGAGGGCTTCACCTCCACCGACGACAGCAGCTCACTCAGCGGATCCCGCACTCGTAGCAAGACCAGTTCGTCAGCTCACGGTAGTGAGGATTACGTGACCGGATCTAGGACCCGCACCGACGACAAGGTGGGCGACGAGCAGGAGCCGGAGTATAATTCGGATGACCACAGGAGCCGTTCAGAGCACTAGGCGCGCCGTCCTTAGTTTTATCATTTTTCTAGTTTGATTTCAAGTTTAGTTGTAATGTCTGGATGTTCGCTTTAGGGTAGTTGGGGTTCATACCATCTGTTGTAGTATGGCCGCCTCAATTTGGAGTTGAATTGCTTTTGTTATGTTTCCAAACGATGCACTTCAGTTAATTCAAGTCAATCACCTAATTATCACTCCTGTTTCTGAGCCACCTGTTTCCTCCTTTCCTTATATTTCCATCTCCCCCTTTAGATGGTGAACACCAGGAATGGTAACCGCGCTACCAGCGATGCCAGGGCGACGAATTATTAGGATGGAGCACCACAGTACAATGGGGCTCCCCAACACATGCCACCTCCTCTACCTGAGAACTCGACACTTGCCCAGGTTCTGGCCAACTAGAACCAAATGATGGCGATCATGATGCAGCAGATGCAGCAGAACAACTTGCAGCAGCAGCACCAACAACCTCACATCCTGGCCTTTGCCCCTCAGTCTAAACTACCTAAGTTCTTGAGGGTTAGGCCACCTACTTTCTCCAGCACCACCAACCCCATGGATGCTAATGACTGGCTGTTGGCGATCAAGAAGAAGCTCAACCTCCTCCAATGCACCAACTAGGAAAAGGTCTCCTTTGCCATGCACCAGCTCTAGGGTCCCGCCTCAGCTTGGTGGGACAACTTTCTCGTGACCCGCACCGCCACAACGGAGGTCACTTGGGAAGAATTCTGCCACAACTTCTAGAAGTCTCAGATTCCGGTCGGCATTGTGGCACAGAAGAAGAGGGAGTTCATGGACTTGGTACAAGGAAGCAAGACGGTCACGAATTACCTCCATGACTTCAACCGCTTGGCGTGCTACGCGCCAGAGGACGTCCGCACCGATGCGGAGAGGTAGGAGAAGTTCCTGGAGGGACTCGACGATGAGCTGACCAGCCAGCTTCTCTCCAGTGACTACCCTGACTTCGAGAAGTTGGTGGACAAGGCGATCCGCCAGGAAAATCAGCGTAACAAGATGGACCGCAAGCGGAAGGCGACCCAATTCCGAGCCCACTAGGGGTAGCACTAGAGGCCAAGGGTGATGCTAGGGCATCAGGTTGGATCTTCCACCATGATAGGGCACTTTGGAAGCAACAACAACAATAGCGGGCAACACAACCATTACCCCACTCTGCGCCCACCAATGGCACCAGCACTGCAAGGCCAGCCATGGAAGGACAGCGGGGGCAAGACCCTCATCTGCTTCAACTGCAACGAGCTGGGTCACTTCGCCGACGAGTGCCCGAAACCGAAGCGAATGGGACCTAGGCCTGCAGCTCCCCAGAACCCCAACGCCAACCAGCGGGTGATAAAGGGACGTGTCAACCACGTCTCCATAGAAGAGGCGTAGGCTGCACCGAAAATGGTACTGGGTACGTTTCTCATAAACTCAATACCTGCAATAGTACTTTTTGATTCTGGTGCAATGCATTTATTCATATCCAAGAAATTTGTGGGGATACATGGGATAAAAGTGGTGGAACTTAAAATCCCCATGCGGGTTCATACACCAGGGAACCGCATGACCACAGCTCACTATAGCCCTTCAGTGAATCTAGAAATCCAAGGATCTCCCTTTCTAGCCAATCTCATCCTCCTAGAATCCAAAGATCTAGATGTCATCCTAGGGATGGATTGGTTGACTCGGCACAAAGGAGTGATCAACTGCGCCGACCACACCGTTACAGTAACCAGTCCGAAAGGAAAGGCAGTTACCTTCTAGTCGCTAGTGCCACAGAAGCAGGAAGCAAGCTTAAATCTGGTTGTAGTGGAGCAACAGCCAGAAAGTGGCAAGAAGCCAGATCGGAAAATAGAGGAAATCCCAATAGTGAGGGAGTACCCGGATGTGTTCCTAGAAGATCTACCGGGGATGCCACCAGAAAGGGAAATCGAGTTTAGAATTGATTTGGCACCAGAAATAGCACCTATTTACAAGAGGCTGTACAGAATGGCACAAAACATGATGGCAAAAGTCAAGAAGCAAGTTGACGACCTGCTACAGAAGGGTTACATCCAACCAAGCACGTCGCCTTGGGGTGCACTGGTCATCTTTGTGGAGAAGAAAGACAAAACGAAGTGGATGTGCATGGATTATCACGCATTAAACGACGTCACAATTAAGAACAAGTATCACTTGCCAAGGATTAACGATCTCTTCGATCAATTGGAGGGAGCCGCCGTCTTCTCCAAGATAGACCTACGATCAAGCTATCATCAGTTGAGGATCCGAGAAGAGGATTTTCTGAAGACAGCTTTCACCACTCGGTATGGGCTGTACGAGTGCACCGTTATGTCCTTCGGACTAACAAACGCACCGGCCTTCTTCATGAATCTGATGAACAAGGTGTTCATGGAGTTTCCGGACAAGTTCGTGGTGGTTTTCATCGACGACATCCTTATTTACTTGAAATCACCAGAAGAACATGAGCAATACCTTCGGTTGGCTCTCGAGAAGCTGAGAGCACCAGTTGTATGCCAAGTTTAGCAAGTGTGACTTCTGGCTGAAAGACGTACAGTTCCTCGGGCGCGTCATCACCGCCCAGGGAGTTGCTGTGGATCCAACAAATGTGGAGTCCGTTACCAATTGGAAACCGCCCTGGACAGTGACACAAGTGTGGAGTTTTCTCGGGCTTGCGGGTTATTACCGCCGGTTCACGAAAATTTCTCAAAGATTGTGAAACCCATGACTCAATTGTTGAAGAAAGACGTAAAGTTTGTTTGGATAGCCGAGTGCAACCGCGGCTTTGAGGAACTCAAAAGGAAGTTAGTCTCGGCACCAGTCATGATCTTGCCAGATCCCAAGAAAGGTTTCTAGGTATATTGCGATATATCTCGCCAAGGGCTAGGATGCGTGCCGATGCAAGAAGGCAGAGTAGTAGCCTATGCGTCACGCTAGTTGCGTCCCCATGAGGGCAACTACCTGACACACGATCTGGAATTGGCTGCAGTGGTTCATGCTTTGAAGATTTGGTGGCATTACCTCATCGGTAACCGCAGTGAGATCTATACGGATCACAAGAGTCTAAAATACATATTTACCCAGCCTGACCTGAACCTCCATCAAAGAAGGTGGCTGGAGTTGATTAAAGATTATGATGTGGGAATACACTACCACCCGGGAAAAGCCAACGTCATGGCAGACGCCCTAAGCAGGAAAAATTACTGCAACACCACCCTAGCAGAGATGATGTGCAAGGAAGTGCAGCAGGAGTACAAACGTCTAAATCTGAGCATCGTTGACCCTGGATTCGTGGCAGCCCTAGAGGCCAAGCCCACACTCTTCTATCAAGTTCGTGAGGCACAAGCGAATGATTCAGAGATTAAAGAACTCAAGAAGAACATGAGAATTAGAAAAGCCCAAGGATTCATGGAAGACGAAAACGGGACAGTCTGGATAGGAGAGCGATTGTGCATCCCAGAAAACAAGGAACTCAAGGACTTAATCCTCCATGAAGCTCATGAGACACAGTACTCCATTCATCTCGGAAGCACTAAAATGTATCAAGACCTCAAGACAAAGTTTTAGTGAGCTAGCATGAGAAGAGAAATCACGGAATTTGTGGCACTTTGTGATGTGTGTCAGCGAGTTAAAACAGAACACCAAAGGCCTGCAGGACTCTTACAACTGCTTATAGTCCCAGAGTGGAAGTGGGAAGAGATCGGAATGGACTTCATCACAGGGTTGCCCTGCACATCCTTGGGATACGGCTCAATCTGAGTAATCGTGGATCGGCTCACCAAGGTTGCCCATTTCATTCCAGTGCATACAATGTACTCGGGCAAGAGGTTGGCAGAACTCTACATGGCCCACATAATGTATTTACATGGAGTACCCAAGAGGATTGTATTTGACCACGGTAGCCAGTTCACTTCCAAATTTTGGCAGAAGCTGCAAGCAGAACTAGGAACCCGACTGAATTTTAGCACAGCCTACCATCCCCAAACAGACGGATAGACTGAAAGAGTCAGCCAGATATTGGAGGACATGCTAAGGGCTTGTGCGTTGGATTTTGGTGGGACTTGGGATAAGAGCTTGCCCTACGCGGAGTTCTCATATAACAACAGTTACCAAGCCAGTTTGCAGATGGCCCCATTTGAAGCTCTATATGGCAGGAAGTGTCGTACACCCCTCTTCTGGGATCAGACAAGTGAACGCCAGGTATTCGGAACCGATGCACTCAAAGAGGCAGAAGAAAAAGTGGCCATTATTCGGGAATGATTAAAAACAGCTCAGTCAAGACAGAAGAGTTACGCCGACAACCGTCGTAGAGATCTGAGTTTCGAGGAAGGAGACTATATGTACTTTCGCGTCACACCACTCCGCGGGGTACACAGGTTCCAAACAAAAGGGAAGTTAGCCCCGCGCTTCATGGGACCCTACCAAGTGCTTGCTCGTAAAGGCGAAGTTGCATACCAGTTGGACCTCCCAGCTTCAATGGCATGTATACACGACGTGTTCCACGTGTCACAACTGAAGAAATGCCTGAGGGTACCAACGGAATAGGCTGATCCGAAATAGATCGAGATCCAGGGAGACCTCACCTATGTGGAAAGGCCAATTTGGATCTTGGAGATCAGTGAAAGGAACACCAAAAACTGAGTGATCAGGTTCTGTAAAGTACAGTGGAGCCATCATTCAGGGGAAGAAGCCACATGGGAACGAGAGGATGAATTGAAGTCCGCCCATCCTCACCTCTTCGCCAGCACATCCGAATCTCGAGGATGAGATTTCATTTAAGGGAGGAGGTTTGTCACACCCTGAATTTTTCCCCTTATAGAGCCACACAAAATATATTAAAGAAAAATCCTTAAAGAAATTAATTTAAAAGACCAAGGGAATTAATTAAATAAGTAAAATATAAAATAATAAATTATCATGGCTGAGAATATTTTTCCTATATTCTCCTTGCCAAAATACACTAACAGGAATTTTACTGGAATTTTTAGAGCACTGAAAGTATTTTTAATAAATTCAAACAAATTATCGGAATTAAAATCCTTCTGAAATCTCTTTTCTTTCCCTCTCTTCTTTTCTTTCTTTTTCTTCCTGCTGGCCCACCGGCCCAGTCTTGTTCCTCGGCTTGCCACGGCCCACGCCGCGCGCGCCTTCCTATGGACCCCACCTGTCAGCTGCGCGTCATGCGCGCACCCCTCCTCTCTCTCCCTCTGTCACATGGGGCCCGTCCACCAGCGTCTGTTCGCCCACGCTGTTCCCCTCACCGCTCCCGCTGACATGTGGGACCGAGGCCCCACATGTCAACTTCGTCCCCAACCTCTAGCCGAATCGGTCGGGGAAGAGCGAGCTGCCTCGCCTGTCCGATCCACGCCCGTTGCTGCTCCCTTGCGCCTCGGCCCTTGATTCAAACGCCGCGGACCAAGTCGCTACCCGGTTCCCCCACCTTCTATGCCCCTCTCGCCCACGATCGCGGATGAATCGCGCCCACTAGCCGTCGCGGCCGCCACCCTACGTTCCCGTGAAATTTGGTCAATTCGGCTGCGAACTCCCGTAGCCGAGTACATATAATCCTTCCTTGTGCTCCGTCCTCACTTTCCCCTCAGTTGCCCACATCTGCCGAGTACCCTAACCTCCTCCGCACCGAGTTCCCAAACCGCCACCGCGCTCCGCCGACTCCAGTCGCATGTCGCCCTCGCTATAGCCGTCGCCGCGCTAAAATTTGACCTAAATGGTGGGCTGTTGGTGCATGGTTTTGCTGGTCGCACCCATGGCAATTAAAGACCGGTTCACGGGAACCCCTTGGGCAGTTAATCGTACATTCCACAAGCCAGCGTGGGCAACGGCTGGGCTTGTAGCGTTTCTTCTCCCTCTCCTAGGCACCGTTGGTGAGAATGGGCATGATGGAGTTGGGTCGGCTCGGGGTTGGGTTGATCGGCTTCTGGATCATTATGGTGCAAGGGGGGTAGCCTGGCTGATGTGGGGTGTCCTGTCGGCAGGTGCAACCTCAGCGTGGTGTGGATGGTTGAGGAGAGGTTGCGTGAATGGTCCTGTCACAGCCTCTCGCGGGGTGTCGTGGTGACACGCCGGCACACGGGAACGTGTGTGGAGATGTGTCTTGTGGGTACAGTTGTACATCTTTGATTAGAGTAAATCTATTCGAATAGCCGCGCCCACGGTTATGGGCATCTTGGTCAAGACTCACAGTGATTAGTCTCATTATAATAAATTGACATGAAAATTTGCTATAGTGTTCGGATGGATGGTTGGGCCTGGTTAACGTGGTGTAATGTTAATCAGTGGAGGATTAATATTGTTCAATTAATCAACCTTTTTACCGTTTGCGAACTACTATTGTTTGCAATTGCTTTTACGCAAATAAACCCTTAGCCTATCTTTGTCTCCCGTGCATTGTGCATATTTGCGGGTGTGGCTTATTGAGTACTATGGGTGGTACTCAGTCTTGCTCCCTTTCCCCTCTCAGTGGTGGAGTATATGTCTAACGAGGACCATCAGAAGGACTAGGCTGGCTCTCGTAGGTTCCTTGGAAGTTTGAGACGAAACGCTCACGAAGTTCTCCCCAAGAGCCGATTGACCGCCTGGGGAGTCCTGTCAGTCATGTCCTCGCCGAGTCAGCCAAAGCGACTGGGAGGTAGTTAGCCATGGCTTTGTGATCGCCTCCGGCCGCACGGATTGCCAAGGTGTAAACTATGAGCTAGGACTCCGGGTTGGTCTTCCTATCGTACTTCTCTATCGTAGTCGGCTAGAAGCCAGATGGCCAGTCGACTCGTTGTAGTTCATGGGTGAACGCCGATACTCCATCTGGGTGAGGGCTCCGACTCCGACTATGGCGATGAAATCGCTCGTGGTAGAGGCCGAAGCGCTCACGCTCATCTTCTAGTTAGCTACGCTCATCCTCCTCGTGTTCTCGGCGTCGAGCGTTAATATCATGGCGGAGATCCCACCGTAGTCATCCTCGGGCGTCCTGGTTATCGCGGCGGTCATCATGATGATGCCACCGTCGATTGTTACTCGGACTGCCGAGTGATGTATGTCGTGACTCCAAGTGATGCTAACTAGAGCCAGCTACTCGGTGCCGTGCTAAAGCAGATGAAACCGCCATGTCTAAAGCCGTCTTGTTTGACGGTATGAAAGTGTTGTCACTGCTAACAAGCCGCAGCGGTGATCATTGCTTTGATCCTCGCGATTGTCGGGGTGGCCTGGTGGTCGGGCCCGAACTCCAAGGTGTCAACTAATGTGGCAGCGGCCACGATGTTCTATTGTGGGGTCACGAATACGTCATGGTCGCCTACTCGGGTTTGGAGGATCTCCTGCTGAGCGGTCCTCCCAGCCTTGCGCAAGTTGTCATTGCGAGCATCGCGCTCGTCTTGCAAACATCGTGCGTCTTCCTCCTGTTGCTCACGTAGTCGGCGAGCCTCCTTCTCTTGTTGATCACGTAGTCGGCGTGCATCTTGAGTGGGAGTTGAGCCCTGGGACACCTTGAAGACTTCTCGTGGTGGAGAAAAGCTTTCCGAGCTATTGTCTGACTGTGAGTCAAAGTCGGAGTAGTTTAGGGGTGTGATGATGAACCCAACCTCCCTGGACCCGATCTAGAGCAGCTCTGGGCTGTATCCGAGTCGAATTTTAGAGGATTGAGTTTGCCGCATTAGATTGGAATTGAAGATTGTTGCAGCATTGTCGAGTCCGAGTGGGAAACTGACCATCTCGTCTCCCCTGGACCTGATCTCGATCGGCTCCGATCTCGATCGGCTCAAAGCCGAATCCGAGTCGAATATCAAAAAAGAGAGTTGTCCCAGAACTCGTTGATCTTGGGTGTTGCCGAAGCAGGATGTTGAAAACTGCTGCGGCATTGGGTATGCCAACCGGCGCTAAGTTGGCTTGGTCCCTGGCTGATCGGGTTGAAACCAAGCCGGACAAGGTGAGATTGCCAAAATTGCTGGCGATGAAGTCGAGGCTCCCAAAGCTGATTGTTTGCCTGGGGAAGAACTTGACGCTGTCGACTCTGGTGATTGGATCCATCAGGCTTGATGACGATGATCTCGGCGAAGCCCCTACCTGGCGCGCCAACTGTCGATGTTTTGTATCGGCAATAAGAATATGGGGCTACCTATGAGACCTAAACTTGATGGATTGCAAAGGAACATGAAACAATTTATACTGGTTCAGGCCCTCGAGATGAGGTAATACTCTACTTTTAGCTGTGGTGTATTGCCTTTGAGGTTTTTCTGGTGAGATTCTCATATGCCCCAGGGGGCTCCTTACCCCTCCTTATATACTGGAGGGATGAGGATTACAGGGTAGAAAACCCAGTCGGATATGACCAAGGGCTTTTCTTATCAGTACATGGAGTATCCGGCTAGGACTATATCCCTTTCCTTGTCATGGAAGGCAATATGAAGACAAGTCCTACTCTGTCTTCAATTGTAGGGGCCGGCCCACCCTTTGTCCGAGTGGCCGTAATTGCCTTCCTTGAGGTACCCGGGGCCCATGGCCTCCACACCTGCATAAATGGCAGTTGCCTGGCCACTGAGGCAGGGTGCTGCATGCAAAAGGAAAAAACGCCCCTCACCAGAGCGATTTTTTGGTGGCTCGGTATAAAGCCCCCTCCTAGCCTCCAAAAAATTCATAAAATTCTCAAAAATACAAGAAGAAAAGAAGAGAAAGCTGAGAGGGGAGGCAAAGGAAAGCGGCGAAGCCCTGTTGGTTTGCGGATTTGTGTGTAGGTAAAATCTTATGTCCCTTTGCAAGTGAGCACACGAATCACTGTGTGCATCGACCTACGGATCCTTCCGAAAGTCATTCTCTGCTCCTCCGCACTCAGCACGATCCCAACATCCAACCGTCCGAACGCCGCATTAACATCAGCCTGAACTTGGCGCGCAGCGTCGGCCTTTTTCAAATGTGACATGAATATGTGTTAGAACCATAGACACATACAAAGGAAATGGCAAAGTGCAAAGAGAACGTGACTTACCGCACGGAAGTAGTCCTGGTCACCGTGTGTAGGGTACGCGTCTGTCACTGTGGCGACGTGTGGCTGTGGATCAGCTGGAGTGAACGTGACGCGTGTGTGGGTGCAGGGCTGGTACCACCTGAGGTGTCCTAGGTAGGCGGCCTCAGTATGTGGACGGACTTCGTCGATGACCTCCTCCGTCGCCAACAACCAGTAGTCCACGTACCTCTGCAGTTGGGGAACCCACATAGTGCCGACTGCCTGTCCCCTACGAGTATAGCTAGTTGCAGAGAGTGTATTAGACTTTATAAAAGAGTTGTAATACAGAACGAAGTTCGTAGTTGTACTAACTGGTGAACGTCACATGGGACAATGTGCTCCACGGGCATAGGGAAGTGCTGATGTAGCCCGAACTGTCGCATACGCGCTACGGACAGTGGGGCTTGACGAAGATGTCGAACACCATCGGCGCTGTCGTCATCCAGTAGGCCTAGTCACGCATGCAAAGAGCCAAGAGTCCGAGCGGTGCATGGGCTGCGATGGCCTGAGCACTATATGGCTCCCAGACGATGTCGCTGGGCTGTAGGTGATCAAACTCCATCACAAAGTCAGAGTAGGCCCTCCTAACCTACACGTGGGTGTAATGACGCTACAAAATAGGACATGGAGAACACGTCAGTGTTTGCGCGTAAGTGGTAAACTTAGAATTTCAAGATACGTACCTCACGGCGACACCAGACTGTCCCCATAGTCGGACGGTCCTCGGCCGACTGCCCATACAAGCCTCCTAGGCTGCCCTCGTAGGGAGAGTACTCAATCAGAGGGCGACCTATCATGAACCGCTCGGTCGCCCATAGCTGCAGAAGGAGAGGGCAACCGGCGATAATCGCTCCTGGATCGGTCTTTGTGCACACATCACAAAGACCACAGTACGTCACCGCTAGCATAGCAGATCCCCAGCTCCATGGCGGTACGTAGCCATCCTCGCCATCGGCGATCACATGGACGTAGTGGATCAGTCCCTTCTCCACCGTGTGCCCCGTCGTGCTAGTGAACATCACCTAGCCGAACAGCCAGAGCAGGTACACCTCCAAGCTCCATCGCACTGAGTAGTCGTCGGCGTCAGGGTGTAGTTGATCAGGCTGCAAAGCAAGATTATTGTTAGTTCCACTATTGCTTTAAAGATCGAACGATTATAAATCTAACAAATATGCCATTTACAATGAACTGTAGCAGCCACGCCTGCAAGGGGCCACTCGTAGTGTAAGGAGGTAGCGAACCCGGCGCATCAAGTCTAGGCAGGCGCTGCACGTGAGCAAACCGAACAGTGATGTCCAGCGCCCATCCATGCACCCCGTCAACCGGACCCATAGCGTCTCCTACGGGGGGAAGGCCTAGCATGTACAATACGTCTTGAAGTATGAGAGCCATCTCGCCACACGGTAGGTGGAACTGTGCGTCTCTGGTCTCCAACGATCCACTAGTGCTGCCAGAAGTGACCGGTTAGCGTCCCACCTCCTCGCAGGGTCCTTCTCATCCGGTGCGGGCTCGACTAGCATGCACAGCGGAAGAAGTTCAGTCTCACGCAACCTGCAGAATATAGCACCGTAGCCAAATACACGAGAACGTCTAGGACTGGATCACCTTGAAGTGGTGCTTTTACCCGGGGGACGACTACCATAAGTGCCTGAACCCGATGGTCTAGCTTCTGCCGCACTCGGGCCCGTTGCATCTTTCGAACATTTCTTGTAGGTATGGCCTTTCTGGTCACACTTTGAACAACGTTTACACCTTTCATCCGCTTCTGACTCATCCATGTCATTTCGAATGCGTCTTGTCTTACGGCGACCTGCTTTGTCCCTTAATTTTGTTAAGTCAGGAATGTAGATAACTTGGGGATGCTTGGTAGTAAATGTCCCCGCAATACCAAAGTCATATATCTTGCCACTCTAGGTACTGAAGATTGTTTCTTTCCTAAAACAAGGTGAGACAAAATGGTGTGCTTCTATCCCGCACTCACCGCTCGCGGCAATAATGTGAGAACATGGCTTGTGGAGAAGAGTAGGCTTTCGGCACAAGCACTTGCAAGTCCCGTCTTCCTTCAGCACGCACTCCTGCACAATTCTTTTACGATAGATTCCACGCATGCTCTTGTCGACACACAATATTTTGAACCTGTGCTCTTGTGTACCTTGAGATATAGCTCGATGTCTTTAGGCCTTATTACTTTTATCTAGCATGTACTTAGTCAGTAATATGCCAAATAAAAGATTATTGTCTGCCATCGAGAGGCCAGCTACTTTGAACCGATCTCTGAAGCACGTGCATATGCCATGCAAGATAAATTCAACAATGCCAACAAGTGGGAGCCCTTGAACACCACGCATCACCCAGTTGTAAACCTCTGCTAAATTTGTGGTCATTATGCCAAATCGAGAACCATCTTTGTCAAACAACAAAGCCTATTTCTCCTTTGGCTCATTCTCAATTCACTTCAAAAATTTTCTAATTGACGATGCCGACCTTCTTCTCATAGAGGTCCATCACTTGGGAGACGTCAAAGAGCTTGTGGAGCCTCAACCCCCACAAGGGTAGTCCTCCTAGACTGCTCCTCTGTTTATTTAGACGTCAGCTCATCCAACCTCCTCCAAAGTTCATTGAATTTCTTCTATTGATTCTGGGTGCACAACCTCTTGAAAAGATCCATAAGGTGCTTGTTCTTAAACTGCCTGTAGAAATTAGCACCCATATGACGCATGCACCATCTACTTCGAACATCGGACCACCTTGGTGGTAACCCTTATATACGCAGCCATCCCTCAATTCCTCAATTGCCCGCAGCAAGCCAGCGTGACGATCATGTATTAGACATACATCTAGCCTCATCCGTACAACTGTAGACTTAACCTGTTCTAGGAACCAGCACCAGCTATCAGTGTTCTCGCTCTCAATAAAAGCAAAAGCTATGGGTAGAACTTGGTTGTTCCCGTCAACTCCAATTGCTGTCAATATCGGTCCTCTATACTTTCCAATCAGAAATGTTCCATCAATGCAGAGGATGGGATGACAATGCACAAATGCTTCAATGCAAGCACCTAATGCAAATAATACCCGTTGTAACATACTTTGGTTACGATGGTCAATTGATGGGAAAGCTTTCATGTCATAGTAGGTCTCCAGATTCCTCTGAAGAATGCAGGCTAAAAGATGAGGCAAATTATCATACGATGCTTTAAATGTGCCAAACCTCATCTCCACAACCTTCTGTTTCGCCCACCATGCCTTCGCATAGCTAATTGTGTACTTGAATTTCTCCTCAATATGCCTAACAATTGATCTTGGTTCGTACCCCAGGTTATTCACAACGTGGGAGTACATCTCTGTTGCAACAAATGCAGATGTCATGTTTCTGTGGTATTTCTCAACCCCTTGTAAGTGACATGAATGCTCGGTCATGATCGACACTTGCCAATAATCCTTCCATTTACCCTTAAACACGTGCACCCGCCATGGATACCCATCCTTCGCGCACTTCACTTCATACACCGACTTGCTTGACTTCACGACCCAGAACTCTGTCTGAAGTGACACCGTCCATTGTTTCACTTCCTCTTTCAAATCCTCTATGTATGCATATTTAGCCCCCTGGATGACCCCGTTCTCCTTGTACTCCCATGGCACATAATGCCGCTCGAAGATAACAAGCCCGAAGAAGTCCTCGTTGGTCCATTCTGCAGGCATTACATTGTCCTCATTGGACGATTAATCATTGTAACACCCTAAATTTATCCCATATAAAAATAATTATGAAAAAGGAATTTTAGAAATTAAATTAAAAGCCTCAATGAGTGAAAATAATAAAAACAGAGAAAATAGTGCCCACAGCATTAAAATAAAAGAAAAAGAAAATAAAAACCCCTTCCCTGTGCACGGGCCGAATCCAGCCCATTACTGTGCACTTAACGTCCTCCCCCTCGCGCGCGCGGCCCACAGCCTGCGGCCAACACTTTGCCCGCACCTCGCTAATAGGTGGGCCCCACCTGTCGGCTTCATCTTCAACCTCCCGCCGGGAGAACCCTGTTCACTCCCGAGCACCGCCACCAAAATCCCGGGGAATTTGAGCGCCTCGGCCCCGATCTCGTCCAATCGGTTGAGGGGAAACGGTGCCCCGATTCTCCTCTATCTTACCCCTAAGGAAACGGAGCCTAATCGCGCACGGTTGAGGAGACCCAAAGCTTCCTGACTCGGATCTTATCCTTAATTCGCCTCCGCCACGTATCTCGCCAAACCCGAGCCGGACTCTGTCCCTCTCTGCCTTAAATAGCAAACCCTAGACCCCCGGGAGCTATCCCGTGCACAAGGTTGAGCCCTAGCTAGACCTAGCCACTTCCCTGCGTACCGAGCTCGCTCCACCGCCGCCGCTGCCAAGCCCTAGTCGCATGTCGTCGTCGCTTTAATCGCCGTTAGAACTCGCCGTCGCCTCTGTGAGCTTCACCGGAGCCCAAGGAAGCTTGGCTACCACCTCAGGACCGCCGGAGCTTCGCCGGGGCGCCATTGCCGTTGGGAACCCGAAGGCCGCCGCCCTTTGGAGCTCGTCGTTGGCGCCTCTCATTGCCGTTCGTCGCCCGTCTACCCACGGTGAGAACCGCCGCAATCTCCTCTACCTATTCCCGCCCTCGCCACGCGCCACTGTGTCGCCGATCGTCGGTGACCATTGGTTCCCGTGCCACCGTCGTCACCACCGTCGCCGTGCTAACTCGGCCGTCGACGTGGATGCCACGTTAGACGCCAGCTTAGCCATGGGCCCGCCTAATCGGATCTAATTCGAGCCATTGATCGTGTGGACACCTCGGAAGTGCATTATGAAGAGTAATTACTTATGACAACACGAAATATCTAGATGGATGGGATCTCGAATCAAAACCAAATAAGCGCAGTAACCATCCATCCTCATCGCAGCCTTACCATAATATTTACCCATTCATAATACAAATCCAAAGTGCCGAATTCAGAAATAAGGAGATATTTGGAGAGTTGATTTACCAGTCCGAAACAGCGAAGTGTGCCCGTCAAACCACACGAAGGTGGCAACCAAACACGATACACACTTCTGGGGACATGGTCTACGGTTGAATCATTATCCATGCATCTCATCATTTCTAAATTCTTACTAATGTGTGACTAGCCCAGGAAAGCTCTAGTCCCACACGTTCATCTTAGCAATTAATAAACATTACAAGTATTCTAAATATGGATAAAAGAGCAGCAGGGTTATATATATTACATAGAGGGTTCACACACCCCAACTCATCACAGAGTAGCACAAAAGATAGCAGCGGAAAATGTAAACATCAAGGATAAAACCAGTGGTGCCAAAATCAAACCACAGGAGGCAACCGACAGGGGATAGAGCTTAACTCCAACTACACATTATCCTCGCCACCCTCGGCGGGATAATAGTAGACCACATCAACGTCGTCGATATCCTCACCTGAAAAGATGCAGCATGAGTACGGATGGTACTCAGCTAGACTTATACAATAATAATAGTACAAAGGAGCAATGCTAGTCTCTACATCAAGGAGTATGGCTATGTTGATCTGATTTTGCATAAAGCTAATTTTATTGAGCAAGTAATACATTTAAAACATAAACATTTGTGAAATAGCTCAATCTGAAAATTTAGGAATCAAGTAATATGTTCTGAAAAAGAGGTGAAACTGAGCATAATCCCGTGCTCTAACATCAACAATGGGCCACCATTGCCCAAATAAATATGCTACACAAGCATACCATCTTTCATGGCTAAAACTAAGCCAGATTTAGCATCAAAGCCTCTTATATAAACCCATCCATCCATGACTATCCTAAGTCATGATATAACCACATAACCCAAGTTGGATGCTAACATAGACTGACTAACACATCAAGCGGTTGTCCTGTAACCGTGGACACGGCTATTCGAATAGTTCTTACTCTGATCAGAGGTGTACATCTTTACCCACACGATGTGATAGAAGCCAAACGGCTACACTCTAATTTGATCCGTACCCGTCGGTATCCACACTCTACACATTGAGTGCGGACTAGAGGTCACAACAAAACCTTTTCCACGCTTAGCTCCAACCACCTAAACCATGTCTGGGCTCCCGACGACTTAGCCCCACACACAGGGTGACTAAGGCGGGCTCACCATCGCGGGAGGCACCTCCGGCCAAAACCAGGCGCGCTCGAGGCCCTCCAAAGGAAAAACCATCCTCACGACTGACGGACGGGCGTAGATGGCCACAGCCTCTCGTGCTACTAAGTTAAGCCGTCCCATTCCCGACGTGTGGAAGTATGTAGGGTGCTTGAATAAATGTCAACATGTTCGGTCCTTAACGACCCAGACGGAGCTACATGCATCGGGGAAACACCATCCCGTCATCGCCCTATCATCCGTCCAAGTCAAATATATTCTTAATTATAAATCAGAAGTTCTTTTCAGATTTTAACCCATCCATTCGTATTAAACTAGTTTTAAACCGATAGCTCCATCTATCGGATTTTTCTAAGTCTAGAAATAAGCATGACTAAGCATTCGATAAAATAAAAGTATCCCAAAGTCCTTAACCAGGGGTGACAAGGTAAAAACATGGAATCAACAACCAAGGAATGGAAATGCATACGAATGGGGCAATATTGACTCTACCCCTTTTCCCATTTAAAAAGAGACCGAAACATGCATATAGATATTGTTTTCGTAAACAAATCAATTTATTGAAGACATAGGTTCAATATGCTTAGATGCTTGCTTAGATGCTTGCCTTGCTGCTGTATGAAGTCACACTCAACTTCAGGTTCTTGCTCCACGTACTCCGAATTGTCTGAATCTACCGATAAAAAGCGAATATGCAAATAAGAATCAATTAAATATGTCTATGCCAAGATGATCAATAAATGCTGAGATAAAAACAGTAGCTATTTAACATTTTAAAGTGAATTTTAGTGAAAGAATCGCTTCAAAATCTTTTATGGTTTATGAGTTACAAGAATAACAAGATGAAAAGGCTGAAAATGGCAGTTTTGTAATTATTTATATTGTAACCTTAAGTTATTATATTTGACTGACATTTTCTATTAAGATTTCAAGTAGGCATGTATTTATATATAAAAGAGCATAACCTACTGGTCCTAACAAAGTTGAGTTTACTATATTTGGATTTATAAGCAATTTATTATAAATTTTGGAAGTTCCTATACATTAATGATTATGGAAATACATTTTAGTATATAAAAGTGTTATAAATTTACAGAAGTGAGAGTCATGCCAAAAAGGAGCTTACTAACCCTAGGTTTGAGAAAATTTGAAATTAGAACAAATTTATCAACTTTATACAGAATTCATGCAATAAATAACATATATATAAGTAATATAATTTTTAGGGCTCATTTTCTCTACTGTGTGTGCCACTTTTTAATTTACAGAAATAAAGTACATGTTTTACTGAATCCAACAAAATTTGGTTTACTCAAAAAGGAGTTAAAATGGCAAAGTTATGGATTTTCCAAGTTTGGTAAATTTTCTATTGGAAAAATATTTCAAAACATCTTTTCTTTTTCTTTTCCTTATTTCTCAGCCCGGCCCACACATCAAAGGGACAAAGCAGGGGAGGCGTAGGCAGATCGGAGGCGGCGAGCTTCTCAGCGGCGGCGATGGTGAACGGCGGCTCGGCTTGGGTGGCGGCCAACAGAAGAAAGACAGAGGAAGATGAGGCGAACACATCGGTGCAAGCGTGGTGGTCGGCGGTGAACTGTAGCTTGCCGGCGACGAGGATAAGCGGCGACTGTGTTCGGGTTAGCGAGGCCAACTAGGCTACGGTCGGTTTCTGGCCAAACCAAAGCATGTTTTAGCTTCTAAGGGGTACCAGAATGCTCACCGAGGGTCGTGCTGGTCTTGGCGAAGCTAGGACAGCAACAGCGACGGCGGAACTAGTCCAGCGGTGGCGGAAACCTTCGGGACCACGTCGTCGGCCTTCTCCCGAGGTACTGCAACTTAGCTCAGGTGCCGAATAGATTAGAGACCTCTTAGAAATGGTCTCAGTGCGAGGAATCGGATCACGGCTCACCAGTGAAGGAGAAAAGGATGGCGGCGGTAGTTGGCCGGAGAGGGAGAAGATGAAAGGGATCTCGTGGCTCGCGGCTTCTCAGCTCGATTCCTTAGGGCTTCGGGGTCCTGGGGTTGAGACGACGCTAGTGGCGTAATGGCCCAGCCGACGATGCACCACGGTGGCCAGAACGGCTGCGACACCACGGCGGCGGTTCTGCAGAGTAGAGAACAGGGACGGCGGTGGCACAGCAACTTCAACCAGTGAACCTAGGGTGGCCAAGTACAAAAATGGAACGATTAAAACTTGTAGATGACGTTCCCGGGGTCAAGAAGGGATGGAACTCACCGGAGCTAGCTCGGGCTCAACCGAACACCTTCGGCAGAGGAAAAGATGAGTTTGCCTCCGGCGATTCTAGGGCTAACAGAGCCAGTTTCTTGCCAGAATGTGAGGAGGGAGAGGAGTAGAGCTTGTTGGCGTGGTTTGCAACGAAATGGTCGATGCTCTCCAGGAATGGAGCTTGGCTGGCTAGATCAGTAGGCAGAGAGAGTGAGAGGGAAGAAGAAGGAGAGGAAGACACGTCTGCCATGCAAATGCTGAGGTGCTTCCATTCCACAGTGTTCAGGGTGGGTCCCACACGTAAGGCAACATTGTTCACACACTTTTGGCTAGGTTTAGTCTATGACTTGTGGGCTCTTGTAGTGATGTTCTAGGTGACAGTGAGGAGGATGGTAGGATTTTGGGTGAAACACTCTGTCCAAAGCAGTGCTGAGGTTTACAAGTGGGCCATGGTCTTGTGGGTCCCACTTGGAAGTGAAATAGAGAGGAGAATTCTCTAGAGACAAAGTCTGGAAAAGTGTGCTAGATAGCTGTCTTGCATCTGTGATCTCAGCAGGTTACCAAGGGGTATAATTTATGGAAAAATTATTGGAGGTAGGGGAGGATGTGTTTAACCTGCTGACCAATTTTCATGGTTAGAAGTGGTCTGGTTTATCTTTGGTGAAAATGCAAAATAGGGGTAATGATCCAGTTTTTCTGCAGTGTAATTTATGTCCCTAGGGCTTTGCTATTATTATTTTATGTGATTTATCTGGGAATTAAATTGAGCCAAAATTACTGGTGGTAGGGTTCTTGTTGAAACACCTGTTGGTAGAATTGAACTGCCTAATTAACCTTTATTTTTATTTGGTGAATTTTAGAAGTAAACCAATTTATTTTAGCTAGCTTCCCAGTTTTGCTGATTTGAGGGATTTTATTGAAGTACTTATTGAAGTAATAAAATCATATAAAATTTACAGTGGATCAATTATGTGGGGTAGTGTTTACAGGAATTTTTCCATGATTTTATGTGCAACCAATCATTCTTAGAAAATCCTTAGACTATACAAATGCATATGTCAAAGAAAAGGACACTGGCTGAAATTTGTTGGAATATTTAATGGGTCCAAAATAATGAATTAAATTCTGGAAAAATTATATTAATTCATGATAAATAATCTAGTATTTTCATAAATTATCTCCCATATACACTTCTGTTCAATTTGATGCACTTTTTAGTAGTGTTTTGTTTTTGCCGATTTAGGGTTTAATAAATGAGGGTTTAAATATTACAAACTTTAACTTGCATAAAGTGACAATGCAAAAATTTAAATTGTGCACTCTAATGATAGTAGGGCATAACACTAATTATCTGAAATTAGATCTAGGGCTGTGACAGATCGCCTTGCGAAATCTGAGCCGTCCGATTTGATCTCATTAAATCTACACCGTTGAAACCCCTATGGACCTTGGTGAACCTTGTCTACCGAAGACCCGAACCCTTTCTCTCTCTGTCCAGTGGGCCCCGCTGGTCAGCCGCCGGCCCATCTCTCTCTCCTATGATGACGTCATTAATCCTTTCCTGAATTAAATTCATTCCTAAATGACGCAATAAATCAGTTTAATTCTTTTAAATAGGCTTTTAAAGGGTTTAAACTTCTAAAATTCATAACTAATTCATCCGAACTCCGTTTGGGGTGATTCAACTTGCAAAATTCTTTAAAAATCAAGATCTACCCATTAAAAATATAATATTGTACTATTTATGTGTGTTGATATACTATTTTGCTTATTTTTGTTTATTGCCTTTAGCCGCCGACGTTCAGGAAGAGTCGCAGCTCCTCAAGGAAAGTTCCGAGGCTTGTGTGAAGTAGCAAGGCAAGTCACACAGATTCCTCAATACCTTTGAGTATATTGTTCCTATGTTTAAAGCTATATTTCCTTCCAACTTTGCATTTATTTTGGAATGCCATCGGTAAAGAGAAACCCTGATCCTTGTTTATGGCCCTTTTGATTTTATTACTAGATATTGTACCTATGGGAAATGTGACTAGCTAGCTTTATTTATTGGTTAGCTAGATTACCTCTAGGACTCTGCTTAGCCATGCTTAGCAAACTATAGAATAACTTCTGGGCTGTAACATTAACTTTGATTATAATATTTAGTTCACATGAAATGATGATTCCATTTACGACGGTGGTCGTACAAGGATAACTTAATGGTCGACTAAAACTTGATTAAAAGGTGGGTTGCGAGCACCAGGGTTGTGAATGTTGCTAGCGGTGCTCGTGACAGTTAAGGACCGGTTCGTAGACTACTTGTTGCAAAGCAATAGCCGTGCTAACCACAAGTCAGAATGGGTAATGGCGGGATCTAAAGTGTAGTTCGTTCAACTAGAGGCCCCACGGTGTGTTGTGGCTATGTTAATAAGACCACCATGGCGGTGTCAATAAGTCCATGTCTTGGGCGTTGGATCGTTTTCCTGTTGGGGGCTTGATCAGCTCCTGCCAGAAATTGGTGATTCAACGGGTGGAACTCTTGTTGTGCGGGTTACATGGGGGGTCTTGTCACAATTCCTTTCCGAGATACCATAGTGGTATTAAGGCATGCAGTAATGTGTTGTGGAGTTGTGTCTTGTGGGTAAATTGGTACACCTCTGGCCAGAGTAAAACTATTCAAATAGCCGTGCCCACGATTAAGGGCAGGCCTAGCAATATTTTCTGTGATTAGTCCCACCTTACCTAAATTTGATTGTTGGATGGTGGAATATGTTTAGCTCCAGGTGGGAGTGGTTGGGCCTATACCGTTTTGGTAAGCGGTATAGTGTTGATCAATATTGCTTAATAACTAATGCTTTATTACCCTCTTAAATGTTTTATTAAATGCTTTTGTGCAAATTGAGCCATATTATGCCATTCTTTGTTATCCTGTGCACTTGCATATTTGCTGTGTGGCTTGCGGAGTATTTCATGTACTCACCTTACAATCAACAATCATCATTCAGAAGAGTACTTTAGCGAGGAGGACTACTTGGAGGATTAAGCAGGAGTTTCGGTCAAGTTCGTGGAGTGGGTTTCGTCGCGCTATCTTAGTTATTTACCGCTGTTAGAATTTTATCATTTTGTGAGGTACCATTCACCTCTGTAATAAATACTTTCGATATGTAAACAATTACTTTGATTATCAACTATGTCATATGTGCCTCGATTCATTCCTGGACGAGGATTTACACACAATAAAACTCCAAGAATTTTGGATGAAAATTCTAGGCGTGACAATCATGCTCTGCATGCTCGTTATCAGCATATTCCCTATCTATTTTCTCAACAATGGTGTCGATTAGCTCTCCCTTGTCTGCCGCACCTGTTGGCTGCCTATCTTCTTCGTTCTCTTCTTCATTTTTCTCTATTGTTTGGGTATCATCTCCCGTCACACTTGGACCCTCATCAGCTTGCACGGCCATTGCAACGGTGTTATCCTTCTCGTACACCGACATAAGTATGCTAAGTGGCCAACCACGTTGGAATGCATTCTCCACGTACTATCTCCAAGTGACAGTGCAATCTACCGGCATAAGTTTCCAAAAAAAAACCTTTGACTGCACGACTCACTATAATATACACGGTTATTATGTTGATCTAGGGGTCGACTCGGAAGTCTCGTATTTTTGAGAATTTTATGAATTTTTCGGAGGCTGGGAGGGAGTTTTATACTGAGCCACCAAAAAATTGCCCTGGTGAGGGGCCTTTTTTTCTTTGCAGGCGGCATCCGGCCTCAGCAGCTAGGCAGCCCCCTGGCCGGACAAAAAACCGCCCTCCCAGAGAGCGGCAAGGGGCCGGCCATTTTGCAGGCGGTCCTCTGACCGGGAAAAAACCGCCCTCTAGGAGGGCGGCAAGGGGGCCGCTCGCAAAAGCGGCGGCCCTGTGGGTTGGCCATTTTGCAGGCAGCCCCCTTGCTGCTCTCCTAAAGGGCGGCAAGGGTGCCGCCTGCAAATGGCAGACGGCCCGACGGCCGCCGATAGTGGCGGCCGACGGCCGTTTGCCACGTCACCTAAAGCGTCCTCTGGGAGGACGTTGGGAGTATAGATTTGTAAAATTTCGAAACAAAAATATATTTTTGTAAATATTTTATAAAAAAATAAAAAAATTTGAATTCAAACAACATTTCATCGCAAAAAACATGAGTGAGTAGCGAAATTCCTAATGGGTGAACACCCGCGCGGCCCATCGGCGTATGAAACTACAAATCGGTCTATTTCTACTTTTGGTTTACACGCTTTTCTATTTTCGACCATAGGTTTTTCACTGTCGGATTCGGCCCAGTTGCAGACGCGTGCGTGGCGCATGAATGGGCCTTCTTTCCTTTTTTTCTTGGTTGATTTTCCTCTTTCGACCTTTATACGTTGCATGATGCAGGCCCAAATATGGAGCGAACACCACTCCATGCAACATCTAGATAATGGTCTCACGGCCCAAATCATTATTTTTTTACTTTTTTCTTACTTTGTGAAATTCATATATGAATACGTATGGAAATGTTTAGAAAAATAAAGTTTTAGAAAAACTTTATTCACATAAACATTTTTCACATAAACTTTATATATATTTTGCACATAAACCTTTTTAGCATAAACTTTCTGTTAGATGAGATTTCAAAATTTTATTTAAATTTGAGCTTTATTTATGAAAATTTTATATCTGGAAACTCTTTTTTAGGAACTTTATGTATAGTAAGTTTGTATATGTGCAGAAATATGGGATCAATTTAAAGGAGCTAATCATGAATTTTTATGGGCCTAAGGTCATGCCAGCATAACACCCGCCACGGCCCATGGATTTGTCACGACATACAAGGAAAGAAAGTAACGCTAGGATTTTGTCTCGTCATATGAGGAAATACGACGTAGGGGGCTGAACTGTGTTCGTGCGGCGTCCGCGCGCGCCGGTTCGTGCAATAGGAGCCCCGAAAGCCACATTCTAACTACTCTAGGGTTTTAGGTCACCCCAATCAACTAAAATATTTTGTGACAAGCAACTATCTTCTATTACCCCAATCAACTAAAATATTTTGTGACAAGCAACTACCTTCTATTAGGAGTAGTGTGGGGGCAATAGCCATCTACCAATATAAACCGATGTATTAGAGTAGAAATAGGTAGGGCTGTCAATGAGCCGAGCTCGCTGTGTAGGCTCGAGCTCAAGTCGAGTCTATGTAACCTTCAAGCTTCCAAGTAGGCTCAGCTCAAGCTCGATCAAGCTCTAGCTCGACTATCAAGCTTGGCTCATAAGTGGTATAGCATATATTTTAAAGATAATATCTTGATAAAAATAATTAATTTCTAGTTAAATATATTAATGAAAGAGGAAAAAAAGAATAAGATAAATATATGATGCCAATGTATGCTAATTTATTGTGTGGATATATACAAATAGCATATTTAATATATTAGTTTATTAAATAAACAATAATAATTATATACTGTTATGCTCATTTGAAGCTCGAGCTTGGCTCGACAAAGCTCACAAGCTTAGACACAAGCTCAGATTCGACTTGTTTGGAGCTCAAGCTGAGTTTAAATCGAGCCTAAGATGAGCCAAGCTTAAGCTACTTATGAGTCTCAAGCTCTTTTGACAGTTCTAGAAATAGTAAAAAAGAAACATCTCCATTCATCATCGTACCTACGTATCAGAGAGGAAATAGGAAGGAAAGAAGAAACGTCGTCTTGATTTATCTTGGACCATAACCGCGTTAACGCGTTCGCGGGAGAGACGCGCCGCGCGCGTATTAGGTTCTCCAGAGAGTAGACCGACGTTTCCCCCTGCTATCAAGAAGGCAACGATCAGATAGACCTGTGCTTGTGCCACAACTCGACAGTTGTCTGAAACCACCGACCAATCATGACAAGGTCAATTCAGAGAGAATCAAATCAAGTCGTCAGAAACATAAAGCATCTTCCATTAACCTCCTCTTTCTCCATCTACCACAAAACTTGCTCGCCACAGCACACAACATTAGGCTCGTCGGCGGTGGATCACCAAATATTCTCCGACGCAAATTTGCTCAACCAGTACATGAACGAGGGATTTCCCTTCACTTTACTCTCATGGAGTAGTTATTTACCACTTGTCTGAAAAGTTTCACTTTCATCTTGTTTTTTTCTTGTAGAATATGCATCTACCGTTCTAATGTACTCACACTTACCAGCATGAAAGCAAATTGCTTGCAGAATTAGTGGAGCATTCAGCTGTCAGTAGGTCCATGACTCCACTACTGCTAGTAGCTACTAGTAGAAAAAAGGCAGTTTCAGAGAGGATTGTGCATAACAGCAATAAACAAAAATTGGTCATTTGGCATATATCTCTGGCACACTAAGCAAGCATGTTTGCCACTATCAAACCTGCAGATTTGCAAGATAGAGACAAACATCACGCGCAGCACCAATGCTTAGTGTCAAATCATTGGGGAATGTAAAAAAAGAATTACTAGGGAAAAAGGGGAGCAGTGGTTAGTGGAGTAGAGCACCTAAGATGCACATCCAATCATCAGTTCATGAGGCAGAATTCATAGTAATGTAAACTGCAAAACTCTTTTCTGAAGGCACATGCACCGGACCAGATTCCAACTTGCAAACTAAACAACAGGGGTGATGGTTTTCAGTTGAAAACAAATGAGATGATGATCTCCTGGGTAGATAAAGACAAGTTGCGGTGTCTTGATGCAGACTATTATAATATAGCATCAATTAGCAGTATTCAGAATACCAGCTAGGTAGGTGTCCTCCCCAGTATCAAATCGACCAAAGAGATTATCCATTTCTTCTGGTAACCTTCGTTCTGTGATTTCTCCTATTTCAATTGCCTGAGCGCATATAGCATATATTAACATTTTTAATTGTCACTGTTGAAATTGTCAATAGACCTAGGACCTAATTAAAAAATAATTTCTAGAAAAATCTCAAAAACCCATCTCATGAGACATGTATATGAATTTTAGTACATCTTATTTATTCTAAGAGAGACCTTCTTAAAAAGGTGAGTGCTCTTCTAGTCACTTGAGTAATGTGTAATAGAGAGAACTAGACAAACACACTCGCTTGCTCGCCACACCGGCTCGGGCATGAGGCCGGGGGGCGCACGCGACATGCGCGTGAATAGTCTGGATATTTTGATGTTTGTTTTGAAACTCACCGAATTATTCAGTGCGTGGAAGTGATGTGGAGTCCAGATAGGTTTTACGGGAAAGCGTCCTGATCACACGTCTTATATATACCAAACCGCCACCCCCGCACGACACACGCGAAAACAATCTAGGGTTTTGCCTCTCCTCTGTACTGCGTCACTCGTACGTCGTCTACTCCGTCTTGCTCGTTAGCATGCACCGACGATCAGGAGAGCAGGTCTCCGAAACCATCATCCTTATGTAGTCATGCACTGGGAGAGGACGAATAAGGTTTTTAGGAAACGCTCCGCGCGACTGCTCGTTGTTTGTCCACCACGGCTCGTCTTCCTCTACGTTCAGGCGCTGCACGTCGCCGTCACCATCCTGTATCGCGCGTTGTATGTGTGGTGCGTACTACTACTCCGAGCCCTCCTTCTGAATAGAATTGTCAGTACGTATTCTTCATATTTTACGTGTTCAATCTATTCATATATTTTTCCATTGCATGCATGTCTAGATTGTGTGAGATGATTCTGCTAACTTATACGATTGATGTCATAATTTATTTATAAAATAAATTAAATCTACATGTGCTTATTTTTCTAACAATCATGTCGAGTGATAATAATATACCATCACTGAATATTTTCTCAACAATGATTAACATACTAGTCAGGAACCGGAGATAAGAAGATTGAGATTAGCATGCTAGTAGTTAATATATTTGCGTCGGAGATTCTACAAACTTTGCTTGCACTGCATTCCTCTATCATTGCTTGCGGTGGGGAAAGCAAGTAATAGTACGGAATCTAGAGTCCACTATATGACACTTCGGTGGTCTTTGTCACTAAAAAACAGCTCCTTTCTACCTGAAACCGTGGAAGTTAGATCTCTTTCCAACGGCTCGTTCTAATTCGAAGCTGAGCAAACGTCGTGACAATTTGGTATATTGCCCCAATTCTTCTATCAGGTATTCATGCACCGTTGGATTAATTTATTTATTTATTATAACTAGAGGAATGCATGTACTGATGTAGTACATTTGCTCTAAGCTTCAATGGCCACTTTATTTTTCTTGCATGTGAAACTAATAGTACTTGGCGAAGGCAACATCAGCGTAGAAATTAATTGGAGAGCGACATGTATAAGATTCAGTTCCATTAGCTCAGGAGGACCTTTTAAATCATTTGTGACATACAAATGCCGGAGTCTTTTCTGTCCTCCAACCATAATTATGCCAATTTTTTATTGCATCATACGATAGAATAAAAATGCCTAACCACTGCATATGTGTGCCGTTTTGTCCGTGCGTTCACCTGTGTGGTTACCACGTCGCATCTATCTTTCCTTTTGGCTGAAAATTCAGGTTTGTCATAGTTGGTGTAGCCTAGAATCACTAGCACATACCTCCTAATCTATAATAGTTTAAAATAATTAACTGTATTGGCTGAATCAACCGTTATTATCCGATAATCACAAATATAAAAGGTTAGCTGTAACGACTCGAAATTTAGTGCTAGAAATGCATGAATATATGCACATAAGCAATCCTGTTTCCAAGTTCTCCGAAGACCAAAAGATGCACAGTAGTAAGACTGACAAATGCAGACTAAACAAAGATTCAGTGTCAGATGCTTTGCATACCACTAACAGGAATTAACAATAGCCGCTGACATCTAATCTGGATGCTTCCTTCGTTTGATTACCTGCGTGTGTGGATTGTTACCTGAGATTCTGAGAATATACAACCAGATGCAAATCTCATGCAACCATCAGATGCTGTATGGATGAGAATGCTACTAAAATTCTAATTGTGTTAGTTGGTCCGTAAGTCAGAAGAGAATTCTAATTTCTTTTTGTGTTGGTTACTAAGTCAGAACATTAGCCAACCTTCTCAGTCCTCAGACTAGCTAATCATAATTTCAATATGCCAATCATCCTGGGTTATCAAGGGAAATGCAGATACTCCTGCCTGAGAACAAGAGACATTCAGATCAAGAGACGTGTCAAGATTTTTCAGATAAAAAGAGTTGCGTCTGGTGCTCCACATTTTCACAACAACTGTCCTGTGACAACGTCCATCGTTTTAAGAAAAGTTCCATGCTTCTCATCTCCGACGGTTTCAACTTTCCTAGAATAATCTTTTACTAAACCCATTTATGTTCCACCCTTTTAAAACTCATGAAGAAGTCATTTTGATGTCCACAAAGCAAGAGGAAAGCAGTACTCTATTACTCACTAAATAGAAAGCTCGATGCCGTTTTAGACATGAACACAGTCACTGAAATACGATAACTAATTGTAGCGTAAAATATTTGCAAAGCCTAAGATAACTATTTTTTTGATTGGAGATGTAATTAGCGTGCAAAACTTATTTAAGCTGCTAAAATATGCATAATGCGCGTGTGTTTGTTCAAAATCCGTCTTTGTACCAGTACAACTACTATTTAGTAGTAATAGCCAGTAGCTAACAATGTGCATGAGCTCAGCGACGCAGGAGAAAACGCCAACGACAAGAAGGCAGGCGCGGTCAAAGTCAAACCAGCCGGGATAGAAACCATCGCCGACCTGCAGTTCCGACGACGATTGATTCCCCCTCTCGCGCATAGAATTCCCCGCCGCTTCTCTCTCACTTTCACAAGTCGCAACCATGGATGGCTCCGTGCCAGTGGAAAAATAATTGAGGCTTCTCGTTGGGTGTATCTGTTAAATTACCGAGGAAGCCCCGTTCCCCCCCGTCTTTCGTCTCTTCTCTCCTTCCTCACCTTCTCCTCTCCCACCGAGTCGCTGCCCCCTCGCTTTCAACCCCACACGGAAGCAAGAATTGTTCATCAAAATCCGATCTTTGGTATGCCTCTGTGGATTTCTTGTGATCCCTCTGGTGCCATGGGCTTCTGATCCGGGGTTTCTTGGATCTTGGGAGGAGGTGGGGGCGGGCGGCGATCTGGCCGGGAGATGGCCGGCGGGAAGGAGCCGATCGAGGTCAGGTTCCGGCTTTTTGACGGTACGGACATAGGTCCGAGCAAGTATGACCCTTCTACCACCGTCTCCGCGCTCAAGGAGTTCATTCTCGCTCGGTGGCCGCAAGGTTAGGCAGCAGATTCTTGCCAATTTGATAAAGAACATAGATTTCGCGTCCTGATCTGCTGCGTATTTGATTTGGTGAAATCACATGGGGCTTGTGATAATTCTTGATTCCATGTAGTTTCTTGGATCATATATTGCTTTGTGCCGTCGTATTTTTTCTGTGGTGGTATTCCTTTTCCTACCCTCTTTTGTCTGTGGTTTTGCTCGTGTCAGATGACTGTTAATTGGTAATTTGTTCTTCTCTGAATGGATGTGCTGACCAATTGAGCAGCACGTAACTACTGCCTTTTCCCCCTAGCTAGATATGCCATATACACGGTCAATCCATAATTCCCCTTATCAGTTTATGTGCATCATCTATAAAAAAACCTCGACCTCGCGAATTTGGATATTGCCAGAAGAATATATGTGCCAGTTCGTGGCAGAAAACTGGGAAAACACATTTTCGGCAATGATTTGGATCATAAATAAGTGCGACGAAGGACCAAACAAGAAACAAGGTCGCCTTCCTATGTCCTATAAAGAGTAAAGGCACAAAGAAAATGATGCAATGCCATGTTAATAACAGTATTCTGCCTTTTTGTATACCTATTTGTTCTCCTGCATTCTCTGAATGTAGTTCCGCTAGCACTATGTATGAAGTTGCCTCTTCATCTTAACAATCTTTGGTCCTTCACGTTAACATGGTAATCGGGCCATTTGTCCAAAGTAAACGATCAACTCTGAGCTCTGGACACCAACCGTGGTGTTAATGTATCATTTTTTTTTTGGTGAAACCATCAGGATGGATGTGATGATCATGATTTCAGTCACAACTGTATTTATATTAACACCATGGAACACATAACTGATCTGGTTGTTTGTACACTTAAGCATAATGATGAGCAAGGGCCACATTTGTCATGTGGGACAGTGAAGTTACTGACAGGCAACAGAAATCTTTTTCATAGCTAATAGCAACCTTTTGTCTGGCTGATGTTTTACCAAAAAAGGATGCTGTTGTATCAATAGATATCTGTTTACATTGATTGGGACCACTGAAGATAGATTTGGTGTGTAGGATGGAAAATCTTACTGAGGAAATGGATAGATCAACAATTGTCAAAAATCTTTATCACACTGAGACAGGAGTTCTTTTCTTGATGTGCAATGCTTGGGTGAGGTGCCTCCTGCCTGAGTAAACTAGAACAAGTAAAATCGAATCCTTTCCCAGCTGAATCAGCATCTTGAAGCAAGAATTCCTTCTGGAGTACTTTTGCCTTCATTACAAACGGGAAGTCTAGAAATAGTGCCATGACATACTTTTTTCTGCTTTTCCTGAGATACTCATATTGATTACGAATGAGAATTACTGTTGTCCAGATGTCCTTAGATTGACCTACATCCTGAACATCTTTTGGTATTTTGGAAAGATTCTAGTTCTCGACTTCTCGTAATTCATACTTGTTATCCTTATTGGATCCCAAATTTGTTGTATTAAAGGGATTGTTCTTTCCTTTTTTGATGACAGATAAGGAAATAACTCCAAAAACTGTCAATGACCTGAAGCTCATCAATGCCGGAAGGATATTGGAGAATAACCGGACACTTGCTGAGTCCCGTGTTCCAGTAGGAGAGGTTCCAGGAGGTGTAATTACAATGCATGTGGTAGTGCGCGCTCCACAACCTGACAAAAACAGTGGTATTGCCGACAATTTTGTCTCTTTTTTCCACATTGTTTTTCTGGCTGCCTGATGACCTATTTCAATGAAATTATTGGCTACAGTCGGCCATCATTTTGAGAATATAGTGCCTCTTATATTGTAGTTGAGAGAATGTGCTTATAGCGCGGTGGTAAGTCCTCCAGTTGTGAGGTTACCAACCAGGGCTTGAACCCTGGTTCTAACAAAAAATGTCCCCTCGCCGTGTGTTCCTCTAAAGTACGGGTTAGGACACAGCCTTTGGCAACAGGGTCCCTGCACGGGTAAGAGCTGGCTTTTGGGGCCTTTTCTCGACCTTAAATGCAATGCCTTCGGGATGTCTCTCCCCTTGGGTCGAGTTTTTTTTTAAAAAAAATATTGTAGCTGTGCTCCAAAGATGAACACATATAGGGATAGGTATCTGTAAGACTGTAATCTTAAAACCGCGGGTCGCAAGAAAACCCGTTCCTTTTCCCACTGCTGTTTGCTCCTCCTATTATTTTCTGTAGGGTTTTGTTGAGCACTGAATATTGTTGGTCAATTACTTGCATGCAAATTGTCTAGCAAGCTGAGCTGAGAAAGACATGAAATGAATATTTGGAGTTCTTTTCGCAGATTACACATGGTTTTATGATGAATAGGTCTATGGTAGTACTGTGCTCCTTATATTTCTTTTAATTTAGGAAAACTTACCAAACTGTTATAACTCTTTTTGATTCAGTGCGTTACACATTAGAAGATTTTAATAGGGCAGTGCGGTGCCATTATGTCATTCATGTTGGGTTATTCTCAACCATGTTGACATTTTACACAAACTACGAGCCTACAGATCCACAAAACCTTCGCATTTATAGACATCTGGCCAGAAAATAATTAATTACTATAATGAACTAAAGTATCTAACAATTGCAATGTCGCATCGATACTTTGTTTTCACTCTCATGGATCTTATATTTCTATTGATTATGTAATGCTTAAAGCTGTCATCTAATTAATTTGACACCTCTAGACATACCTATAATGTGCTGTCGATTTCCCCTTTACAGAGAAGCAGCTTGCGAATTCCCCCAAGCAGAACAGATGTGGATGTACCATACTGTGATATGGCACCTGGCTGGTGATCTTGTACAATGTGTCTAGCTCTAGGATTTTGTATCTGCTTTCCTGTGTTCACAGCTCTTGTGAATTCATTTTGACATCCAATTTTAGAGCCATTCAAATCCTAGAAATATACATACTTGCTGTAACCCGTAAAATGTGCTTGGGAGCTGGGATTGAAGATTTGTGGAGGACGCATTGTTGGGATCGCATTATTGGGATCCTAATGTTGTAACGAGTGTGCAGAAGACAGGGATTGGATGCTTGCTGTTGTATAAATTGTAATGTCAAAACAAAGAACTTCTCTTCTCTTCCTTTCTTTTTTTTTTCTTTTGGCACATTGACATTTTATCAATTCTTTTAGCGCTGGTGTTTGTCATGTAAAACCAGAATATTGTACTCATATATGTAAGCTGGAAAAAGGGTGTTCTATTCTCTGTTATGTAGCTGGGAGAAAGAAAGGGAAGAAAAATGCATGTCTTTGTCTTATCCCATCTGGAAGCACTTTGGGTGTAAATTGCTCAATGGAGCTAAAAATTCTGAGTTGCAAGATATGAGTTTAACATCTAACGTGTCACTGACATGTGGGGCCTGGCTATCGGCTATCCGGTTCTCAGATGCAACGGAGAGCCAACGAGCAGAAGGTTTTATACTGTTAATAATTTAATTTATTTTTTAATTTACAAAACTAAATTTTAATTTTTTTTTGCAGAAATACACTCTTACCGCCGTGGGTCAGAGCGGCATTTAAAAACCGCTGTGGCCTAGGTGGCAAATGGCCGGGGCCCACGGCGGCGTCACTAGGCCGTGATGGCGGCCCACGGCGTCAGCGGGCTGGGGGCCACGTGGCATTGCCGCCCTGGGCCATGGCGGCGAATGGCTCCAGAGGGCTGAACGCAAAAATACATTCGTCGCCGTATGTTTAGATTCTGAGTCTTCAATTTCCATCTCCTGTACTAGACCTGGGTGTCTCTCCCCTTCATCTGCAAACCCCCCGGTCCTATGTCTTCTTGGCCTTCTTCCTCTCCGGCACCCTCCTCGTCTTCTGCGTCGTTTTACTCCCCTGTTTCATCGGGTCCTTCCGCTGTACTTGGACCAGCCTGATCAATGCTGATTCTGTCATGCACTACCACTAGGATGCTAGGTGTCCATCCTCGCTGCAGTACACTCTCCACAAAAAATACCTAGCTAGCCGTCAAATCTATTGGCATCAATTCCCACCAAAAACCTTCCATAGCCCAGCTAACCAGTGCGTACACCGTAATTGCATTTACTTGAGGATCTACTCCGAATCCCCTCATTAACCAATTGTAAACTCCAGGAAAACTTCTCTCAGCTAGAGCTATAATTCCCTTTTGTGCTACGTTGAACTCCAATAAATCTACCCCATATTGTCCTTCTCTGATATTTCCTTTACCGTGATATATCACGAATACAACTCTATTTGCTATTTCTGTTGACAAAAAAGATTTTTACTACAGTTATTAATCTGTACTAATCAATATTCGTTTCATAAAAAGGCTATAGGTATGAGTCAAACCATTACCGTTTCTATATTTTACAAACTAACCCAGCGGCGCTAATAAAGTTATACGCTAGGTTTATCTAACATGTCGAAATGACGTATACCAACGATGGCCATGGCGGACCATATTTATTTCTAAAATATCTACAATTTACTACCTGTCCGCTATGTTCTTTTAGTACGGTCAAATAAATTTAACACCAACGATGGTTATGCCAAACCGCTAATATTTTCATACTATGTTGGGTATTACACTACGCGTCTAGTACTAATTAACACTTGTCTAAAAAATTGACTATATGACGGAGGGAGAGCAAAAAATACCTTGGTTCGGCTTAAAAATCCGCGAGGGCTTCGCCGCTGTACTGCTCCTCCTTTGCCTCAGCTCTATCGGATGAACGCTAGAGGCGGAAGGAGGAAATGACGCGCCGGTGAGTGCGCGAAGGGATTTTATAGGGGACCGTCCTTCCCCAGGGCGGCGATTGGGCTAAAAATCGCCCTCCCTCAGGATGACGAATGCAAATTTGCATTCTGCCCCCTGTAGTTCTACCGGCCTCACAGGGGGGCCCGTGAGGCATTCACCACCCTGGGCCACGGCGGCAAGCCCACGTGGCCGCCCGGCTAACGGCGGCCCACGCCGTTAGCCCCCCCTGATGGCCAGGCCATTTGCTGCCCTGCGCCGCGGCGGTTTTTAAATATCGCCATGGCCCATGGCGGCAAGAGGGTATTTTTGCAAAAAAAAATTAAAATTTAGTTTTGTAAATTAAAAAATAAATTAAATTATTAACAGTAAAAATTCACGAGCAGAGACAGAGCAACGACTTTTTACTGTTAATAATTTATTTATTTTTAATTTACAAAACTAATTTTTAATTTTTTTTTGCAGAAATAGCCTCTTGCCGCCGTGGGCCAGGGTGGCATTTAAAAACCGCCGTGGCCCAGGGCGGCAAATGGCCTGGGCCCACGGCGGCGTCACCAGGCCGTGACGGCGGCCCACGGCGTCAGCGAGCCGGGGGGCCACGTGGCATTGCCGTCCTGGGCCACGGCGGCGAGGCGGCGAATGCATTTTTGCGTTCGGCCCCCTGGAGCCATTTGCAAATTACCAAATTTGCAAATTTGCGAGTGCTAATTTTCCTGCCTTATTTTCTTGCTAATTTTTAACCCCAAAAATTTTGAAAATTTATTTCTCAAAATTAGATTCTTAAATTCTATTTATTGTGCCATTGCATTTATTGGGTCGATATTAAAAAAAAACCTAATATCATAGATTGTTCACGTCGTGAAGAAAATTTGTCAAACTGAGGGTATTTTCGGATCGCCACTCGTATTTCACTCCTCGTATGTCCGGATCGGTACTCGCAATCCACTCCTCCCCGTTTTTTTGCCTACACGCTTCACAAAATTTAGTTTTAATCGTGGTTTAGGATATGTTTTTTGAGGTTTTTTTATAATCCGGCGTTGGTGGGCGTTGGTTTATAAAATCGTACTGATCATTTTTTTAAGTTTATTTTCGGTAATACTTAATTAATGACATGGTAATAGGCCGGTCCGTTTTACGTGAGAGGCTTAGGACCCCCAGGCGAACAGAATGTTAGGGCATATGAATTTTTTTCCCAAATTTTTGCGCAATGTACGTACTGAATGATTTTTAATTCGACATTAGGAGACGATATATTGTATTATTCGTGATCTACTCGGTCGATACTTAACGCAGTGCACGTACAATAGCATAGTGATATTAGCTAGATGCGAGCCGTTCGCATTGCGACATGATGAATGCGACACCCATAGTACGAAATACAACAACGGATACAACTTGTGAGCAGTACAGTGTATCCGCTCATTGTAGTCACTGGTTCCTAGAAAAGCGGGCGATTCGTTCATGGTACGATCTAGACAGGCTGTAGTCGGCTGGTGATTCTGGTTGCATGTTCCAGTGCCGTGATAGATCTGACGGCGTGAAATTGTCAATCCATTGTCTGAATTGACACCTTCTTGGAGGATCCTGTGAGACGAGTTTGATTAGTAAATTCGTCACGTTTGGTGATGGTAAACTATCTCCAGGAAGTAAGGTGCGGCTTGAACTTACATCGATATCGTCGTCAAGAATGTTCGGACAAACAAAGCTTCTGCGTCGCATAGTTCCTAGCCTTCTCGACCTGACGACCTGGCAACGATCACCACAAGCGCACGTTGAACGGTCCTCCCATCGCGGTAGTCCGAGAGGTCGATTTCTCCAATCTGCCCCTTCTAGCTCTAGACGTTGTTCGTGCTCCACCCTCCTGGCCATGTATTGCGTCATGCTTTCGTCTAACGGGAGGTAGTCATATTCCGGGTTGTCGTTGTCAATCCACTCGATGAAGCCGCAATATCTTCTCTCGGTCTATTAAGATAAATATCCTGGTGTAAGAGTCGTGGACGTAAAAACGACTATGACAAAGACTTGACTGAAACACGTACCTGGAGACTCCGGTGCATGCACTCGAAGTATCTCCAGCCGTAAGTCTCCTCCTCATGAGATACGCGTAGCCGGCAACGGTCACCACAAAGGCATATCGAGCGTTCAGCCCAAGGTGGCAGTACCAAAGCGAAACCTAAATATCGCCAGTTGCAATCCTTCACGAAAAGAGGTGTAGGAGGCATTGTTCGATGCTGCTACAAGAAGAAAAGGAAATTAGTGAGGCAGGTAGTGGCCATAGTTCATAAACGGTGCGAAGTTTGCCCGAGGGGCTGGGTGAAGGCCCTCTGCTACTATGATGGTGCTTTTATATAGGTTGCCGTGCGTCTATTTTCCTATGAGACGTACAGGTCAAAATATAAGGGACATGCATATGCAAAAAGCGGTTGAAGTGGCCGACCATGTATTTAGAATGCCCGTGACGACGCATGATTAAAGCGACGCGCCGAAAGCTTGCTTGTCGCAATGTGGTGCACGCGGGGCCTATATTATGCAAGTAAAGGTGGTCCGTACTCGCGCATAGTATGCGCCGAAAGTGATTTGTCCTTTTAAAATGGTACAAACAGGACGGAGTACCAATGTAAATATTTGTGAAAGGTTAGATCTAAAGGGTGGGATCGAGCCCAGAGGGGGTGAATATGGACATGAAAAATTTGAACAAGTTATGCGAGACCTATAAATAAATAAATACAACAATAGCTCCTAGTCCATACGCCTCCTTCTCCTCCTAGGCTGCGCTCGCACGTGCCCGTGTGAGTACGTCAGGCGGTCCGCCGGTACCCCACGGGTGGCTCGGACCACCTGAGTACTAGGGAAAGCACCGGCGTCGTGCGGCTGTGTGTGCAGTGCACCTCTGAGCTGTGACGACCCGATCACGTCCTGCTCCGGAACGAGGTCATCCTCGGTAGAGATCCAAGCAGAGGTGCTCCGGGCAGATCCTCGCCCAGTGTCCCCCAGGTGGTGGTGAGATCCGCTGCGTGGGGCTGGTAAAGAAAAGTTCGCGTCAGCCGAATAAAAAGTGCAGTTAGATATGGAGAATATGTTCGAACCTGACGTACCTGACAAATCTCGCCCGATCGTGGAGCCTGCCGTCCTCGATCCTCCGGTGGTACCGGAAGGACCTGCTCCCCACGACGTACTGGCCCTTGTAGAACCCGCCGCTCCTGCCGATGTCCCTTCACCATGGGGACCTCGCATATGTATCTGCATCGGTCGGGCTGCATTGGAATGGCGACAAGTCAGAGCACGGACGACCAAGCGCATTATGTTGCACATCCGGCCGAATGTGATTGTCTGCTCCTGCTGCGTGAGAGGGATGCCAGCCTCGAGGCTCTGCCGCAATAGGCCGAGCTCCGTGTAGACCTGCCTAGCATCGTCCGCCTGTTCAGCAGGACATGCGTGGTTAGTTGCGCGTGGTAACTACCGTTGAAAATAGTATAAAAACCATTGACTCACCACGCGGAAGTAGTCCTGGTCGTGGTGTGTCGGGTATGCGTCTCGCACCCCCGCGACGTGCGCCTGTGGAGCCCCGGGAGTGAACGTCACCCATAGTCTGGTACGGGGCTGGTACCAGGAAAGGTACTGCTCGTACCTGTCGGCTGTGTGGGGGTGGATCACCGTGACAACATCCTCCGTGGCTATGAACCAGTTGTTGATGTACTCGATGACGGTGGGTCTCCACAACCTACCGGCAGCCTGGCCACGCCGATTTAACCTGCAGAGCACAACTGGTGACACAATGCATAACAATACGGAATATTCATTTCCACACATACCTGTGAACGTGTTGCGGTACGGCCTGGAGGTGTGAATGGCCGAAGGTCTGGCGCATACCAAACTGCCGCATCACACGCTGCGGGCAGTGCGGCTCGACAGAAATGTCGAACAACATCGGTGTCATCGTCAGCCAGTACGCCTAGTCCCTGGTGCAGAGGGATGACAGCCCAAGCGGCGCACGCGCCATCACCGCCTCGGCGCTGTACGGCTCCCAGACAACGTCGTCGTCCGTGATCCTGTCGAACTCCATGACGAAGTCTGGGTACGACTTCTGCACCTGTACGTGAGCGTACGGACGCTACAAACAGGTAAAGAGTTCTCGTTAGTCCAAGTAACATAAAAAACCGAGACGGTTCTAACACCGAACATACCTCACGACGACACCACACCGTCCCCATCGTCGGATAGTCCTCCGGTGGGACATTCACGTATAGAATCGGCTCGTACGGACTGTGGTCCACCACGGGGCGGCCAATCGCGAACCGCTCTGCCGCCCAGAGCTGTAGGAAGAGTGGACAACCCGTGAAGACCGCTTCTGGCTTGGTCTTCCTGCAGCCGTCGCACAGACCCCTGTACGTGGTGGCAAGGACTGCCAATCCCCAACTGTATTGGGGAACAGCACCGTCCTCGACGTTGGCTATCTCCCTCGCGTAAGGGATCAAGCCCTTGTTGACTGCGTGGCCGTGCGAGTTGGTGAACATCACCCACCCGAACAGCCACAACAGGTACGCCTCTAGGCTCCTCTGCAGTGAGCACGCGTCGGCCTCCGGGTCTAGCTGATCAGACTGCAGTAACATATAAGGAAGTTGACACTGCAATTCTAGTACGGACTGAAGGACGAACATAAAACAACAAGAAAGCATTCTTACCGTGTAGCTCAGTACCCAAGCCTGAGGGGGACCCGCATGCATGTACGGGAAGATCTCGCCGACGAGGGAAAGCCCCGGAGCACGGTGAACCGGTGTGAACCGCTGCAGGATGTCGTCTCGCCACGCCTGAAGCCCGTCAACTAGGCCCATCGCCTCGCCAGCTAGAGGCAGCCCAAGGAGGAGGCTGACGTCCTGCAGCGTGGAGGCCATCTCACCGCATGGGAGGTGGAAGGTGTGTGTCTCCGGTCTCCATCGGTCCACAAGAGCTGTGATCAGCGACCGGTCGATACCCCACTTCTTCGCCGGGTCATTCGGGTCCGCTGCGGCTGCTACCAGCCTACACAGCGGCAGAAGGCCTGCCTCCCGCAACCTGACAATCAAAACAAAGCAAGTTAGTAAGTTTACATATACAGCTTCACAGTACAACGTTCGTACGTACCTAGTCGTGAACCGAGGGTCCACGGGAAGGAGTCGCCTAGAAGGTCGAGGACGTAAGGTACCGAGGTTGAGGTTTTGCACCACCAAGAGAAACGACCGATGGAACTGATCGGTGGCGTGATCCAGCAGCTTAGGCGTCTGGTAGTCCATACCTGCAAGGAAAAAGAAGCGGAACGGATTAGCTCAATTAAACATAGTGCATTATAGTCAGAAAATTAACAGACAGCAAAGTACTTTTAAAAGGCCAGCACTGGCAAAGTAAAAACAAAGAGCACATTTCAATAGACGACAATAGATATGACACGCTGATCTGGTGCACACTAAAACGAAAATCAGATAGCAATACATGCAGATTGGTACACATTACAGGGAGATTACATCAGCAACCAGCAGCTATACTACACAACATAACCCGAAGGTGCACGAGGACGCCTGCGATGACGCTGCCTATCAGTGGTGCCTTCCCCAGTTGGCCGCCTTCCATCGGTGCTTGATCCTTCCACAGTAACTTCCGCTGCACTTGGGGCCTCGGCGTCTTTCGTGCACTTCTTGTAGGTATGTCCCTCCTCTCCACACCTACTGCAACGTATAGCACTAACGCCGGCCTCGGATTCATCCATATCATTGCGAATCCTCCGTGTCCGATGGCGGCCTGCCTTGTTTCTTGCCTTCGTCGGGTCAGGGATGTAATAAACTGGACTTGTGTCTTCAGTGAAAGTGCCGATGATGCCGAAACCAAAAATCTCGGTACTCCATGTATGCATGATTGCTTCCTTTTTAAAATACGGGGACACATATTGGCGTTCATCAATGCCGCACTCCCCGCAAGCGGCAATAACATAAGAATAGGGCTTGTAGTACAATCTTGGTTTCCGGCAGGAGCACTTGCATGTCCCATCTTCCTTTAGGATACACTCTTGCAAGGTTTCCTTGCGAATATGCCACACTTGGACCTGTCGGCACACAATATCTCAAATCTACACTCTCGTGTGCCCTGCACTCGGACTTGGTGTTTTCTTGCCTTCTTGCCTTTCTCCTCAAGGTACTCTGTCATTTTGGTGCCGAACCAAAGGTTTCCATCGGCCATAGATAGGCCATTCTGTCTGCACCTGTCGTGGAAGTACGTCTGTGTTCCATGTAGGATGAACTCCACCATGGCAACAAGGGGGAGTTGCCTCACACCACGCATAACCCAGTTGTAGACCTCTCCAAGGTTCGTGGTCATTATGCCGTACCTTGCTCCACCTTCATCGTACAGCAATGCCCATTTCTCCTTCGGCTCGTGCTCGATCCACTGCGGAAATCTGCTAACCGAGGAACCGAGCCTCCTTCTGAATATACCGTCATCGGTGGGAAGTGCACCTAGAGCTTCAGGGCCGTCAACATCTCTAGCTGCGGGTCTTGCAGAACTCTCGCCTCTATGTTTGGCTGTCAGCTCATCAAGTCTCCTCCACAGCACAAACGTTTGAACATGGCCATCAGCTCCTTGTTTCTGAACTGCTTATAAAAGTTTGCGCCCATATGACGCATGCACCATTTACTCTTTACATCTTCGCACACCGGAGGGTATCCCTTGTCTGCGCAGCCGTTTCGCAGCTCCTCAATTGCACGCAGCATCCCTGCATGACGGTCATGTATGAGACATACCTCTGGCCTCATCCCCACCACCTTTTCCTTAACCAGCTTCAGAAACCAGTACCAACTCTCTGTGTTCTCGCTCTCGACGAAGGCAAAGGCCACGGGCAACACTTGGTTGTTCCCATCTACTCCGATTGCCGTCAACATTTGCCCTCTGTATTTTCCAGTTAGGAACGTACTGTCGATGCAGAGAATGGGCCTGTAATGAAGAAATACAAACATGCACGCCTGCAGAGAGAGGAAGACCCGCTGAAGGACGCTCTGCCCAGGATTTGCTAACGATGGAAAAGTTTTGATTTCGAAGTAGCTGCCAGGATTCCTTGCACAAATGGTTTCTAGTAGGCGAGGCAAATTATTGTACAAAGCTTCAAAACTGCCGAATCTCCTTTCAATTATCATCTGTTTGGCTCTCCATGCCTTGGCATATGTAATGGTGTACTTGTACTTCTCCTTGATGCACCTGATAATTGACTTGGACTCAAACCGGAGGTTCTCCACAACAGCATAATACAGCTCTGAAGCGATGAATGCAGATGATATCTTCTTGTGGTACTTCTGAACACCCGGAAGATAGCAGTTGTGCTCCGTCACGATTGACACGGACCAATAGTCGTCATATTTCTTCCTGGATGCGTACATCCTCCATGGACATCCATCGCTTGAACTTGCACATTTCACTTCGTATACTGATCTGGTGGACTTTGATACCCAGAACTCCTTCCCAAGTGACACGGCTCACATTTTCACAGCCTCTGTCAACTGTACCTTTTTGGCGTACCTAGCGCCTTGCACCACTTCATTCTGCCGATACTCCCATGGCACGGTGTGCCCCTCTGAGACAACGAGTCCGGAGAAGTCCTCGTTGTCCCATTCTGCCGGGTATATATCGTCCTCCGAACAATCATCATCCTCCATATGCTCAGGTTCTGAGTCTTCAATTTCCATCTCCTGTACTAGACCTGGGTGTCTCTCCACTTCATCTGCAAACCCCCCCCCCCCGATCCCATGTCTTCTTGGCCTCCTTCCTCTCCGGCATCCTCGTCTTCTACCTCATTTTGCTCCCCTGTTTTATTGGGCCCTTCCGCTGTACTTGGACCAGCCTGATCAATGCTGACCCTGTCATGCACTACCACTAGGATGCTAGGTGCCCATCCTCGCTGCAGTACATTCTCCACAAAAAATACCCAGCTGGCCGTCGAATCTATTGGCATCAGTTCCCACCAAAAACCTTCCACAGCCCAGCTAACCAGTGCGTACACTGTAATTGCATTTACTTGAGGATCTACTCCGAATCCCCTCATTAACCAATTGTAAACTCCAGGAAAACTTCTCTCAGTTGGAGCTATAATTCCCTTTTGTGCTACGTTAAACTCCGATAAATCTACCCCATATTATTCTTCTCTGACATTTTCTTCACCGTGATATATCGCGAATACAACTCTATTTGCCATTTCTATTGACAAAAAAGATTTTCACTATAGTTATTAATCTGTACTAATCAATATTCGTTCCATAAAAAGATTATAGGTATGAGTCAAACCATTACCGTTTCTACATTTTACAAACTAACCCAACGGCGCTAATAAAGTTATACGCTAGGTTTATCTAACGTGTTGAAATGACGTATACCAACAATGGCCATGGCGGAGCATATTTATTTCTAAAACATCTACAATTTACTACCTGTCCACTAATTTTCTTCTAGTACGGTCAAATAAATTTAACACTAACGATGGTTATGCCAAACCGCTAATATTTTCATACTATGTCGGGTATTACACTACGCGTCTAGTACTAATTAATACTTGTCTAAAAAATTGACTACATGACGGAGGGAGAGCAAAAAATACCTGGGTTCGGCTCAAAAATCCGCGAGGGCTTCGCCGCCGTACTGCTCCTCCTTTGCCTCAGCTCTATTGGACGAACGCTGGAGGGCGGAAGGGGAAAATGACGTGCCGGCGAGTGTGCGAAGGGCTTTTATAGATGAGGGCTAAAAACCGCCCTCCCCCAGAACGGCGAATGTAAATTTGCATTCTGCCCCCCTGCCGGCCATTCGCCGCAGTGGCCCACGGCGGCAAGCCCACGTGGCCCCCCGGCTAACGGCGGCCCACGCCATCACGGCCCACTGACGGCCAGGCCATTTGCCGCCCTGGGCCACGGTGGTTTTTAAATGCCGCCCTGGCCTATGGCGGCAAGAGGTTATTTCTGTAAAAAAAAATAGTTTTGTAAATTAAAAAAAATTAAATAATTAACAGTAAAAATTCCAGAGCAACAGTTTGACGGCCCGGCCCAGTTGTCTAGCGGCCCATTACACAATCCAATACCAAATCTCGCGCGTGATGCAGGCCGTCCGATCCGGGCCGTTCGTCCATCTTTGCCGTTGGTTTCCTTTGCGGGCTCTCCCGTCGCTCAGCTCCGCCGCCTCCGCCTCCGCAAAGCCCAACCCCGGCGAGGCGGCGACCCACCCGCCGCAAACCCTTCCACCATCCTCGCACGCCCCGGCGGCGCGCGCGCCGTGCAAGAGGCCATTGGTCACGCGGCGGGGCCTCCCGAGCGGGGGATCCAACGCCGTGGAGCGTCCGGACGCGTGGTTTGCTCCGGTACGCACACGCGCGTGCGCCGCCGCCTGTCCGTGTCCTCGCCCCTCCGCTGTCTCATCCGAGGGTGAAGGCTGGCCGGCCGGTCGGAGGGCGCACCGGTTTTGCTTAGGAGTAGTGCAGCCTCACCGACTATATATCGGCTTGCTCCAGATTTGATCTCTTCCAAGGTTAGCTTCTGCTTTCCCCACTCTAGACTCGTAATTTCTAATATGTTTACTTGTGAATGACTGAATGCTAATGCTAGTTGAGACTATCTTATTCAGGTCTTCAGTCCTAGCTATCTAGCTATTCTGCAACAAATTTGTTGTTAACGCTGCTAATTAACTCTTCCCACTTCTTTTTTTTTTGTAAAAAATTGAATAGTAATTGCAATTCCATTTTATTGAACGGGTTGGGCTTACCAGCAAGCCAGTGCGCGTAATCTTCTGTTTTACACACGTAGGATTTGCATGCTACAAATATTTTCGAGGATAGCAACACGAAGCCCTCAGCGAGTCATCTGTTCATTGAATTCATACAGTTCAAATTCCCGAAGTACTAGCACAAGCAGCCCCATGAATTTAAATGAAATGTTGGGAGCTCAGGAAACAGCGTCTACTGAGGGGAACCACAGCTGCTCTGCAAGTGTTCAGTACACTCCTGACATTGAGAAGAAGTATGTGCATCGTGTATATGATGCCATAGCTCCGCACTTCAGCTCAACACGCTTTGCAAAATGGCCTAAGGTTGCGGGATTCTTGAATTCGTTGATGCCAGGGTCAGTCATACTGGATGCTGGCTGTGGGAATGGCAAATATTTGGGCTTCAATCCAGACTGTTTATTCATAGGCTGTGATATAAGCCCGCCACTGATTGATATATGTGCTGGGAGAGCGCATGAAGTGTTGGTCGCTGATGCTGTCAACCTCCCATACAGGGATAATTTTGGTGATGCAGCAATTTCGATAGCAGTATTGCATCATTTAAGTACTGATGCCAGGCGGAGGAAGGCCATTGAAGAGTTGATCCGTGTTGTTCGAAAAGGTGGTCTTGTGCTCATCACTGTCTGGGCTGTGGAGCAGGAAGACAAGTCACTTCTCAACAAGTGGACTCCCCTCTGTGAGAAGTATAATGAAGAGTGGGTTGATCCGAGCAGCCCTCCAGTGCGTAATCAATCCACTATTGTGCTTGAAAGCATTGCAGAGACTGATGAAGACACAGGTGCAGTGAAGCAAAGGAATGATAATCTGAAAACAAGTAATGATGGTTTGGTTGATAACGCCAATGTAACTTGCAGCAATTCCTCAAATATTGATGAGCATCACAAAACCCAGCAGGAGTACTTTGTTCCTTGGCATCTTCCATTTCACCGAGCTGAAATTAGTGGTGCATCTGCTGCTGCTCTTGAAAATGGATTTGCAAAAAGAGATGACAAGAAGGGTACTGTGGTCTACAATCGTTATTACCATGTTTTTGTTGAAGGAGAACTTCAAAGGTGAAACATTCTTACTGAGCATTAGCATGAAAATGCATGTGTAAAGACATATCATCTTATATATATGTTCGCCAGAATATCTCCATTTCATGATGTTGACTGATGATTTTAAAATTTCTGCCGTTTGGCTTGAGATATATCCATACAGCTTACTAGATCAATATCAGCTTTTTGTGTTTAGCTAGGAAACATTGAATGATATACAATATATACTATTTGCAATTCCGAACCACACATTTGCTTTTATGTTTGCTTAATCTCTGGTCTTTTGGTTGGAAATATCTCCTATCTAGCACATTGTTTCATTGACTTCATTCATTTCAGGTTAGTTGCTGGTATAAACAATGCAGCTGTTGTCGACCAATTCTATGACAAATCGAACTGGTGCGTAGTTCTTGAGAAGCTTTGAACATGCAGCTAAAAGTTTCGGGGAGAAACTCATCTGGAGTCCGTGCCCTTGTATCATTGTCAGGACTGCCAGTTGTAGTAGGCGATCACAATTTTGAACTCGAAATGTACGAGGCTTGACAAAAAAAGTTGCTTATTGAATTTGACATGTCACAGTTCTCCATTCACTTCGCATGTGGTGAAGGTCACATTTTTGCCCGTTGTCATCGCGGGAATCATCAGACTAATCTTCCTTATCAGGATTGCCCAATTTTTTAGGGCCATCTGGATTTGCAAAAGTTTGTACTCATACAGTTGTTCTTACGTATTGGTGAATTTTGCAAGTTACTTGCACCTTTTTTCTCTCTTCATAAGGGCATGATTATCACGCTTCTGAACATACAGTATACGCTAACTAAACATTTTTCACAGTTATCACGATTTCCTCTGTACGCCTGCATGTAAGCGTGTTATATCGCACCGTATGCATGTTATTTCCGAGTGGTAAAATTGCATCGCCAGGACGCACCACTGCTCAATATTCTGATTTCGAGGACCTCTTTCTTACCAACTTGACAAAATAATCATGTACTAGGAGTATCAAGATACGCCATCAGAACATGAGCACGAGACGCAAAGAACGGCACATACCATCAACCCTCACCTCTGATGACTTCACAACAGAAGGTAATGGCAAGATCACCTGACAGGTTTCTCCAACTGCAGGCTTGCATCTATATTAACAAGGAACTGAAACCAAAAGTGTCACCCTGATTTTACAACACAACTATGAAATCTACAAACAGCATTTGCCGGAGCACAAAAGATCTCAGAATTCACATAAATAAAACTGGGTTAGGAGCAAAACAGTCGCTCATATAGACAGTTTTAGGGATAAATCAGTTGTGTTCACCGTGCTGTCAGGCAATGCAGAGATCGAGCTTTATAAGAACTGAGTGGCCCATCACGCAGCAAGTTGCCAAACGCTTAAATTTGGCTTGCTTGAAGTGTCAGTATCAGAATTGCTTGCAGAATCCATATCTGGCTTGCTTGCAGAGTTTTTGCTGGGTACTGTACGGGGTTTCTTCTCAGAGTTGCCAAATGCCTCCAAAGCATCCAAAAAGAACTTTTTATTTGGAACAATACCCTGTGAATTCATCCGTTTGAGCAGCTTCTGGATAAGCTTTTTATCATTTGCTTTGGTGTAGGCCTTGTAAAGCAATTTGTATGTGGAAGCACTGGGCACAACACCTTTCTTAATTACAGAATCCAACAGCTGATCTGCTTCCATAGGCAAGCCGTTCATGCAGTAGGCATCAAGCATTGCGTTCACTGATGACAGGTGCACATTATTTTGTGAGCTCACAAGCTCATCAAATACCTGTCTGGCCCTTGAGACACAATCACAATATGCATACATCATGATTAGACATTCCTGTGTCACATAGTTTGGTTTGAATCCCATTTCATTCATCTTCTCAAGCACACACTCCGCTTTCTCCTTGAGTCTTGCTTTCCCGTAGTTGGTTATCATGGAATTAAAAGTTGGGTGTGTAGGCTTCTCCTTAGATCGTAGTAAGCTCTTGAACACCTGCTCCATCTTATCAAATGCCTGCTTTCGCCCGTAAGAATCTATGAGTATGTTGAATGTGATTACATCTGGACGGCATTGATTGCTTTTCATTTGTAGTAGCACAGATTCCATCTCTTTGATCATGCCATTCTTCCCGTAAGCGTCAATGACTCCATTATAAGTATAGATATCTGGTGAGACAGCGCTTTCATCCAGATCCTTAAACAGTATGTCTACCTGTCTTGTGTCACCAGCCTGAGCAAAAGCTCTCAGAAGAATGTTATATGTCACAATATTTGGTTGGCACCTATCTATGCTCTTCATCTTTTCAAAATAACCGAGAGCTTTCATCAAAGCCTTACTCTTGTCTCTGGAATGCAAATGTGAGCTGATAAGAGAATTATACACTGAAGTGTCTGGCCTACAACCACTGTTCCGCATCTGAGAGAACAGCCACATAGCCATCCGTATCTGGCCTTTCCTTCCCATCACAGATATTAGCTTCGAGTATATACCATTATCAGCAACATACCACCTTTGTTTCTGCATCCATCTGAAAACCTAACAAAACACAGCGCAGTTAGGAATCAGCAGAAATATCCAACTTTACAGCAATTTTAAAATTCCTCTCTTGTTAATCATCAGACAGCTAAAATGCTAGATATGAGAGTGATCAGGGAATTAGTACGTGAATGTAGACATATAGCAATAAATAATGCGATTAGAATTTTGTTCACATGCAATGTTGCGTCTTACTTGCAGTAGCAAGGCGCTCAGCCGCTAATCTGCTCCTCATTTTTCACTAGAGAGGCTTAAAGGAATATGCACTAGCTAGCTATGAGAGTAATTCGTCAGGAAAAATAAATGAAAATTCAAGTCATATAATCTGCAAAAGTGTAAAGCTCAAGCCTAATGCTAAAATCACCAACAATCCAATGAAAGAAATGAGCAGCTATCCTGCAGGTCCACGATGAGGCGCAGAATCACGAACCCAAAGGCGTTAATAGAAACAGGGTCGTCAAGCGTTGCCGCGTTGGGCACTTAGGTATGCTGCTCACCTCTAGGCACTGGAGCCAGCCGTCGCGGCGGCCGAGCTCCTCGAAGAGGAGGAAGCAGTGCTCGGTGCGGACCACCCTCACGTGGCGGTCCAGCACGGCCACCAGCCGCTCCTTGCCGCCGCTCGTCCTCCGCAGGAAGAACCGCACCAGCTCCGCCGCCTCTGCGGACGCATCCGCCCCTTCCGCCGCGGCACCAGCGCCTCGTCGCTTTCCCCTCGCAGCCGCAGCCGCCAGCGTCGCGTGCCGCGCCCCGGCGGCGCCATGGTGGCGCGGCAGCCATGGATTCGACGTGCTAGGATAGGCGAGCATCGGGTCGGAATCAAAAGGAGAGGTCCGCAGGTTGCATTGGATAGGGTTGGCCGGTGGCGAGTGGCGGCAGCTCGGAGGATTCGCGGCGTCGGGAGGGAGGGCTGAGCCGCTGAGGCTAGGGGAGAGGAAGCCGAGGGATAGGGGAAGGAGATGGATTGATTCGGGAATTTGGACGGATCAGATCATCGGCTGGCGTACCATTAGTGGAAATGGATGGTGAAGATTGAACAGTTACAAGGAAAAGTGAAGCAAAAGGGCAAAAAAAGGAGGAAAAGTGAAGCAAAAACAAGCAAAAAGGGCAAAAAAAAAGGAGCAAAAGTGAAGCAAAAACAAGCGAGGCAAAAACGAAAAAAAACAGAGAGAAGGGGATTTGAACCCGACGTGAATCGAACACGCAACCTTCTGATCTGGAGTCAGACGCGCTACCATTGCGCCACGGATCCTTGGTGACTGAGGCCATTAATGTGCTCATTAATAGTACTTCCTCTGTTTCAATTTTTTCAGAGTGTTATGTCTCCTCTTCTACTCTTAATCAATCTAGTATATTCCAAAGTATTTTTAAAAGTATGTTTCTCTTTCTACCTTTAATCAATACAGTCATACTAGTATTATTATTCCTTACAAGAAATTTTAATGCTTGCTTTGAAAAAGTAATTAGAATATAATTAATAAGGGTAATAATATAATTTATCATACTCCTAGTTTAATGTGAGATTTGCTATAACGACAAATAAATTGAAACTAGTAATGAGGAAAGAATAACTTGCGAAGGGTCCTGCCCCTGAACTTTTAACACTAGCTAGTAACAAATACGCACTAGACTTCACTTCTTCGTATCAACTTCAACTCTAGCCCTCCATGGCCCCATGCTGCAATCCCTAGTCATGAATGGCTAGGGACCTGCCGGTTTGCCAGGCGCAGGACAGATGCTGCACGCCATGTCATGGCTAAGCATTTGCAGGGAAAGGAAATATCAACGGGCTATGCAACCTGTCACGGCGGCAAACTCTTGTCCTTGGAGAAACACAAGCGCAGGAACATCACCCGACTTATGTTGAAAGCAAAAGTTCAGTCTTCAGGATCAGGACACGTATAAAACGGATCATACCAACGTAATAATACATTGAGACCATTTACCGCCTGAAAAACAATGGCACATTCTATACATATCTGCAAACTCTATCGGTGGTTACATAGAGGAGTAAACTCGCTATAGATGCTATAGATGAGTATTTGAAGCTTATAAGGGAACGAAAAAAGAAAAAGAAAGGAGAAAAACATTGGCTCCTGCCAAAAAATGAAAATAAATGCAGAAAAGAATGTCGTCGACGCATGTATTTGAGCCTCCTCGATTACATCTTCTTACGCCTCCTCCTGTCCTCCATTACACCTTCAGTTCTGAAGGAATGAGACCGGCATTTTTGAGTCTTGACGAGCCTTGAGATTCCCTGTGACAATGGGAGCTGCAAAAGGATGAATTGTCACAAATTAAACTGCATTTGTATATTAGATTGACAGGTTTGCAGCTTAAGAGCATCTTCTTGTGATCACAAAGCCAATTTCCCAACTTTGCCCCCACACTTATGAACTAATTCCATGATTGTTTGTTTTCCCACTGCACAAGACAATCTTCTACTCTTGAACTTGGCAGAGCAAATCACTTAAAACTTCCCGTATGAGATCACGAGACATGGAATAGTGACAACACATTATTATCTACAAATTTTCTCGAAAATATGAGGCCAAGATAATCAAACAGCACAAATTTGAGATCCAGCTATGTATTATTCAGCCGTAACGTTTACCAAACATTCACATGAGAGGAAATGTATGTTGCACAAGAGTAGAGAAACAGGAGGAGAGGACCTAAGGGCCAAGGCAGCGGCGGTGGAGGGTGAAATCCGATCAGACGTCGAGGGTTACGGGCGGGCATCTCGAACTCGAGGCAATCTCCTCGATCTGCTTCCGGACGCTCATGTCAATGAGGCTGGAGCCGTCGCGACGTACTGGATGGTGAAGCCGGCGATGAGCTCCGGGTCGATGCGGTCTTGACCCGGACGTTCTGCGCGCCGGTCAAGTTCTGCACCTGCTGAGCGATCTGCGCGAGGTCCTGCGACTCGAGCTGCACGACGGAGGTGACGGTGGCCACTTCGGTGCCGGTGAGCGCGTTGTAGGCGTTCTCGAACTCCCGCACGATCTGCGTCATGAGCCCCGCCCGGCCGTTGTCCACCACGACGTTGAGGAAGTTGATGACGTGCGGCTGGAGCTCGACGACTTGCGATCTCGTCAATGAGCTGGGCCTTCTCGTCCCGCGGCACCGTGGGGTTGTCGAAGAACTCGGCCGATGGACTCCTCCGCGAAGATCTTCTCCAGCTTCTCCAGGTCCGACACGGTCGCCTCGAGGGTGCCGTTCTCCGAGCCACCTCGACAGCGCGCCGTTGCGTAGCCCTCCGCCGCGGAGTCGGCGGCGGCCCTGGGCCTGGCGAGTCCCGCGCGGCTGGCGGCGCGAGCCGGAGCGAGGGAACCCGCGCGCCGCCGCGGCGCGGGCGAAGGAGCATACCGCGGCGCGGCAGCGGCGGGGGAGGGGGAGGAGGCGGGGCGGAGGGTGACGGAGGTGAGGCGGAGGGTGGCCATATCGCGTCGTGCGGTGGGAGTGGTGCGCGGTGGAGTGTGGACTCGCGAGTGCGGCTTGCTTTCCCTGGCTTGGCGGAAGGAGAGAAGCGAGAGGAAGAGAGGGTTTGGGTGGGAATGAACGGGCGAGATCGGACAGTCTCCCGATCGGACGGCGGAGGCGCTCGATTTGCGCGCGTGGCAGGAGATGCGTGGCCTGTGTGGGGATGATGCGGATAAGGAACGGATATTGTGAGGCGTCGATAAAGACAGGAGATTAGCTGCGACCGCGGCAACGGCACATTCGCAGCAACCGATGCCTTGGCACCGGGAGAAATAGCCTCTTCCTCTCCATTCTCCCAGTAACACCCTTTAACCAGCAGAACACCAGTCACGGCGAATTTGCACCAGGTGAATGGTGAATACGCCAGGCCCTAGGTGAACACCTAGGTATGTACCACAGCCACCCTAATATCAATATGTTTGTTCCGATGCGGCGTACACGCCGGATTGGCGAAGATAGTGGGACTAGGGCAACGAGGCGGGACATCTGGGAGGGGAAGGCCGATTTCGCGGAGCTGGGGCGATGAGGGGGGTTAGGGTTTTGTCAACCTTAGAGCAGAGGATCTGCGGTGCTTGGCTAGGACGTGGCGGCGGCGGCTTTTGACAGGCCGATGCCAGCGAGGAAGGCGCGACGGTTCGGATTGGAGGGGGATTTGAGGTGGGAGACGTACTTAGAAGCCTTGCAGGCTTGGCCAGGGTGAGCCACAAGTGGTGACGAGGTAGTCGTTGGCATCGAAGCCGCGGCGTTGGAGAGGAGCTGAAGGCGGGAGGGAGGAGGACGAGCAAGCGCGAAGGCACGGCGTGGAATGCGGATGCGAGCAGAGTCTTGAGAGATGGGAGCATCGCGCCGCGCCGGCGCCGCCGAGAGGCTGCGTCACTGAAGAATGTGTTGAAAATATAAGCACATCTAGATTTAATTTATTTTATAAATAAATTATGACACTAATAACATAAATAAACAGAATCATATAATTTGATCTAAACATATATATGACAGCAATTAATATGAATAGATCAAACACAAGAGACATAGTGTACGCATACCTACAGCCCTGTTTGGGGGTTGTTCTAGAGCAGACACGGGCGCAGCGCGTACCGCACGAACGACGCGCGGCACCGGGTAATGACGACGACGTGCAGCGCCCGAATGTGAAGGAGACGAGCCATGATGGGCGCATAGCGAGCAGTCGCGCGTAGCGCTTCCCAAAAACCTTATTCGCCCTCTCCCAGTGCAGGACGTCGAAGGCGAGGATTCCGAAGACCTGCTCTCCCAATCCACTGGTGCACGCCGAAGATCGGACGGCAGTAGACGACGAAATGACGGCTCAGAACAGAAGAGGTGGCAAGCCCTAGACTGTTTTCGCATATATTTGCGTGGAGACGGCATCTCGGTATTTATAGAGATATAGGACGCGTGATCAGGACGCCCGCACAATCTCTATCTCGTAACCGAACCGGATAGGCTGCGCGTATCCTATCCGAACTCTAAATTACAGCAAATAAAAACTACAAAAAGAAACTGCATCTGCGCAAGCATGAGAAGCCAATTTGGCAAGATCATTCACGCGCATGTCACGTACGCGCGCCGGCGTGGCGTGCGAGCGCGCGCCGCGTTCCTCCACTTCTCTCCACTATGCATGTCTCAAGTGGATAGAAGAGAGCTCACCCTTATAAGAAGGTCTCCTCTCCTAGAACTAGCAAGGTGGTACTAAAACTCCCCATGCCACTCCCCATGAGATGGGTCTTTGAGATTTTTCTAAAAATTATTCTCCACATGGGCCTTAGCTCATTTAGCAATTCTAACAATTCCCCACCAAATCTCAAAGTCCCAAAAAGAATTTGCCATTTCTCCAAAGTACTGTTTTATACCAGTGTTTCGATGGAGACCGTTAAGGTTAAACATCCATCTAGGAACTCTAAACTACACTTACTCATAACTTGAACAATGGACTACCGCCTTAAATTACAAGTTTATACAAGCAAGTTTCACTCAAAGCCTTGACTGATACTAAGCCGTCAGTAGCCTACTCCTCGTTAGAGCTTATAAGTCAAACTCCTTGTCTTTCATGAGCTTCCTAGGATATTCACCCAAAATCTCCATAGACCACGACCAACGGTCGAGCTCATATAGGTGTGTCCTTTCAAGAATGCTCTGTAGAACAGCATCTTCGCTATTTAAAAGCCAACAAAACACATTAAGGCAAAAGCCAACCTGCCTTACAGTTTATGAAATATATGCATCTTCACTTAGAACATTAAAGATACTCTCCTCCCGTTAACTAATAGCTGTTCTTCCTATCCTAATTCAAGGATCGCCGATCACATAGGTTGGGTTACCACCATAGTGTAACTCACATGGGTCTCATACACATCTCCCTCGATGCATATATCTATCACATTTCGTGATAGTCCCTTCGTAAAGAGATCTGTCAGGTTGCTTAGCTGTTTGGACATAATCCAAACTTATAATTCTGGAATTTCTCAATTCCTGACAGATTTTAATCGTCTCTTCAATCCTAGACGATTTCATGTTATCCTTAAACTATTCACCTAGCAATGCAGTTTGATTCCACAGTTCATAATGATAGCCGACACTAGTTTTTCAATCACAGCAAATCTATTAATAGATCACGCAGCCAATCTGCCTCAATAGTAGCAGTATCTAGTGCAGTAGCTCTGTTCCATAGTTAATCTCGTCAAAATGATCTGTTGCACGACCCTCCATGAACAGCACCACCACTAGTGTAAAAACATTATCCACTAGTGCTTTATCTCATCAACATTAGAGATCCAATTAGAATCACTTATATCCTCCAATACCGACGGGAACGCCAGTATAGTTAAGTCAAGATTCATAGTACTCTTTAGATACATAGCGCATAACCGCTCAAGCCATGATTCATCTCCCCCGATTAAGAGATAAATTGGCTCAATTTGCTCACAGCAAAAAGATGTCTGGCCTAGTTGCACTGGCTAATACATAAGTGTGAGCCAATTATCTGAGAGTACTCCAGCTGATGCTTAGTAATTCTTTTGTTTTTGCGAAGCAAAGACTAGAATCATAAGGAGTTGGAGAAGGTTGCTATCAATATAGCCAAAGCGGCTCAAGACATTTTTCACATAATGAGATTGCAAGAGTGTAATCCAAACTCATCACCTCCAATTAGCTTAATGTTAAGATAACACACCACAATCTACTCCTAGATCTTCATATCAAAAAATTTTAACAAGAATGATTTTAACTCAAATCACCTCAAGGTTTGTCTTAAAGATTATATGTCGGGAGAGCCACTCCAACCGCGAGAGTCTGGAACCCCCCTTTTGATTCGCCAGGAGTTGTTCACAGACGGCACCTCTGAGAAGATCGATCACGCTTGCCGCGCCGGGCTCGGCTGAGATAGCACGCAAGGAACAGAGGAGGTACACGGTTCGGGCCACCACGGAGGCGTAATACCCTACTCCTGTGTGTGTTTTCCTATGTGAGATGAATGTGGGTTGCTCTTACAAGAGTCTTTCCCCGCCACTCTACCGGAAGCCGGACTCAGAGAAGAAGGCTAACTCAAGCTGAGGTAGAAGACCTGAAAGCCATCGACAGCAGAAATGTATCTATCTCGCTATCTCAGAAGTGCTCCCCCAATAAGAAGAAAAAGTCCC